>KQ965750.1:387756-473024 GCA_001574975.1 Gonapodya prolifera JEL478 | reverse complement strand
GGGGTCCACAATTTATCTCCAAGTTCTGGGAAACTTTCTGGAAACTCCTTGGTACAAAACCATCTCTCTCATCAGCATTCCACCCTGAGTCAGATGGGCAAACAGAAAGGTTCAATCAACAACTTGAAACAATGCTACGTCATTACGTCAACTATGAACAGGACAACTGGGTCCATTATCTTCCTTTTGTTGAGTTTGCACACAACAATGCACCAAATGACACAACAGGAGTATCCCCATTCTATGCATATACACTCCACCATCCAATTGGACATCCCCTTACACGCCTACCAGTATCATCATCATCAGCATTGGCAGAGGAAAGGGTGCAAGAGATGGAAGATATAACAGCTCGTATTAACGAACACATTAAGGCTGCACAGCAAATTTGGAAGCGCCGGGAGGACAAACACCGACGAGAAGCTCCCTTTAAAGTTGGTGACCTTGTGTGGCTCAAGACACATAATCTCCAGACAACACGCCCAGCAAAGAAGCTTGACTACCAAAAAGTAGGGCCTTACCAAATTACTGCTCAAATTAACCCAGTAGCTTTCAAGTTGGACCTTCCACCCACAATGTCTCATGTTCACCCTGTCTTTCATTCCTCATTACTCCAGCCTCATATCCCAAACACTATGCTTGGAAGGAATCCCCCACCTCCTGCACCAACACTATATGAGGGACAGGATGAGGTTGAGTATGAAGTTGAGAGGATTCTAGATGTTAAGAGATTTGGTCAAGGATGGAAATGGCTTGTACAATGGAAGGGATATGGAATTGCTGATCGGACATGGGAACGTTGGGAACATTTGCGGAATTCAGAAGAGTTGGTATTGGACTTTCACAGGAACAACACACAAAAAGGGATACCTATATTTCTATGAAGGAAGTTGGAAGCAGAAGGAGTGCGGTAGGAAAGGGAGATGTGGAAGGGAAGGGAGCACACTGTCACCCAGCCTGCTGGGTGACAGCCATTTACATGGCTGTGTGGGGTGGAGTGTGGCACAGCACAGATAGGGGCTGAGTGTGTGGCACAGTGCTGTTAAGGCNAGGCACCTTAGGCGGCACAGCATGGAACAGTTCCCTAGTTTATATATTCTCCCCTGCAGGACACAGCCCACGTTTGGCGTCGTGGTCCTGCAGGTGAGACTATGTCACACCTACTATGTATGCTTTGTGTCACTCATATATGATCGTGGTCCTGCAGCACACTGGTCTCACGGAGCACCCCTAGGTTGGGTAGCACAACCCAGGGTATATTTTCACTGTCAAAAATTTACTTGGGACTGCGCCACAGAGGCTCTAGAGTAAAATTTACAGTAAATTTTGGCTTTGTGCAAACTCTCTACTTGCCTGCACACTGTTTGTTCTTGGACTTGTATTTCAGCTTTGCATTGTTGCTTTTTCCACTGACTATGAAGATGAAGCAATTCACTTGTCTCTCTGTACCCTTCTGTATTGCTGAGTGTCACCATATTCTTTTGGTCTGGCATGACATGTGATTGTTTTGCTGCACCCTGTGCTAGTCTACTCTGATTTGGATTTTGACTGGATATGCCTCTCTCAGGTTTACAGAGGCCCCTTCCAACATTTGACTGTTGTCACACTGACATCCACTAACATGGAATATATAGAGTAGTATGAGTGTTGGGTATTAACTGCTGTGCCACTACTGTGGCCTCGGGTTTAGATGTGCACACCCGCAGGACGTGCCCTAAGTTCGGCATCACATTCCTGCAGGTGAGTTCCATGCACATAACGACTTGTTATGTATATATGATCACACATACACGTTCCTGCAGATTACAGGCTTGTGCAGCTCACCTAGGTTGTGTAGCAACTGTTACCACAACTCTTATCTTACATTATATTACGCACAGTTCTTCTCTTCTTGTGTTCACCTCTCAAATTCTGACATATTTATCTGCTACAACAAAATGACACTGACTCTTGTCTGAGGTGAAACCATTTTTGTGGGCTCTTACCCTGCCCCACCAAGACACTTCCCTTAACCTTGATATCAATGGCATACAAAAGTTTAAAATAAGGAATCTGTCCCTCCACCAGCCTGTGTTCCTTGTGAGGCATGCTTTGATGGTTTAACCCTTCCCCAGGCCAGAAAATATCTCATCTGAAAAAGCAAATGTTGTCACATAGGAGTACAAGTACACTTGCTAAAGTGGGAGTGGTTAAAATCTTCACATCCTTGAATAATCCAACTTGGACAGCTGCAAACCCACAATTTCTGCATGCTACAACTCTTGGAAACATGTCTTCACACACGGTTATGGCACAGTGTGAAAGAATAACATTGTTTTGTCTTTGATGTCTGCCCCATCACTGTTCTGTTTCAATTCTGGTTAATATGAGAGCTTGCTGCCAAGTAAATATCATCTAAAAGGACAAACATTGTGGTATGGAAATAAACGTGCATATCATTGAATGGGACTCACACCATGACAAACATTCAAAAAGCTCGAGTTCGCTTCCATATTCGCGAAGCGAACTCGAACTCGAATGGGTGTGTTGGGGTGTTCGGTGTTCGGGTGTCAAATTGAACACGAACAGGAATGTGGGACGGGTTCGTATTCGAGTTGCACCAAAGATTCGCGAATGTATTCGAGGAAGTATCAATGTAGGCCTCTCTAGAGCTATTTAAAAATGACATCTTGAATCCAGAATGTCTTGAAGCATGGCGATCGTGATGGATCGGGTGAGTGAATCCTCATTCCACCTCACAATGGAAGCAATGCCCAACACCCCAATCAATCATGGCAGCCTCTCCATCTCCACCGGTACCTTTGGATGATGAGATTATCGGATGGTGAGGAGGAAACGAGCTTGGGACTTGGGTTGGTGGCGATTGGCCGAACACTCAACTCAACGGTCGTCGATGCGCCAATCCCAATGCACATAACTGCATAAAAACGGGCGCGACGGCAGGATGGCTTAAGTACGACAAGTTTTTTCACCTTTTGGGGCGGCGCTGCCGGAAAAACTGTCACAGACAGTGATGATCATTTTGCACACTGTAATTGCAAGGAGTGCAGGTGGGAGTCACTGTTTTCCCGTCGTCACGTATTGTTTTTACATCTGTATTAACATTTCTACTTTGGCCAATGTAAAAAAAAAATCATTGCAAAGTCCAACCCCCATTCACCACACTCACCTTTAATTCAATATAAAGATAGCCTTAGCAGAGAGGAAAAACAATTTATTCGATCAACTATTCGACTTTCGATTCAAGGAACCCCTTCTTCGATTCGAAGAAAAATTTTAGTATTCAGTATTCGATTTGAAGAAAATTTGTTTGAATTCGAGTTCGAAGGACCAAATAAAATAGTGTCAGAGTTCGCTTCGTGTTCGGTTCGTCATGGCATGAAATGGGACTGGTTGAGTTTGTCACATCATTGAATAATCATCTGATTAGGACGGCTCCAAAGGCACCAAACATTCTACACGCTAACAACCGTCGCAACCATGTCTTCATACACAGTTTCGGTGCGCTGCGAGAGAACAACTCTCGTCGTGCTTGTTCGTGTCCCTGATGTATGTCCGCCTCATCTCCGTCCCTTGAGATCGCGAGGCGTTTCCTGGGGGGCGGGCCGTACCAGGGCACGCAAAAGTTTATTGAGTGATCAAGCGAGCGATTAAGAGTGTGGTGGGAGAAGTGGAGAGGGGTGTGTGCCGGGAGGATGTGTGGCTGCTGGGTGGAATTTGTGGCTGAAGTGAGTTTTGTGAGCTGAGTTGTCAGGGCACAGGGGTACCAGGGGAGTGGAGCGATAAGAGGAGACCAGCGCAAGCACGAGAGAGCACGAGCAAGAATACTGATAATAATGAGATGATGTGATAAGATATACATACTGTTTGAGATGGGAGAGAAGGAGCATCTGACCGCAGCAGCNCCCGCCACTCCACGATGTCCCAGTCCGCGTCGCCGTCTGCGCAGATTTTGCCGCACTCCGCCACACCGGCGCCGTCGCCGCTGAGTCCGCACGCCGCCATTCCCTCCACTCCGCAGCCGCAGTCCGGGGCGGGCACGGGAGCGAGAGCAGGAAGACTCGCACAGCTGAGTCCGCTCGGTCCCTTGGGCGGTATCGCGGGAGGGGGCGTGCTGCAGCTGGGCGGACTCCCCTCCCCGTCTGCGTGGATCAGACGCTGGCTGCATCACGGGAATCAGTCTCCACACGCGCAGCAGCAGAACATGGGAAGTCAGAGCGGAGGCGCAGGTGCCGCGTGGCCGGGCGCGAGCGGAAGCAGCAGCGGGAGCGCTGGCGGAAGTCCTGGTGGGGCGACGAGTCCGGGACAGGGACGGTCGCCACCACCCTCACCCATCCTCTCGAGCGGCATGCGACGGCTCGCGCAGGCAGCCCACCAAGTCACACACTCCGCCACGTCCGTCGCGTCGTCCGCGTCCGCCCTGTCGCAGCATCTCAGCAGCGCACTCGCAGGGTCCGCATCCCAGGCAGCTTCAAACTCGGTGGCGTCACTGAGACTCCAGTCGGCGCAGTCTCAGTCGCAGGCGCAGTCTGGCGTGCAGATGCAACTTCAGGCGCAGATGGGAGACGCAGCGCACTCTCTCGCAAACTCGCACTCGCAGACTCAGCAGATGCACACCACCGCTGCAAGTCTTGCATCGGACGTACTCGCACTCCCGCCCCTAGACACGCGCATCCTCATGGACATTGACGCAGACGACGACGATAAGCTCGACTCTGCTGCAGACTCGGCGTTTGACCCCGACGAAGGGGTTGGCATTGGTACGGGCATCCCTCCCTCAATTCTCGCACGCGTCTTCTCACCTCTTCTCTTCCTGCACTCTCCCATACACACCCTTTACTCTCCATTCATCTTCTCCCTCTTTTACCTCTCTCCCTCCATCTCTCCCCACCCCAGACTTCCTCGCAACCCTCCCGTCCGAACTCGCCATCCTCATCCTCACCTTCCTCTCCCCAAGCACCCTTCCCACCATCCTCCTCGTCTCCCGCCCCTGGCACCTCCTTTGCCTCGACAACCGCGTCTGGCGCGCCGCATACCACCGCATCAACCCTCCCCTCCCATCCCCGACCGAACGCGCCGCCGTCCAAGACTGGCACCTCCTCACGCGCGCCCACAACATGGTCGAGCGGTCCTGGCACCGGGGCGAATTCTCAACCCGCGCTGCCGTGGGACACCTCGACTCGGTCTACTGCGTCCAGCACGACGGAACCCGCCTCGTATCGGGGTCCCGCGACCGCACCGTTCGGGTCTGGGACGCCCGCACGCTTCGCCCCGTGCGCACCCTGAGGGGTCACGAAGGGTCCGTCCTGTGTCTCCAGTACGACCCCGCGGGAACCACGCTCGTCACGGGGTCCTCGGACGCGACGATGGCCGTGTGGGATTTGCAGGAGGGTACCGTCAAGAGGTGGCTTAGAGCCCATGCGAGCCCCGTCTTGGATGTCAGGTTCGAGGGGGGCGTGGTGGCGAGTTGTAGTAAGGACTGTACGATTAGGATTTGGGGGCTGGAGGGGGGCGAGGTCAGGGCGGTTATGGAGGGGCATAATGCTGCGGTGAGTTTTGTGACCGGGGAGTGGGGGGTTGGTGCTGGGGGTGTGGGTGTGGGTGTGGGTGTGGGGTTTGGGTTCGTGGTGTGTGGTGTCCGTATCACCCGGAGATGGACGAACGATCACAGGGTAAGAGGACAAGGATTGGTAATGCACCAGGGAAGGAGAGAGCGCATGCCTCCCAAAAGGCGCTCCAAGGAACCGCGGTTGCTTGCATCTACCTCGTTATCCGTTCGACACGGTTCACTCACACCTCCCCCACCCACCCACAGGTAAACGCCATCTCCCTCACGACCCCTCACCTCGCCTCGGCCTCTGGCGACTGCACCATCAAGCTCTGGGACCTCGCCACCACCCGCCTCCTGCGCGACTTCACGGGGCACACCCGCGGGCTCGCCTGTGTCCACCTCACTCCCGACGGGCGCACGCTCGTGTCCGGGTCCAACGACCGTACGATCCGCGTGTGGGACGCCAGGAGCGGTGACTGTGTGCGCACGCTTACGGGGCACTCCGATTTGGTCAGGACGCTCGCGATGGACCATGCGCGGGGCCGGTGCGTCAGTGGGTCGTACGACCAGAGCATAAAAGTGTGGGATCTGGGATCCGGAAAAGTCATGTCGGATGTGCGAGACGCACATGCGAGTTGGGTGTTTCATGTCCAGGTGGACGCGACCAAGGTGGTTAGTGCGAGTCAGGATAGGAGGGTTGCTGTGTGGGACTTCTCCGGGGGTGTGGGCGAAGGTGAGTTTCGGAGGCGGCGGTGGGGGTTTTGGAGCTCGAGGGCGTGGTTCTGGAACAAAATCTGACACCTTGCACGTCACCCCGGTCTTCCCCCGACAAACAGTCGCGTACAAGTTCGTTCTTTAAGAAAGGGCCTGGTTGTCTCGTATCCCTCCGTTCCTCTCTTCGTTCTTCGCGTTCACTGTTTCCACCTCCACTCACACACCACAACAACGTACACACGCTGCACCACGTATTTTTTCTTCCCCACTTTTCTGTAACCCCTTTACTCTGCACCTTGCACCCTGTTCCCCTTTTCTATTTTTCCGTGTACCCATCACCCTGACACCCCACGAATGATATTCCTTTCTTTTACGCCCCATACTGCGAGCACGGAGATGTATGATGGAGCCACGCACAAAACTCGAAAATTCGGAGGTGTTGGTCGGAAGCGGTGGTGGTGGAGTGAGTGAGTTAGTAGGCGGATGTGGCTTTTGGATAATTGGAACATTTGGGCGTGCGCTTGCGGTGAGGTGTTGTTTTCACTTATGTTGGGGAAAAAATATCAGACGGGAAGAAATGGTAGGAAATCAGTATCAGTTAAATATAAAATGAACACCCGTGTATTTGGAAAAGTTGCTTGGAAATGTGATCGATTTTAAATGACGGCCGGATATCACTGACTGTAGAGCTGAGTCACACCATGTCGAACAGACGTACCATCAGAAAGCAGGGATTGAGACGCTTGTCACGACTCTTTTTGGGGTGCACGTGTCCGCTCACCGAAACTGGTGAGCGGCAATGTTGTGCATCAAAATTGACCCTCTCCCGGCATGTCGACGTGCAGCGCTCATCACGCCGTATCATCGACAGTATTCACAGTAGTACATATTATATTATGAACAAAAAAGCAAACTGAAATGCATTATGCAAAGCGAACATTATGACTCTACACAGCGCCTGCAATCGGGAGATTGGCCACAACAATCGGAGGACGTCCCATCGCAGTCCACGCCCCAAAATACTCCAGCCACCCGCAGAGTCTCATTACCGCAAACACGGGGCCAGCGAGGCAGCATACCATTGCTGGGACAAAGAGGCAGAGCGCGAGACATGCGAGGGTGAACGATATAGGAGCCAGAATGATCTGCGAAAAGAAAGGGAAGGGATAGTTTTGTTGGGACCATGGGCGACGGACAAGGGCAACAAGAGCACTTTGACGCACTTTGACAAAACCTAACCAGATTGCGGCCTTCCAAGCGTCAGGAGATAGGAAGGTTTCGCGGAAGATGCGAAGGACTGCACTGGGGAAGAACTCTCCTTCTTGTACAGTAAGCTGAGGAATGGGTGGATATACGAAAGACACATGAGCCTCTGGTGGGGGACAATAGACCAGTGTTCATCAAATGCGCCATGATATGTTGACCCAAAAGCGGATAAAAAAATGCGTACCTTCTTCTGGATATATCTGCTTAAGCATGGCCATATCTGCTTTGGCGAGCAGAATCCACGAGTAGGCGAAGACAATACCCATCGGGATGCCGAGGAAGGGAAGAACCTAGTCAATTGTTACACAGAAAAGGGGGGAAATTGGTCAGAACTCGACTTCCCTGACTCACACACAAGGCGACTTGTATTAAATCAATCTTACCATGAAGCCAATCGCGAGTCCGGCGGTCGTGAGGACCCATGTTGTACAGAAGATCTTCATATCGCATTTCCATCCCATGGTATCGTGTGAGGCCTGCAGAATCCTCAAAAAAAAGACAACGAATCGACTCACCGCCCATGGAAGGTCGACCAGTAAGAAGAATGCGAGGATAATCCAGTTGTTCGCATCAAACGCGGCAGCCCAAATGCCGTGCCTCCCCGCTTTCGGCACCAGATGGGCAAAACTCCTCTCGATAGTAACGTATTTGCGCTGATGGGCCGCTACGTGGGGTTACAAGAACCAAAGACAGGTCGTGAATGGACGGAAGTTGAAGTCGGCTGAATCAATCCAACAAAACTCACGATATGCACCGACATTCCCAGTAGTAGCACCACCTCTGATGAGATTGGTCGTGTCGGTGTCTTGATTGGTCTCTACGGACCTGTCATCTGAATGAGAGTATGCAGGCGGTGGGTCCTCTGGGACTTTCACGGTGTTGGTCATGAGTTCCAGGCTCGAGACGGAATCGGTCGATGCTTCGGCGCGTGGAGAGGGCGGACGAGTGGGGACGGTGTGGTTACCCCGAAAGCGTTATCATTTCAACAGAGTTCGGCAGATTGTGAAGGCGACCCTTTCATATTCTGCCGACCCACGAAGCCAGTTGCGTTGCAGATGAATTTGAGATAAAATTGAGATGAAGTTTACAGATTCCTTGGAGAATGAGGTACTTTGTTCGATTTATCAAATCAAAGTTCATGCCAACCATGACTTGTGGAGCCAGAGCGTAGGAGTTTGAATCGTCCACCTTCGCTGGCCACTTATTCTCAAGTTGAATAAACATCTTGGCAGGGCCATGAGCATCAAGGTTCAGGTAATCGTAGTAATGCTCCAAAAATGCGCAGAAGAGGCCGTTCATTGTTTCCTCACTACTTACAGCTAAAAAAAACCATTGCCTCGGCTACAACATGGTGAAAGTTCGCAAAACCTGGCTTCTTCACGTTTAGGGTCCCCTCCAATTTTATGTGTCACGTGACCTGCGGCACTTAGGCCACTTCGCTCACCTTCACCAAACCAATATCCCATCCATTTATCCGGACCGACCGAACCCACTTCATTCGCTCTTCCCGTCCTTCTCTCCCCTGCGCTCGCTGTCCTCGCCAGACGCTTTCAGTCCGTTCTTGGAAGAACTCTGCCACCTGCAGCCCGTCCCACCCAACGCCACACCACCAACACACCCATGCAGACGATAAAATGTGTCGTAGTCGGAGACGGAGCTGTCGGAAAGGTTCGTCTCGCCTTCACTTGGGGATGTGTGATGGGGCGATAAGGTCGCTGGCAAAGGCTGTGAGGTGGGACGATGAAAACGGACGTCTGCTGTAGAGGAATCGGACAGAACGCGTCTCCGGAAGCGTATGTTGCTGGAAGATGCGACGATACGCTTCGCGGAAGGCTGACGAGGCGGCAATGTTAGGTGGCGCTGATGGGCATCTTTTGAATCCACCCGTCGGTGACACTGGAAACGAATGCTCCCTCGAAATTTGCACGTGGAACGGAGAAAATTGCTGAACTCCACCTCACATCCCGAGGGGTAGCCTCCCCCTCCTGTTTCGTGGAGCTACTTGTGGTGGGGAATCAGACCTCAGCTTTCCTTCCCGCTGCTGGGGGATCTAATAGTGGGACATGGAAGGCGAAATGAGACGAAGAACTGTATTCGTTCTATTGAAGGACTGCTGCTACGGGAGTTGTAATCAACCCGATACCTGAATCTGGTTGGGCCCTCGAACGAGGAATGGAACGACATGTACCCGTCGTTTTCTCATTTCTCGCACTTCTCGCACTCTTTTTCGACATCAACTCCCTGAACTTACTCTTTTCTCCATCCCCCTCAACCCCGAACCAATCACGTAGACATGTCTCCTGATTTCGTACACAACAAACAAGTTCCCGTCGGAATACGTGCCCACCGTAAGTCATCTTGTTTTCAATGCTCGACATGGTGACTTCGCAGCTCAAGATTCCTCTCCATCCTCGGGAACTCCTCAACCCGGATGTCGCCCTCTCTCGCCCATTTCCCATATAGGTTTTCGATAACTACGCAGTAACCGTCATGATCGGAGATGAGCCCTACACCCTTGGCTTGTTCGATACCGCAGGTGCGTTGGTGTTGGAGTGCACATAGAGGCTCTTCTTCGAGGAACGTGGACGTACGCCTCGATGCTGTTCTGGGGATTTGACTGAGTGGACATTGGTATCCTTTTTCTTCTCTCGAAACACATAATTGACCTTTCCCTGGTCCCCTTCCCTCCACCATGTGCACTCCACCAGGTCAAGAGGACTATGACCGACTGCGCCCTCTCTCATATCCCCAAACCGACGTATTCCTCGTCTGCTTTTCCGTCGTTTCCCCCGCCTCCTTCGAAAACGTCAAGGAAAAGTGGTTCCCCGAGGTCCGCCATCACTGCCCCGGTGTCCCCTGCCTTGTCGTCGGGACACAAGTCGATCTGCGGGACTCCCAGGACGTTGTGCGCCGTCTGGAACGCAACAGACAGCGCCCCGTGAGCGTGGACCAGGGTGAGAGACTAGCCCGGGAGCTGGGCGCCGTGAAGTACGTGGAGTGCTCGGCTCTGACGCAGAAGGGGCTCAAAAACGTGTTTGACGAGGCCATTGTTGCGGCATTGGAGCCGCCCGTGCAGAAGAAGAAGAAGGCGTGCTTGATCCTATGATCGGCTCGTCGGCGTCGGTGTCAGTGTGGGAGAGATGTGATGGTGTGAGCGCGCCTCGGTAGAGGCGCGCGAACGGTGGTGGACTCATTTATGTGCAGTGTGTGCGTTGCATGGGAGTGGGCGCGTGTTCGGGTCGTGCTTGGTTGTTTGTTTTCTCTAGCCTCAGCAGCTGCAGTGTAGTGAGAGTTGGTTTTACATAATACTTCGTGTAATTGACGGTGGTTTCATAGAGGATACTGATGGTTCAAAGTCATCGGACCATTTGTCTCCCGATGGTGTTCTCAACCTTTTCGCTGTGCTTTGCAGAGGGCCCACCAAAAGTTAAGCCTGAAGCTTCACAAACTGGGTTTACAAATTATCATTGCGTTTTTTATATCGTTTCCTCGATGGTCTCGACCGAATGAGTGCTGATCTCTTCATGCGTGGATGTGATCCCGTGGAAGTAAGTACGGCGCCCTCTCAAAGAAATCGAGTGGTTCCTAGAAATCTTAATTATCGACTATGCCCTAGTGTACTATAACTTGGATAGCAAATCCATTCCGCGGAGTCTTGATTCATGGTCCAAGACCTTGGGATCACTTGGGGCACCGTGATTTTCAAGGTAAGGTCCCCGGGAGTTTCAGGGTTCCACCACCGAGACAGAAAGTCACACATTGGAGTTGCGCCTCATAGTTTCGGGAAAGTCTTGCGAGCAGGCGACCGGGGAGTTTGTGGAAGAGTTGATGCCCTCCCGGACCGTCAATCTTATAGAGGTGCCCTTGCTTTGTGAGAGATCCCAGAACTTCCCGACGTCGCGACCATTACCGAACAGCAGCGAGTTCCTGCTCCGATTTGCCATTTGGGAACAAATTGGTGAGTTCGGTCACTAATGTGGTGAGTGCGTCATGGCGCACACGATCACTGCCGACGAGTCACTTCGACCACGGCAATAAATCACCGTCCCTGGGACTAAAACCATGTTCAACTGACATCTACCGCGGACTTCAACACGTGTCGGGCTTATACGGTCCGAGGGCGTTTGACGTTATGACCTGGTATGATACCTGGACATTTGGGCTGGATCCCATTCCTGCGGAATGACGAATAGTACCAGTCCTGAAGCAGGAGAAAATGTAGCTGCGATATTCATAGTGTTGAAACGTGGACCTGAAAGATTGGGCGATATATCTTCATGCAAGAGGTCAATCACACTGCCTAATTGGCGAACACCCATCCGGAAGCGGTCGCCACAAGCGGCTTGAGGCCGAAAGCCTGACTTCACGATAGAAAGCGTTATCAATCGGGTCGCAAAGAGTTCTGCGGGAGGCTATCTGAAGGACCCAATCCCCGCGGATGTTCAGCAAGGGAGGAAAGGGAGAGGAGTGTTGGTGGATCACCCCTTCTCCAACGCACGCCCGCCGGTGGACGAATGTCCAGCAAGCGGTCAGAAGCTCTAGCAACGGTGAAAGGTTGGCTGGATGGATTGGCTCACCCGCCGACAGATACATGACATGGTGGGTCAGGTCTGGCATCGATCGACCCAAATGGAGTGTTCCACGAGCACAAAAAAGTGAGAATTTCATTCACGGTGAGGAAAGTTACATTTTTTAATAAGTTCGAGAGCGTTTCATTATTTCTGACGTTCCGATTCTTCGGATAGCGCCAACATCCAGTCGTACCGACCAGTCACCCGAGGTTCCCGGCAGGAGTATGTATTGGCGCTTGTGATAACGATTCTCAAATTCGGAAAGGGATATCCCAGACAGGTGACAGCGACACTTTGGGTTCAACAGGAATTGGAAGTGCCGTGGATACCACGAATACGTCCCAGTTTCGTTCAAGTGCCACTTCATTTTCACTGTGCGCACTCTGCACGAGAGATGAGCGTGCTGCCGGTGACGAAAAGGGCCTTGTCTGCTCAGCTTGACGGGTGCCTATAACACTGACACCGGGAGACTGGTATAACTGGACCAAACAGACAGAGGATGGAGAAGAATCTGATGCTATTCACAGTAGTTGAGGAACGCGGCACAAGCGAGCTCCCTTTTCTCTTCGTATTTGGCTCTGCTCACCTCCGAGAAGTTGAAACTGTCCGCGGAGCCACTCCTGCGACGCTTCCGAGGGGTCGTTACATCTCTCATGAAGTGAGCTGAGTGGTATATTCCATGTCGGAGATGGGGATTCGGGTGTCGCCGTCCAAGTTGAGGGAGCACGGCCGTGGTACATGTGGATTTGATGGGAAGGAGCGGATTCGAGCATCATGGAGGCGAGAGGAAGACCGGAAAGATGGTTCGAGCACGACTTTTGTCGATGCCGTTGAAGGACATCTGAAGTGGGTAGAGAGTTGCTTGACGATGGTAGATTGAACGACGCCCTGGCATCAGACTAATCCATACCTCTTCTCGTAAAGAGCTTCCCGCATCCAACGCATCGCAATGTCCTCGCCAAGTCGGTCCGCATGGTTCTTCAGTTATGTATCCCTGCGATGGATGTTGGTCAGAGTGGATGCCTAGACGTCGAGTACTAAGGAGGAGCGACGTTGGATTGCTCCAGCAGGAGATGGTCGACTGAATATGAGTGTTGAGACGATGGTGAGATATCCGTTAGGGCGGATGTTGGTACGACGCTCAAAAATTAAGATGTAGCCCGAGCCGCACCTGACGGGATAATTATCCAATTAGCTCCACAGTCCACAACAGAGACCAGTGCTACGTAACCGAGTGAAAGCAGTACACAGTAATGCAGATGACACGAATGTTGAGAAGAGCTCGCCACGCGTCTGTTGGGAGTACTGCTGGATCCTCCAAGGAACATAGGACGAAAGCTGCCTCATCACACCTTGGAAAAGATCCGAAATCACAAATTAATGTGACGGCTTGGTCAAAATCCTTTGCTAGGGATCCACTGATATCTGTCGAAATTTTCAGGACTCCTTCAGCCATTCACGGAGTTACGAGATTTCGGGGTGGAACGCATGCAACGCCTGGGACGCCAAGCTCATAACAAGACCCCAAGAGAGTTTCTAGTAGACTCCTCTTTCGTGACAGTTGCTGCATCAGACATTGAAACATAGAGCAACATCGCCGAGCCCCCGACTATCATGGAATCACGCTCTGACTTGAGGACGACTCATTTCTTTTACACCATCTTGACCTGATCTGTTTGAAACGCGTCGATCGCGGTCGCTCAATTGCAGGTCGGTCGGTCGGATTCGGCAGGTCCCAAGGAGCAGAAAGTGACCACGCGACCAGAGATTGATTCCTGTCTTATCTTTATAAACCTGCTCATCGAGATTCCGACACTGCAGAGGTCAGGAGGCACTTCGGTGGGGTGTGGCGTTTCTGGACGGGAAATTTCGCGACACATTATTTAGCACCTCGGGATGAGTATTGTCGGCAAGGGACTCTGGCCGCTCCGGCAAAGAGGAGTTGAAGAAATTACTCAAAGCACCCAGTAAGTGTCTGAATCACCCCGGCCGCAATTGGTGGTCTCTTGGAGACATTGCGGCCTCATTTTAGGTTCCACCACCCCCACATGCAAGGACGGCACCTGCAGGTGGCAGGTCGCTTTTGGAGGATCTTTCACGGTGAGAGAAGACGTTGATGTTTGTGGGAGAGGTCACGTGAACTTGATTGTGATTCCAGGCCTGGGAAGCTTGGGAAACTGGCAGTCGTCGGTGAATCTCACAGGTGATGTTGAGATTACGCACCCGATAGGACGCCATTCCGATCCGGTCAACTCTAGCCTCGTTTATATAAATGAATGCATCGAAAGGCGTGTTTTGATGCCCGTGATGTTTCAGGCATTGCAACCAGGGGGGGGGGGGGGGGGGTGAGTGATTCGTTTTGGCACTGGGAGCCACTGCGTTCCTGGATACGTTGAGTTCGACTCAATATTTCGTGCCGACATCTTCGTTATTTTTGAATCGCTCGTTACCCTGCGGAGTACCCGTAGTGCTCAAGGGGAAGGAACCGAAATGACGATTCTACCACGGCTCAATCACAGATCTTTTCTGATTCAAGACAACGACTCTGCGACTACATATGCTCTAACCAAAAACAAGCTGCTCCGCGGAATCTACCATCGCTAAGTCCTCGAACGGAATCATCAAACCCCAAACGGAATTCTCCATTCGGGTGTCAGTGACACGCTCGGCTCCAACAAAAAAGGGACTCCCAGCAACGCGGAAGGACTGGTATGAATGTCCGTGCGATTTGTTTTAGGATGGTGCTGGATAGGGGGGAGCTCCTGTGTTGGTGGTAATGGATGCTGGTGAAGAGTGTGATGTGATGTTGCCGGCTGATCTGGACCACTTCGACGAAGGACAAGATCTGTTGCGACGAGAAAATCTTATGGTGGTATGTTACGATTTGAGTCCGCTCCATTGGTCTGCGCGACAGGCTCAACTCACTTCCGAGACTCTTAGACTGCCCTTCGAAGCCCAATTGTGACTCGAACTGCGGGTTGTCGCATCTCTCGTGAAATGAGCTGATTTTTGGGGACGAGTCGACGTTATAAAGGTGGGGCTCAATCAAGTCGGAGCTGGGCCAGAAGACGGAGGCCGCTGAAGTCATTGGGACAGGATTTATCGCGGAAGCAGTTGGAAGGAGCGGAAGTGCTGCGCATGTCCTGCTCTTGTGGCGGTGGAGTACGTCTTAACGAGTGACAAAGGGGGTACTCATCAAAAGTTGGGCAGGAGTCGACGAAGGACATAGTTCGGGGAGTTGGAACTTACCTCGTCTCGTGAACTGCTTCCCGCATCGCGTGCACCTCAGCGTTCGCGGAAGGTCTGTTCGCATGGTTCACCCTTTGTGGACCGGATGTCGGGGATCCTCGACGGGGAGGTCGCGATGAGTACTCAGACGTCGATCGACGATGTTGCGGTGCTTCCGCCTCTTCGCCCCCGGTGCAGAAGGGATGGCGATGGGGGCGGCTCGAGCAGATGATGCCCGATGGTGAAGGCGCAAGGTGATGTATACGATGCTGGGCGGGGGTGCCGGCTTCAGGAAGCGACGCGCTGCAGAAACTGTGCGTCCGGCCGCAGCAACGCTGCCTCATCATTAATGGTTCACTTTCCGCAATGCGCTTCTCAGAACTGAAGATGTTGTTATAGCTGGGCATTTTACTTGAATTTTTTGGGTTCTGTTGTGATCAAATCTAGTTTCGACTAGTATTTTGTAACTACCTCGAATCACATATCCACTCTGATTTCTCACCTCCATTAATCCTTCTGGTTAAAATTGACTCGTTTATGGTTGCTTTTATGCCGCTCGACTGTCGAGAGTTGCGTTGTGTAAATCTTCGAAGATCCCGTGAGAGCACCCGTTCAGGTCAAACCGAGGATTTCGTTAGCAGCATCCATGTGATCATTGGTCGTCTTGTCTTCATGTCGACCACCGGTCAAGGCTCCGGCGAAAGCATCCGAGGGGTCGGGAACGTGTGAGTTGCTCCGAAGATCACATATCGACGAGAGCAAGACGAGTTTTGATAGAACTGGCATTCCAAATAAAATTTATTCCGTGAAGAGCTTATTATTTCAATCCGCCTATTTCTTGCACATAAATTTGACATAACGCATCACAGTTGCGTGGTGTTCTCGACGTGATGACATCAAACGGATGCGTTCATTCCTTTGCCAGCCGTGCACCGACGTCACATGTACATTTTCGCTTCTGACGTGTGCGTTGTTTTTCCAGTGCTCTCCCGAGGACCGAGAACAAGGTCCCACCGCCAAAATCAGGACCGGCTTGGCTTAATGGGTGACTAATCGCGCTTTCGACACAAAGGAAGCGTTGACGAACGTCGCGGAAGTGTGACTGACGAAGGCGGCTGCTGGATTTATCGACGCATCTCGGGTCGCGTCGCAGTCCAGTCCGCAGAAACACCGCACGACCAGTCTCCGATAGCGTCGCGTCAAGCACACCACGCATTTCGCATTTCGCTGAGCCGCCGCCGTCCAAGCATTCCGACCGCGTGGTATGCAAAGCGAACGGCGTTATTATGGAAGGGAACATATTCTCGATGAGTATCACAGGGTGGGGTGTTTCCCCATAATTTAAACCTTTTGGAGTTTCCAACACTTTCTCTTCAATCAGTTTTGATCTCGGTGGACGCTTCCGTCACAGTAGGAATACAGGAGGCATCGCGGCGGGGGCGTCGCTGTAAACCCACCTCGGCAAATTTCTCATACTTGGGATCTCCATCCAAGGTGCGACACGCAAAAGCATTCAGCGGACCCGACCAAGACCTTCACAGCGTGGCAATGCACTTGACGCAGCGTGACTGCAGACGTCGCTGTCTCTGTTGTGTCTGACCCCTCCAGTTTTTTAGGTTCCCCACCGCCTCGCACCAAAGGGACAGGACGCCATCGAGAAATCTCTCGGTTTGGACAGTGGCAGGTAGTATGGAGAAGCTGACGTGGTTGCAGGTACGGTCGCAGAGAAGGCCCTGTCGCGAGGTCGGTGGGCCGGCGGATTGTTTGGGGTTTGTTGTGATTGGCGTCGGACACGGAAGAGCTCTGATATCAGTCTGGTCCGGCTATTTTTGTTTCCTTGCGGAGCGTGCCGGAACACCTCTGCCTTGCCAGTTGCCCAGTTATACCTGCGTTTAACGGTCTGTTCAACCCACTTTCGAGAGACTGTGACTGCCTCTCGAGCTTGTTCGTGGCTCTCATTAATGGCAGTTGCATCTCTCGTGAAGTGAGCTGAACAAAACCAGTGACGCATAGTTTGAACATGTCAGATATCAGCATGCCGGTCGCCACACGGAAACCAATGTGTCATATGCGACAAGCTTATCCCTCTCTAGTTGGCAACTCCATTTTACTTTTGGGACATCCAATATCTCCTTTCTCTGTCCCTTGATCCGGCGGCAGCGGACCACAGGATTATACTCTTCCTCTTCCCTCACAGTACCTCGCTTAACCCCACTTCTTCCACCCATCACCAATCATCACTCAACACTTGCTGTCGGGTATTGCCTCACTGACGCCCAAGCAGTGCTCGGCCTGCGTGAAGCCGGTGTAACCGTATCAGGTCCCAATGGCGTCGAGCTACAGGTGGAGGGAGCCGAGAGTCGGGCCTCCCTGTGCCTGGCACGGGTTTGCCGAGTAGCACTTTCAGCATGGGCTCGGTGTGGAGCTTGCTGGGGGGCTTGTGTGGGAGTGGAGATCGAAACTATGGCGTGATGCAAGGCTTTGTATGGTGGGGCGAGCTGATGTTCAATGAGATACGTAAAAGAGTCGCGCGTCTTATTCGCGGGTTGTTATGGACGCTTGTATGGTTATTTCAATGTAACTAATTTTCCAACTCTCAAAGCTGAACTCCGGGTCGCTGCCTGGTCCAACCACCAACGCCGCAAACGGGACGACTTAGAGATCTGCGAGTCAATCCATCTTGGACGAATACATCGTGGAACAGGCACAAGGTCTACACAGTCCGTTGCACTACAAGAATCACTCCTCCACAACGTCCCCATACTTGTTGGTCCTAATCCTCGCCAGTCTCACTGACTCCGTTCCCTCCACATCGCCACCCCGAAGTCCCACGTCACTAGCCCCGCGACCAAAATCCTCTGTTGACCTGGGGAAGTCCGTAGAGGTTGCTCCATCCAACCCTTCTAGTCCTGATTGGCTGCGTGCTGATGGGTCATTGGGGGACGAGGGCCAGGTTGGTGCTTGGGAGCGGGAGATGGGCGGATTGGAGAGAATGGAACGGGTTGGTGCTGAGTGGTGCCGAGTGAGCAAGGGTGACTCGTCAGGGGGGAAATGGACTCTGATTGCGAACGCACCTTGCTGCATGCTCCGAGCGCGCTCTGCTTTACTGCACCCACATTCGCGGTTCACGTCACATGGAAGCGAAGTGTCATTTATCAGTGGTAAAAACCTACATGACGAAAACCGGGGCCGCCGACTCACATCAATTCATTTCCCATGACAATGAGCTCTGAGTCCTTAAATGGGTTCCGCAGACTATACAGGGCGAGGAGTGTGCCTACCGCGAGACCGGCGTAGATCGTGGTGCCCATAATGCCTACAACAACGATTATGTGGCAGTGGTGAATACGCAAAGAAGAGATCGCAAAGGCGGCAAATAGGGAACAAAAAAAGCCATCAAGCTCTATCACTCACCAGCGTGCACCGCAAGCCTCATCGGACCTGTCAGATCGGGTCTTCTCCTGACTTCAAACCGACATCAATGAACATCGGATCGTCAATCGTCACCCACAGACCATCTCCGCAGGTACCCCACCCTGTCAGCGCAACTCACCCACTTCCCGCCTGACGTACACGCCACCGACGAGCCCCGCCACGCCGCACGACACGATCGTCACCCCTGCAGACCGCACTGCGCGCTGTTCTGCGTCTGTGAACTTGTAGTCTTTGATTCTCTGCGCGAGAGCGCGAGAGGTATTGTCGTCGAATTGCGCCGGTGGCGTGTTCTCGTTAGGCTGCGTCTGTGGATCCATTCAAATTCAAACGATGGTGGTAGTGTAATCGACCACAGCCGTTTCCTCTTTTAATGAATGATTGTACTCCGTGGAAATTCGGAAAAGATAAATCAATAGTTAGAATTCTCAACTGGCAACTCCGTGGTGGTTTGAACGTTGCCACCAGCTGTGACATTCCTGGTAACCTCGACACCCAATATGCGCTCACCTCTGCACGCAGCCAGAATATAACCATAGCAGTTCGTTCTCATACCTCAAAGGCTAGCCCCCCAACAAGTTTCCATTCATTGTGGTTCCATCGCTTCCTTTCGGGATACGCAAACTCATCAATTCTTTCAAAACATTTAGATAAATTCTGGTGGCTCAAACATTTCGTTTGCTATGACCATAGTGGAAATTTGAAATCAGTGGAAATGAAAATGAAAGCAACCTGACAAACGGGCATGCATGTTCATTCCTGAGAAGCGCTATCTATATGGTTCAAGGTAACGGTAGCTGCGACAACAATGCCATCCCTCCTGCACCGACCGTAGGACTGACGAACACACCAGTCCACAACTGGTGGCTTCACTTCCTCCTTTCCACAAACTGATGCTTCTCTCCCCCCTGTTGGTAAAAGTGCACATCAGGTTCCCCATAGAGTGCTCGACCACCAGTCATGGTAACTGGGCGGGACCCATCCCACCCTTTCAGCACGGTAGGTGATTCCTTAATCTTTCGAGACTGGTGAAAATTTTTCGGATCTCGCCTTGTGCAGACTTATTGGCCTCGAAAAGTCTGATGTTTCTGACAGCATCTTTCGCGGTTCCAATGCGGACAACGCAGTGTGGTGGTGCTCGAGTGAGCAGTTCGCTCAGAAAGACGGCAAGGAGGTTCATTTTGACTTTCTTTGTGCTTTCACCCACTCCGATTGTGAGTATGATGCTTTGAACGCAGGGAAGGAGGTAAATTAGAGTTCCTCGACACATTGAACAATATTCTGGGACGAAAGAGGTTCGCATAGATCCGCTGTGTAAACTTCAATGTGGAACGTGCGGACGAGTAACGTAGAACCCGGCAGCCCCTCCTCAGGCAGAATGTGCCCCCAGCCCTCTGATCCAAATACGCCGAGCTCATCTGTGCTCGGAAATGCACTGGGGCGTGTCAAAAAACAACGAGCGAGTGATTTCATGTTCGGGTTCGGGGTTGAAGATGACCGACGTGTTGTGTGCCCTATCCCCCTCAGGCAGCAGAAGTCCCGCTTCTTTTGGGAAATAGTGGAGGAGGATTGGGAAGTTTTGCACGAGCTCCCCTAAGACGCGATCGTTTGTCACAGCCGATTCCAGTAGTACGATGTGAATCCCGAGCGCGGCCCAGAACGCGCCATTCTTTGCCGTGTGATAGTCCCCCAAAAGGGTGATCATATCGACCTCACCCTCCCGACCGAGTGCTGGTCCCACCTCGTCGATAAAGCCCACTATTGTGATGTCGTAGCACACTCCAATGGTATCGCCAGGACATCCAGGAATCGCGTTTGCGGGGTGCTGCGGAGTCTATGGGACAGACGAGGGATCGTCGCGTAAAGGTTGCAGTTGGAAGAAGACGAAAGATTTGGTGGAGGATTTCGATGGTTAATGAGTCCATGGCGGGCGGTGATCCCAGACGATGCAAGTGGCTGGGTTGCCGGTGTGAAAGTACTGACTGACGTTCATAGAATCACCTCAACAGACAACACTTTATTTCACAATGCAATCGCTCATATCTATACGTATCTACTCCACTCCGTGGACGTGTACTTCCACAGATCCCCCATATCGTTCAATCCTCAAAACAATTACTTCCACCAATCCTATCTCCCCCAATGCATCCTTCCGTCGACCCGCGACCCGCGACCCGCGCGAAAACCTCACCCAAGAGCCGATCTACGTGTACCGTCCCTTCGTCCCCGCCCAGCGCCCCTCCGACGGTGTCGGACTCTTCATCCCGCTCAACCCGGCGTAGCCCTGGGCCTGGGGTGCCTGTCCCACCACACCGGGCCCCGCAGCTGGCGCAGCCCCAACAAGTGCGCTGGGCGGTCGGTCGAACCACGACGCGCGCTGCTGTCCCGGCGGGGTCAACCCGGATCCCGTGCCTCCGACCATCCCGGGACCCCCGGGGCTCGAGGAGTACATCTTCCCAGCGTCGTCACCCGAAGACGCGCCACTTGCGAGCCCGTCATGATCTCGATCGCGTGTGGTGTCGATCGACTGCCCTGCCCGGGTGGCTGGCGGGAGTTGGGGGTTGCCGTTCATGCCGTTACCGTAGGAAGGTGGGAAAGGAGGCAGGCCCTGCGTGGAGACACGGGGAGGGCCGTAGGGGGATGCTTGGATGTAGGGACTTTGGAAATACTCGACAACGGGAGGAGGTGTGACGGAGCGGGGGCGAGGTTCATTGTGTTCCCTGAAACCATTCGTATGTCGGTACGTGAGGGCAAGGCGAGAAAAAAAGGATGAACGACGACACGACTTCGACAATAGTATCGTGAAATGAGAGACAGAACCGCGAAACTCACTCAGCTGCTTGCGAATCCAACGACTTGCCCGAAATCGCCCTCTTTAAAAACCCAAAGCCCCAACTCTTGCTCTTACTCCGCGCGGGGTTCTTGGCCCGCCCACTACCCCGATGCGCCAGACCGCTGCCGTCACCGCCGTCGCCCTGATCGCTGGCATACGCCTGGCCCCCGGAGTGGTTCCCGTAGTGTTGCACCCCAACTTGCCCGGTTCCACCGGACCCGATACTGAGGCCTGAAGGGTCCGTGTTCTGGCGAACGTAGACTCCGCGCGGATCGGACTGGATTGACCCGTACTGCGCCGAGGCGGGTCTGTCCCCCGTGGAGGGAGAGCTTGCCGCCCCGGAACTACCACCACCCAAATGCGGCTCCGACGCTCGCGAGTGCAGCATTCCCCCGCCACCGCCTCCGCCACTGCCTTTTCCGGCCCGCCCACGGGTCCGCTGGGCCATCTCGTGCTCGAGTTGCTCCTTCTCCTCGGCCAACAAGGCGTTCTCCCTTTCCAAGTCGGACACGCGGGCAATCAGGACGGCCTGGGCTTCACGCAGCTCGTCAACCTTTTTCTGCAGGTCGACGTTGGCAAGGACTTGCTGCGCCAGCGCCTCGGACTGTCGCAGCGCCATGGATTTCGAGGACGAGCTTTGCTTGCCCGAGAGGTGCGCCGAGGAGGAGAAAGCTGTCGAGGCAAGCGAGGATGTTTTGGAGTCCGTAGCACGCATGGCGTCGATCGAGGCGGCCCGCGATTGGGACGCTGAGGCCATGGAGCCCGGGCGGGAGATGGCGATCCCGCCCCCGCCTTCCACGGACGCGGCGTCGACGTCCTGTACCGAGCCCGACCCGGACCCTCGCGATGGAATGGCGGCGGCGCGGATGACGTCCCATTGCCCGGCCTTGAGTGCGTCCTGGTGGGCGCGGACGAGCTTCTCGACTTCGGGGAGGTTCCATCTCCGCGCCTCGTCGGCGATTTTAGCGAGGTCCTTTGACGATGCGTCCGAGGACGATTGCACGACAGACAGGATGCGGGTGTTGGTGAGGACGAGGACGCGGTCGAGTTTGAGGATGATGGCGAGGTGGTGGAGGCCGAGTGTCTCGTCCCATTTGCGAGAGGTGGGGATGTGCTCGATTAGTTCGTCGGTTGTTTGGTACAGCCACCTGGAATGGCCAGGGGGAAAGTGGGGGTAATGGTGGGGGTTTATGGTTTGATGACGGTTTTGTGCAGTTAGTCACCAGTTGCCGGGCAAAGAACGCCACCACCCTCCCTCTTGGCGAATTACCCACCATAGCAATTGGCCCAGCATGACAAACAGTTTCGGGTGAGCAGGCACCGTTGGGAAGTCGTACACTGGGACGCCCTTCGAATTCTTCTCAGCGGGGTCAGTCGAGAACAGGTGCCGGAAGAAGGGCGAGCGGTTGGACAAGATGATTCGGTGAAGAGGAAGGAGTTTCGTCTGGGCAGAGTAGGAGGATAAGTGTGCGCGGGCGAGAGAAAGGGGTGGGTTCGTGGCACGTAGGAAAAGCCACCCAGCCGTCTCCTTCAGCAGGTCTTCCTCCGCTCCAGGTGCTCCATCTTAGCTCCCTGTGCTTGTGTTGTTCATAAGGGCACTCTGTTCCTACGTCTCGGATTTTTGCAGCTCTCCGCCTTATCCATCCCCCGTCTCCCACCTCCTCCCCTCGCCGCCTTTCTCGCCCTCACCGGACATTGCTCACCTTTCCCTCAGCCGTGCGAATCTTCAGCACCACGTCCGCGAACTGTGCACTGCGCAAATAGCCCAGGAAATCGCTCCACTCCTCCTTGCTACTGCCTCCACCGTCGCCCTCCTCGACCACCCCCACGCCGTCCCCGCTCGAGCGACTCCGCGCGTGCATCGATCCGTTCCTTTGCGTTGCGTGTGGTGCAGGGTGTCGATAAAGCCGACCGACCTGGTGAGCGATCTTTCACTGCGGCGTGGAGGGTGTCCTGAACCGACCCGTGTGGCGTCTACGGCACAAGACGGACGCTCGGTTTTTTGTGTGCAGGTGGCATCTTATATATGAATATTTCGTGCTCTAAATTCCTTTCTAAAATGCACAACTTTTTCCTCTTTTCAACTCTCTTGGCTCCAACACCCATCACCCTTCACCCTTGCCATCCTCATCAAGCACGTGATCCCATTTGATATCGGAGTCACATAACTAAGCACGCGTCTCACTTTATTTTCCACAGAATCGAGCGGGTGCGGGTGAGGAATGGGTGAATTCCAGTCGTGACGTAATTACCAGGCACCGGCCAGGGTCGGACGAAGGACATCCAAAGGTTGAAAAAAAGAAAAAGAAAACTGTGTCTGCCACAATTTATCAAATGGCTGAATTCACCGCAATGCGAGAGGAGCTACCTTCTGGTTAAGTATTCAAAAGGCCGTACAAATACTCAACAAGGGAAGCACCATGAAATCGTTGGAATACCTTCCAAGCACGCTCCGGAATCCTCATATCGAACCAAAACGGCGCCTACGGTGACCAACACAGACTCCTCACCGACATACGGGATGTTTATAACGTTGTACTTCCGCCACTACATAACGAAGATTTATTATCTATTTCACACTATTATTCCACTTTTATTCAAGTTTCGCGAACAAATTTATTCAGAGGAATAAATCTTGAGGGGTGAACGGTGTACAGCACCTTATCTCCCGTCGCCTCACCTCCCGACGTATATCCAACGTCACCTCGCCTGAGCAACCGCATTGTCCACATTGTCGTCATCCCTCGTCGTGCAAAGGCGAATACCTAGCTTGAGCTTCAAGCGGGTGGGAGCGCAGTGAGATCCCAGGAGTGTTCTCCCCGTCGTTCCGACTCAGGTGGTCCACAATCTTATGTTCTGAGTAGTCGTCCCGTATGAGCTGACGGAGTTCGCCCTCAGAAATGTACGCTGGGATCGCGACAACGGTTTCCATGACACGAGACCAGCACCGCGGGGCCCGGCCGATGTGATTTGGGAAGTGAGGCGACCGGTTGTAACGTTGGATTTCCGCCACAACATAACGAAGATTTATTACCGATTCGTGCACATTTTTATTGCATTTTTATTCAATTTTTGTCATCAATTTATTCAGAGGAATAAATGTTCGAATAAGAAGGGATTGCAATCGGGATATAAACTTGGCAATTAATAGGGAATAAATATGCCTCATTTTGAGGAGTGAACAATGCGCACACAGCACTTCATCTCCTTTGTACCAGTCGCCTCACCTCCGACGTTACCTTCTCTGGGCCGGGCCCCGTGGGGTTAGTCTCGTGTCATGGAAACCGTTGTCGCGATCCCAGCGTACATCTCTGAGGGCGAACTCCGTCAGTTCATACGGGACGACTACTCAGAACATAAGATTGTGGACCACCTGAGTCGGAACGACGGGGAGAACACTCCTGGGATCTCACTGCGCTCCCACCCGCTTGAAGCTCAAGCTAGGTATTCGCCTTTGCACGACGAGAGATGACGAAAACGTGGACAATACGGTTGTTCAGGCTAGATGACGTTGGATATACGTCGGGACGTGAGGCGACTGGAGACGAGGTGCTGTGAGAACACCGTTCTTCGCAAGTTATGACCAAGTTCACACCCCAACTCCAATCCCTTTTTATTCAAACATTTATTCCTCTGAATAAATTTGACATCAAAACTTGAATCAAAGTGGAATAAAAATGTGCATAAATGGTAATAAATCTCCGTTATGTGGTGGCGGAAATCCAACGGTGTAGGATGTTCTCGTTGGACACAAAACATCGACCCCGACCGTACAGGATGATTGTGGGTATAAGCTCAGGCGGCGCGTAGCGGAGGAGAAGTTTGTAGATCCCGAATAGCACCACCCTCCCCCCCGCCCCCGACGCTGCACTATCGTGCGGCACACGAGCTCCCTGATATTCCCCGCCTTCAATACCCGCTTCTCACCGTACCTGGGACGCCTGTAGCACAACGATACAATGCCCTTCAATCCGCAAAGTTGGCCACGAAAGTTCTCGATGGCCAGCAGACTGGGTGGAGATGTAAATGACGTCAGGAACTCAAGTTAGTTGTTACATAGTTACTATTTCACAAATATTTACAAGCTCAAAATATCTACAATTCCAATGTTATGTCAAAATACGTAGCGATGGCATCTGCGGGGAGCGTTTGTCGTAATCTTTTCCGCCCTTCTGGCTTGATATCTCTCACAAGCATTCGGAGGGTATCCTGTCGGTCACTGGTCTCGCACCAGGCCCAAGTTCTTCGAACTATGTCAGCAGTTACGTCACTCTGCAGAGGCGGGACGAGCAATGGGAACAAGAATGTGTAAAGGGTTTTGGACGATGGTTGAACCCCAGCCAAAGGCATATCGTGCTCTATGGTGTGCAAGGCCTCATTGACGTCACGAAAGCGCAGTAGGGCTTCTATGCGAGAGTTCCAAACATTCTCATTTTGAAGAAGTTCGGGGAAACTCAAACGAAGCTCCTCCCAAA
Source organism: Gonapodya prolifera JEL478 (assembly GCA_001574975.1). Taxonomy (NCBI): domain Eukaryota; kingdom Fungi; phylum Monoblepharomycota; class Monoblepharidomycetes; order Monoblepharidales; family Gonapodyaceae; genus Gonapodya; species Gonapodya prolifera. The sequence goes on along the minus strand of KQ965750.1, from coordinate 446,954 downwards.
ATGCAGTACACTCCTTGGGTCGCAAATTGCGCCCAAGTGAATCAAGAACTGCGGCAGCAAGTACTCCATCAACGTGAACGACATATCCTTTACGAGACATGTTCTTAACATTTTCCCAGATAAGCAAGACGCTCTTCCACAACCCGAATCTTGAGGAAAGCTTTACAACCGAGCTCCAGATATGTGGACTCATTCGCAAATTGTCTTCAAAGTCGGTGTGCTTCAACATGTATGAAAGAATGATTTTCATGCGTCCCTTGTCAGCAGAGTCTGCCAGCGCGCTCAAGATAAGGTTGAAGTTTTGCACCACCAACGTCATCCCATTTTTCTCCATTATCTTGAGGATGGACAAAGCCTTTTCAATGTCACCAGCACGGACATACAGGCGCATCACGGTGGTATAACAAGCGGCGGTCAGAGGATAGCCAGATTCCTGCAATGCATCGAAAAGTCCCAAAGCCCGAGTTTGGTCTTCCGTTGAACCATACTGAGCAGCGCGAAATGTCACAATGAAGGGGTGGGCGGTTTTAAAGCGAAGACCAAGCGCTAAAACTGGTTCAATGACGGATACTGCACGAGAAACTAGTCCAATTCTCGCCAGCGCTACGGTAAGAAGATCGCTGTGCTTTATAAAACGTTGTGCGAGCGTCCCAGATGTATCCAAGTAAAGCATTTTAACCAAGTTTGGGTCAAGTACAGCCACTGGCATACTTTCCACAATCTTTCGAGCTTTCAATTGGCTTTCAAGAGATCCTTCACTCCAAAGAGCATCCACGACGATTAATACGTCAATAAATCGGATATTTCCGGCAAATTTATCAAGATCTCGTTCACCGGGATGGAGTTGATCGTCCAGCAATCGTACAGCCTTCGTGACGGTTTCTGAAGTCACATTTGCCGCAACAGTACTCCAAATGCTCTTAGATACTAGTCCGTCAGAGTTGTACACGTCCATAAGTATGAATCTGTCAGGTTCACTTTTGGAACGTGAGTTCATCACGTTTTTGTAAGGGTGTAGTACTTTGCGTGCCCAAAATGGACCCATCCCCAAAAGTGCTTCCAGGTATATATAGAAGGGAAACCCAACCATTTGATCCTTGGCACTGAGGTTGTCCTGCTGTTTCCGGGCTCCCCAATACATGTTCTCAAAGACACGAACAACATCATCCCTTCGCCTTTGCCACGAGAAGCCCGCGAGCACGTACGCAAGTGATAGCCAATTGGGTTCTCCACAGCAGCCCAACCTGCAAGATTCTGTGAGCAACTGTTCTGCTTGATCCACTTCCCCAATCGCTACAAGAGTGTATATCCGCAGAATGGAAAACTGGAAATCCATTGACGCTCCTTTGTCGCATAGCGAAGCACTAAATCCAAAACGATCAAAAAATGTTTTCCACTCTTCAAGCTCTCTCACAATGTCAATTTCTCTGTGGGGCTAAAAGGCGGTCTGAATTTCAACTTGTAGAAACAATGATTTCCTTCCTAAAGGCACTCACCTCAAGGAGTCGCTGTCCTCCCAAACCTCCTGCAATCGCGACAGCTGCCAAGTGCTTTTCTACAAGGGAAAACTGCAAAATATGTTGAGGTTCCATATCTCCGTCTAGCAAAAGACGAAGTTGTCTGAGAATTCGTGCAGAGTCTTTAAGGGCTGAGGAGAGTCTCGTGAACCTCAATCTCATGCTTGTTCGCGGCAACGGTCTGTCTTCAAAATCCCGACCAGGATTTCCGAACACGGCAGCGCGACGAATAAATCGATGCCGAGTGTGCAATTGTGAATTCGAAGACATCTCTTCGCTGTCACTTGCCTCTCCTGGAAGTGGAACAATCGGTGGCTTGTACTCGACGCCAGCTGGGAATAATGACGAAAGCCATGCTCCCAAAAGGGCCTCGCTAGGGTATTTGTAAACTCTCAAACACCTGTCAATGACGTTTGTTGACAAGCTTCCCAACTGTGCGATCGTCTTGTCTTTGGTCTTGTCCCGATTGCGGTCCGAGCTTTTCCCCTGCGAGTCCCCACTCGCACCTGCATCGCTTTGGCTGACAAATTGAACTTCGTTTGCAACGGTGCGAGCAATATGGGTGTAGAAATCCAGTGGCAAGTGTCCGAGTCCATTATGAACAAACGTTTGTTCCACTTCGTCGAGTAATTGTCGGACCTGCCAAGGTGAGCCTGATCGCACGACGCCAGCTATGATTTGAGCATACGGCGTGTGATTCACTTGGATGCGGTGTGAACGGAAGAGTTCGTTGACTGATTCAACTTCAGATGGTCGAGGGTTCTTCGAAGAGGCAGTAGGAACGGTCGATGTCGGCAAAGGAAGCGATTTATCGTCGAAAAAGTCGCCATATCGCCCATTGTTCGATTTGGCATCCGAACTCGCCAAGTATGAGATGGATTGCGACATTGTTCTGCGAGCGAAATCCAAGATTAAGTCCAGAGTGGTGTCGTTAGGTCGGTGACACCACTCGGGCATTTTCACGTCCACAATATGCGCAACAAGGGCCAAACCCTCGCTGGCCAGTCTTTCGGAAACGTCTTTCCCGAGTGAGCACACCAGCACTCCTATTATGGTGTTCGCCGTTTGCAGGGATGGCAAACCGTCACACTCTTCCAATTCCAGAAGAAATGATGCGACGTCGTCAAGATGAGGATTTTTATCGTCAGGTATCGGCCTCACTGTACGCCGAATAGCAAGGATGAGTGTAGTCAACTCTGACGCGCGAGGGCTGAAAAATTAGAGGTCAATAGCCAGTTTGGGTCTCAGAGTCGGACGATTTTCTACATTACTTACATGGTGGAGCTCACCAGGTGTCGACTGTATCTCCGGAAAATGGTTCGAATGTCTGCAATCACGCGGCGGACCATGACGACGCATTGGTTGACATCCTCTGGTTTATCGTTGGGAAACGTGGAGCTAAATGCACGTGCGAGGAGTGTGAAGTCTTCACGGGAGTCGTGGAGTGAAGTCAGCCCTTCGTTATGCCTGTCGATGACAGCCGTGTACGCTAATCACGGTGACGCAAGCAAAATATAGTGTTAAGCTTTGAGTATATGACAAGAAATTTCTTTTGATAAATCACCTTCCCATGCTTTCTCCATTTCTTCCCTGGATGCCGCTGCTACCGCCATGCTCGTCACCTTCTGCAGCGGTAACGGCACTGAACTGATTCTCTGAAAGTGATCAGCTCTTCGAGACATTCTATCCGTGTCCGTGGACGATAAAAGTGCCAAAAGAGTGGGGTTTGGGTTTCTTGCTGTGATTCCTTCTCCAATCTGAGCTCCATCGGGACGCGGACGCTTCAGCAAGCCCATATTCGCACTTTGGTCATCTACGCGAGGTTCTTGCCGATCTTTACGGGAAGAATCTGCTCGCCGCTGCCGTGAAAATGTCTTGTCTACGTGGTCGAAACTTTTGGCATCCCCCACGGAACCGGGTCGCAACGCCGCTGGGTTCCGCGAAAATGATCTTCTTGCAGAGTGTCTCAGTAGCCGAGCGGTGGGAGTTAGCTTCCGGAGTTGGCCTTGTGGTATCATAAATCGAGTCTTCGCCTTCAAAAGCATCACTGGATCACAAAAAGCACTACACACAATCTTGTTCAGCAAGCTATAGCCCGCGCCTCGGTAATGTGCTCCAGGCGTATTCCAAAATTCTGTTGTCCACTGAGATACCCCCCAGCTTCGACCGTACTGCAAAACACCTAATATAATGAATCGTGTTCTCGAGAAAAGTGCCCAGCTCGCATATAAGAGATGATTTTGGGTACATGTCCGGGTGGTGCGTTTTGAAAGAATGCGTCGGTTTATGATGCAAGCTCGTCAATGTCAGCAGAAAAATTGTAACTCCTTCTGAACATCCGCCAGTCTACACCGAAAGATGAGACTCGAGAATGCATCACTGCGAGCATTTCGACCGTAGGTGGACCTGTAACTGTGGAACATAGCCATTTGCGGAACAGACTTGTGCATCGATATAGCAGTCGGTCACCGTTCTCCTCCGATAACTTCATGAGAATGGAAATAGTTCGATACTTCAGAGTAACTACTCCCAACTAGTGTTTGCCCTTACCGGCATAGTTGAGGAGAACGCGAAGATCTGATTGTGACCACGGCAAGGCGAGAAATTCACAGCGATCAACTTGAGTTGCGATGGCGGAAGGTCAGCCCATCAGCGGAAGTCCAATCAACACATCAACGCTCAGGGATCCGATGATCCTGGATGGCTTGATGTCCCAGCAAACAGCGGATCAACCATCACCACCACTTGATCAGAATGAAGCATCGGAGGAGCAGAGTCCAGAGATCGTCCCATCTTCGGACAGACGTCTCTCTCGCAACCAGCAGCATCCGGTGAATGAATCAATCACTGCTCTCGAGTCCTCTCGCCCGAGCACTGCTGCCAGTCCAAAAGTTCGCAAAGAAATCCAAATGGACGGCGATCGTCCAATGGTACATATCGGTCTCTTTCCTCATGCTGATCCAACGCGAAATTCTCGACCGGTGATGTAAGTTTGGAGTGCTCGGCGCGGAAGGGAGAAGTGCTAATGCAGCCATCTCACCGGACCTCCCAGCTTCTCTCCCATCGAAAAGGATATGCCCGAAGGATTTTCCTTCCGGATAGGGCGCAAAGTGGAAAAGAAAGCCGCGGACCCTACCAAACCGTCTCCCGAGCCACTGGACTTCCTCACCGTCGAAGAACATTTCGTCGCCTTCAAGAGTAAAGTTGTGTCTAGAAGTCATGCAGAGCTTTGGTGCAAGGAGGGGACGGTGAGTAGACTCGGATACATTCACTAATCGCACCAAAAGTTGCATGGTGCGCTGACGAAATTCTTGATCCTCTGCTCGTGATCGCAATCGGGCCTTCCTTCTTCGATCTCCCCGTGCATCCCTCCACAGATTTACTTCAAAGACATCGGCTCTTCGTCCGGCACCTTCCTTAACCGCATGCGCTTGTCTCCTTCCGGCAAAGAAAGTCGCCCTTACCCTCTGAAGGACGGCGACGTGATCCAGCTCGGAGTGGACTACCAAGGCCGACAAGAAGACGTGTATAAAGCCATTACGATACGCGTGGTGGTGCAACAAGATAACCATAGGAAGAAGATGAATCCAGTCAAGTGAGTTTGTTACGTTTGAAAGACAGCTATGAGAGACGGCATCAAAGGAGAAGGGGAGCTAATGTCGATTTGAAGAAGATAGCGGGTTCGAGGAAGATACCGGATGGTTAGGGAGACCTCCAAATCGTACTAGGATCAACAAGAGTACATGAACTGCTGTACTTCAGTTTGATCTGTTACAACTCCTTCGCTCTTTCTGCGTCTTTCTTACGTTCTCACATAACTGACTCTCGAACTCCTTGCATTAGACTCCACGCCGCACTCCGCGCGCTCATCTCCGCCGCCTCTCCTCTGACAAGCTCCAACGACGACGTCACGAACCCCACCTCCACGGCCGCACCCCCTCCCATCGACTGTGCAGTCTGCTTGAACGCTCTCGCGCCCTTCCAAGCCCTCTTCCTCGCACCCTGCAGCCACTGCTACCACTATAAATGCGTTCGGCCCCTGCTGGAGCATCAGGGTGTGATGTTCCTCTGCCCTCTGTGTCGCCAGGTGGCAAACCTCGAGGCCAGTGTCAGCTCGGGGGACTTGGAAGCCGACGCGGGAGGGGCAGAGACTGAGGGTGGCGGAAGCGCAACGGGGAGCGAGGATGAGGCCGACTCCGTCCCGGGAGCTGGGCCCACCGGCGCGGCGTACAATGCCACAGCGTTTGAGCTCGTCACGGGGTCAGCCGAGGGCGTTGCTCGCTCGCAGACCAGTGCTGAAGGAGCTTCAACCGAGTCTCTTCCTCGCTCAGCCCCGATCGCCTTCCCCCCGCTCCGAGTCCGCACCAGCTCAAACGCAAGTGATCGCCCTCCACGCATACCATCGCCACTTGCCGCCGCAGCAAACGGTCCAGGCTTTGCCGGAAGGACGCCGTCCCCGCTCGCACGTGGCCGGTCATCGTCCCAACCAAGCGCACCGTCACCTGAGTCCTACTCAGCGTCCACGCCCGCGACTACTGCTGGAGATGCTGCTGGTTTCGACACGACCTCACCCGGTGCCTCTGGTGGGTCCAGTCAAGGTACCCCCGCGTCTCTTGTGAACGGACAAGGGCAAGCGAGGCAAGTGAGCGCGAACAAGCGACCTGGGTCGGGCGCCAGTGCGCGATTCGGCAGTGCAATCCAGAGGCTGTGGGGAGCTGCCGGTACTGCGAGCACGGGCACGAGGTCTAGGGGTGCGAGTCAGAACTGTGTGGAGTTTGATGCGCCCGGATCATCGGAGCAATAATGAAATTGAAAGAGCGGAGGGTTTTAGAACGAAGAGTTGTTTATGAGATGTACTATAATCGCTGATCATTTTAAATGCATACATTTACACCGAACAATCGTCACGACTTAGACCTCCCGTCTTCACCTCGGTTTCAACGTAAACACCAATACAAGAACAACCACCACCGCCGCGATCACCGCGCACATCACCAGAGCCCACTTCCACCTTCTCACGTAGAGCGCGTGGCCGACAGCCTTGCGCAGTTCCGCGTTTGACGCATGCGTCGCCGTCGCGGCCTGCTCGGCGGAGATCTCGATGTCCTCCACGAGGCTGGTCTGGAGGGCGAGAAGGTTGGTCACGTCGGTGAAAAGGAGCGAGAGGTCCTGAATTAAACACGTGACGTCGGTGACGGTGACGGTCACGGTCACGGTGGCGGTGAGAAGACCAGACGGCCAGATCAAGGGATAAATGCCGGATGGCACCACTCACCCCTATCGTCTTTTCGAGAGCTCTAATCTCTTTTGTCTCATCCACTGACTCGTCACGCGCCGTGCTCGTGATGTCCTGCGTCGAGTACGCCAGCTGGCCATGATCCAGTCCCGACACTCGAATCTTTGGTAATTCCACATCACTCTGACTGCCCCCCACCCCCGCGAGTATGTCGCCCGAAACCGTCGCTTCTGATCCCGACCCCGAGCCCGCAGACCCACGAAGGAGTCTGTGTTGCCGATCCAGTTTGTCCCTGTACACGGTCGAGAACCGGTTCTCCTGCTCCCGAAAGACCTTGACTAGGTCCACGAACTCGCGCAGCGCGTGGGAGTGCACGTTGACGTACATGCGCACGTCGTGGCCGGTCTTTGGCGAGTGGCGAGTGGGGTGTGCGTGCACGGTGGAGTCGCGAACCGCCACCGGCGAAGGTCGACCAGCGGGGTCAAAAACGATTATCGAGGTAATTTGTGAGTCACGCGTCCAACTTACAGCCTTGAGGGATCCGATCTCACGGTCCAGACGTGTCAGGGTGTTCCGAACCGTGTGCGACAGGTCGGTGGTGTGAGAGGTGAGTGTCGCGAGGGTAGCGTGACGCGGTGGTGCCGGCAAAGCTGTGTGAAGGAAGCGAAACCGTAAGTGGAGGTGTAAGAGCCAGTACACGAGGCTGAAAAGATTACCATGGGAACTGGAGTCCGGGAGGAACGGTTCGGACAATATCTGGCTGTGGATTACTATGGGATTGTGAGTCAAGACAGATCGATATTGTCGTCATGAGGTTGCGAAAGTCGAAACTCTTCTTGATGCTGGGCTCAGAGGGGGAAAGGCGCCAGTCGCCGGCACGACCGCACCGCTTGCTCACCGGCTATTTTGTGTATGTTTGATCGAATCTCAGTCATTTGGGAGCGCACCATTTCGATCTGAAGAGGTGTCCGGCATTTTGATGACGTCGGTGAAGGTTAGTTGCACATAATTGGTAGAGTTTCAATCGAGACGCAGCAGTCATCACAGACTCACCGAGGCATACAACGCTCGGAAATGAGTGTCTCTTGTTATTTCTGAAGCTTGCTCAATCCTCCCTGATCCCACTCCCGCTTGACCAACAGAGGTGGTGGTAGTGTCAGCGATCCTTTGCACGCTCACATTGGGGAGCGTCCGAGATGAGATGGGTACAAAGACTGGAAAACTGCTCGGATTTGCCGTCTTCGCTTGCGCGACTTGGGACTGCAGCTCGGGAAGCCGTTCACGTGACATTTCGGTACCGTGGTTGTGGTCGCCAAAAAAAAAAGACACAAATCCGTTCGAGGTTTCTGTCGTCCTACTAGTTACTGTACAAAATATTGGGTACGTTCCGTACATCTCTACCACGGATATCGTTCACTCCTTATCCGTTACCCATTTGGAGTTCCTTTAATGATGACGTTATTCTGTGAAGCATTGAAGACCGGAATGTTCGACCCAACAACCGAGAGACAATCCAAGGGAGAAGCAGAAGGTTTCGTGCAATGTATATTCGTACATGTTACAGGACAAGTGCGGGGCCAGACGTTGTTGTCCGAAGTTTTGTGCTCCAATATGAGGATTCGCTCCTCGATTATTGGCAGCAAATAAAACCGATGGCTCTAAAACGTTTGCACAGCTGCGCTTATCCGAAGGCTCGTCAAATGTCCGTTCTCAAAGGGGAGCATGCGAGCGCGGAGGAATTACTACCACGTCATTTCGCGATACAATAGCACAAACTTGTTCCCATGAAATCAAACCCGCAATGTTGTGGGGATGACTCGCGCGATGGAATGAATTACTAACAAGTAAGAATTTATTTATTAGTGCTTTACAAGTGCTTCACTCTTCAGGCGCCATTTCTCCGAATCGGGTACCGCAGCAGTCCCCATTCCGCGCACATCCGGCCCCACAGACCCGCACACGCAGAATCCCGCAGCCACGCCCACTGCGCTCGCCTCCGCATTGACCGATCGCTGCGATCCTCCGCCGCCGCTTCCTCGTCTCATCGCATCTCTGCAAATCAATGGCTGCTGTGATTGCATCGCAAAAGAATCCCCTCGCAGTCGACACAATGAACGCAGCCGCAGTCGCGCAGCTTCCCACACCATCTACGCCCACGCACCGCGCGCAGGAATCCGCTTCTGTCGACGCCAAGACCCCCGCGGAAGAGCCCCCGATCATTATCGGCAAGTACAGACTCGACAAGACAATCGGGCAGGGCACGTACGGCAAGGTCAAGCTTGGCACGCACGTCGACACGGGTGACAAGGTCGCGGTGAAGGTCATCGAGAAGGCGCAGATCAAGTCGCCCAAGCAGGTCGCGAGACTACAGAGAGAGATCCGATTCCTCAAGCTGCTGTACCATCCTCACATCGTCAAAGTCCACGATGTCATGGAGACGTCGGACTCCATATTTATCATCATGGAATACGCAGTGGTGAGTCCGATCATCTCTCATACACTGTAACGTGATTCTCATGATCACTGCTACTCATGATCACCGATTCTTCCTCCTCCTTCAATCCCTCGTATTCCCATGTCCCTATCAGGGCGGCGAACTCTTCGACTACATCGTGGCCAACAAACGCGTGAAAGAAAAGGAAGCTCGCGCCTTCTTTCGCCAAGTACTCTCTGCCGTCGACTACTGCCACCAAAACTCGATCATCCACAGAGACCTCAAGCCCGAGAATCTACTCCTCGACGCAAACAAGTGCATCAAGATAATCGATTTTGGGTTTGGGAATACATTCAACAGGGATGGGAGTCTCTTGGATACATTCTGCGGGTGAGTAAAGAAGCGAGCTGTCCGAGTTAGAGGCTGCCGAGCAAAGCGACACGTCTGCCGGAGGCGAATTACCCGCGGAGCGGCATGTTCATCGCGGAGCGTTCAATTGAGGCCTAAGTTCGATAGCACTGACCGAGGCGCCCGCCAGAGGCGAATGCTCAATGCTCCGTGGTCGAGCTGAGTACTCATCTGTTTCTCACTCATTCCTTCACACTCCAGTTCACCTTTCTACGCTGCCCCTGAAATGATCCTCGGCCGTGCGTACCGCGGCCCGGAAGTCGACATGTGGTCGCTCGGCGTGATCCTGTTCGCGCTGCTGTGCGGACACCTGCCCTTTGACGACGACAACATGAAGGAGCTGTACAAGAAGATCGCCGCGGGGACCTACAAGAGCCCGGATTATTTGATGCCGGGTGAGTTGCGGTTCTGGGACGGGGGGGACCGGGTGCGAATGGGCGGTTGTTGGGATTGGATCCAGATCTGGGCAAGAGGATATTCTGAATCACCATACTCATTCCATCATTTCTTCTTCCAAAACGCTTACAATCGGTTCCTCCACTATAAATGGTCGTCTTCGTCCCATTCTCTTTAATCCTTCTTATTCCCTCCGGCTGGATCCACCTTGACCAGACGCCCGCCACCTCATATCCCGTCTCATCACCGTCGACCCCGCCAAGCGTGCCACACTCGATGAAGTCCTGCGCCACCGCTGGGTCATGGACGGGTACCCATCCCCACCACCCTCGTATGTCCCCGACCGGCCCCAACTATCCCCGCGCGACCTCGACTCCGACATCGTGGGCCGCCTTGCGCATTTCGGGTACGAGAAGGACCAAATCGAGCAGGCTTTCGAGCAGGCTGCAAAGGCCGGGCAGGGCAATGCGGTGTCCTCGACGTACTTCCTCCTTCACGAGATGCTCAAGCGGGAAGAACGCAAGGCGCGTGAGGCCGAGAACCGCAAAGCGATTTTGCGCAGGCACAACCAGGAGAAACAGCGCCGAATTTTGGCACTCAGGACGGCGGGCGCTGCTGAGGCGGCCGCGGGTGGCGAGGAGCGGCGTCCAGAGTCGCCAACGCAGCTTCCTTCACCGGTGACACCGGCCGCGTTTGGAGATTTTGCGATCCCCACCCCACCGACTCCAACATCACCAGATGACATCCGCCGCCCGTCCTCATCGCACGGCGCGCAGGGGTACCGCCATCCGAGCTTTTCCGTCGCTCCGCAGTCGCAGTCCCAGTACTCCAGCCGCGCGGCGATGTACGATGACGCACCGCACCCATCGCATCGCCCTCCAGCAGGGTCTCGCGCCGTCACGCAGCCAGCACAGGTTCTGGGCGCGGCTCGAGGCGCGCAGTACGCGTCCGAGCCGACGTTCCCGCCTCCCCGCGACAGAGAGCGTCCGACCACCCCAGCGTACGGCCAAGAACAGGTCGAGAGGGCCGAGTCGCAGCATATCTTTTCGGCGGGAGCTGGGTCGGGGTCTGGGTCCAATGCACACGCCAACCACCCGATCAGACCACACTCGGCGTTTGGGGTGTCGTCAGCAAGTACGTCCACGATGGTGGATCCAGGATCGACTGGTCCGGAACCGTCCGTCTCCGTCTCCGCCGACGCCCCTCGCACCGGCCGCTCCCCCGACGCTTCCACCTCCACCTCCACGGCCACCTCTACTTCACCGCAACGCCGCCGCGCCACCGTCTCACCTACCAAAACACCTCTCACGCTCGCCTCCATCCCGGATTGGTTCGTCTCCGTTTCGGCAACATCGTACCTCCCGCTTCCGGACCTGCTCCGAGAAGTTGCGCGAGTCCTGCAGGCCGCCGGCGTGCGGTACGTGGCAACAGTCGCGAGGGAGACCACCGACAAGACCGGGAAGAGCGGTAGCGCGAGCGCCAGTGCCAGCGCGCAGGCGCAGGGCGTCGAGGCGGTGTTTGAGTGCGAAGTGGACGACGCGGCCAGAGTTGGGATCACCGGGGGTGGGAAGGCGGACACGGTCATGGACGTGGACGGCCTTCCGAGTCCCGTATCGCCGTCTTCCCCTTCCGATCACGGGTCGGCCCTGTCCCAAACTGCTGCCACCGGCGGCGCAGGCGCGTCCTCCCCGCCGCACCTCTGCTTCCGCATCTCGGTGGTGCGACTCGCGAAGCAGCCTGGCCAGCTCGGACTGCATTTCAAGAGGATGCACGGCGGCGTGTGGACGTACAAGAGGGTGTGCGGGAAGTTGGTGGGGAGTATGAGGATTTGAGCGTGAGATCGGATCTGGGCGTGCGCCAGAGAAAATGGGAGGAGGAAGGAGGTGCTTTTGATATAATGAAAAAGAAAACAACCATCCCCATATATAATAATAAACAAGACAAATAAATTATTCACGAAGAGATGGTATTCCTTGCATGGCAGTGGCAGTGGCACATCCGGATGGTGGTCACGTGTTGGTCGCGGGTGCGCCGCCTCCAGGAGACTATTCGATCACGAGCACTCGTGGAGACTAAGGAGTACCAGCACAAAAAGGAAAGCATCACGGTCGGCTGATAGTACTGGAACCGTAAAGTGCCGTGTCTCTGATCGGGCTCAACGGGACAGCAGGATTTCCATGCGCTAATCATCACGGGAGCGCACCACAAGCCGATTTGCAAGTGCCATGCACGCCGTCAAAGCAGACCACACTTAACACTTACATCCATCCGCCGATGCCTTCCTCGCCGCTGACACGGGCGCACCGAGACTCGCGCTGGGCCTCGACCCTCGTCGGAACTCGACTGCACTCGCGTCACCCGACTCTGCGTCCGAGGTCGCGACCACAGGGCTCTTCTCGAGCCGGCTGTATGCGCTCATGGCGCAGTAGAGCACGCCGGTGATGATGAAGTTGGAGGATCCGGAGAAGAGGATTCGTTGGAAGTTGATGGTTTCGAGAGGCTGAGGCAGTTCGGTGAGTAAGATGACGACCTCGGCGATCGAGGCTATGATTGTCCCGAGGACGCACAGATCCACGATGAGCGTTATCCAGTTCAGCGCGCGCTTTCGCCATCGTAACGAGTACAGGACGAACAGGAAGCGAGACGAGGTCATGACGTCGATCAGGAGCTGCCACGAGTATATGGGGTACAGCGGCATGAGGTCGTAGATCATCTGACATCCGATGAACCCCGATTGCGTTTGAATCACGAGAAGCCACCCGATGTACCATCCTGCAGTGAACAAGCGCAACCCGACACGTAGTTTGTCCGGGTAGTCCAATGTGATCATTTCGAAGCGCAGAAGAGAAACGTCCGAGAAGAAGACCTTAGTGAGGCCCCAGCAGATGTTGTTGAGGCGAGACCAGAAGGGACTGCAGTTTCCGTTGTTGGTTGTTACAATGGTGAGCACGTTGGATTGGAGACCGAGGAAAACGGCTGGAGGGAGGGGCGTGTTTCTTGAGGGTGCAACCAGAAAGAAAGGATCGGTTTGAATTCACCTAACAGATAAAGAAGGTAGCGATGGTGAAGCTGCCGGCTGGTAATTATTACATAAGATGAGGTGTGTGGGTTTCGATCTTTCCCAGCAGCAATGGCATAATCCTCACTTGTATCCCTGAAGCCGGTAATGATTGATTGCGACAAGTACGAGAGCCATTCCGGCGGCGCCAGCACCAGCAGCGTTCAATACAACGGTTGTAAGAATCGTCGGATCCATTGCAGAGGTCGATTCTGCTGGTTTTGAGCTTGAGTTCTCAGGTTATGCTGACAAGATGTTGGGGTTGGTCAACCCCGCGAGCGCAACTTCTGATATGTGATCATGATCGGTGAGGACGAGACATCCCTCGAGAAGCCAGGCAGCTTGTTCAAACCCGATGCTTCGCACGGTAAAAGACATGTGGAGTTACAGCGAAGAAACTCTGCTTCAGATGGATTTCGTCTGTGGATTGCGGCGATTTTGGTGTGGAGTGCGGAGCTACGAACGGGTAGAGAATCATCACAGAGCGGTTCCACTTCATGACCCAAACCGTAACCTTAGAAGATCGGTCTGGAACGGGGGCACGGCTTGCTAAAGTGATAACCGAATCACGGCCCGTTTTCGATTTTGCGTTAACCAATTTAGCCGGACAGACCCTCAGCACGTGAGGTTTCTCTCTCCGCTTTTGGCGAAAGTCTACGCTTTTCTCTCTTGCATTGAGACTCTCGACTTTCCGGACTGAAGCTCAGATTCGACGGAATGGCGATCACAAGGATGGCAGCGGCGAGGATTGTCTTTCCAGCGCTAACAGGGACGGCAGTCCGCCTTGGCTTCAGACGTGAGTGGCGGCGACGGCGACTCGGGTTTTGCATTCACACTCACAGGATTTGATGGATGCCGTTCTATCATCGTTCTATTGTGTGTTTCCGACGTCGTCAATGTTAAATCAATCACCGTTCTCGTCTTCACCAGCCATAATGTCGATAATGGCCAGACGAGGACTGAATTTCCAAGTCGCTCCGATAATTGCACCCAGGCAGATGTCGCTCGGACCGATTTCGGCACGAGGATTCGCGTCGAAAGCCGTCGCACCTTCGGGTTCCAGTGAAAGCGGGTCCCAGGGCAGTCCCAAGGGCAGGTTTTCGAGATTTGGATTGTCGTTTGCGGCTATTGGAGGACTGGCGCTTTCTTATGGCGCCTATTGTGAGTACGATCATCTGATCAGCTTCTTTGAAGTCGAACGCACCGAATTCTTTCGAGAACAACATATAAACCGTTTCTTATCTACCGCGACTAACCAGACCTCTACTGGTATGTCAATTGACTTTGACTTTCGGTATACTTGCTGACTGCCTGAAATCCCCACTGCGGGACGTCAACTCCTCCCCTCCTCCCCTCCCCTCCCTCTCACACACGCGCAGGCTCAACAACCCTTCCTCGAACCAACTCCCCTTCGGCGACCCATCCCTCCCGACGCTCGTCGTTCTCGGAGCCGGATGGGGCTCGACCTCGTTCCTCGCCTCGCTCGACACGGAGAACTATAATGTCGTCGTGGTGTCGCCACGGAAGTGAGTGCTGCAGATGCACTCGATATAATCATGGGTTCTTCACATCCTGTCCCATACCCCTCCTTCGCGCCTTTACGCGGGTGTCCCCGTTAACAGCTACTTCCTCTTCACGCCGCTCCTCCCCTCGTGTACCGTCGGCACGCTCGAACTGCGCTCTCTGATGCTGCCCATGCGGTTCATAACGTGGGTTGGGTGTTTGGATGGGGGAGTCTATTCCGCGCTTTTTGGGGGGTGAATTCACCTCGTCGTCACCTTGACAAAACAGATCCCGGAAGCGCCGAGCAGTCAAGTTCGTCGAAGCCGACGTCACGGATGTGGACCCCGTATCCCGGACCGTCACTTTCCAAGGTGCTCCTCCTGCTGCTTTACCACCTTCGGTCCGGTCGACGGTATAACGCACGTCTTTCCCGCCCCTCCTAACTTCCAGACAACTCTGAGCTCGTCGGTACGGTGTCCAAGGCGCTCGTGAAGTACGACTTTCTCGTGATGGGTGTCGGAGCCGAGAACGCCACGTTTGGGATCAAGGGCGTTAAGGAGCATGGGTTGTTCCTCAAGGTACGTCGAGCTTGACGGTGTACAGAGACCACGGAACACATCACAGTCCTTGCCACGCTCTGCTCCCCCTCCCGCATCAAGGAAATCTGGGACGCCAAACGAATCCGCCAAAAGCTCATGGACTGTCTCGAGACCGCGTCCTTCCCAGGCCAGCCCACCGAGGAAGTCGACCGCCTCCTCCACATGGTTGTCGTCGGTGGTGGCCCGACCGGTGTGGAGTACGCGGCGGAGCTGAGGGATTTCATCGTGGAGGATTTGAGGAAGTGGTTCCCTGGTGGGTGTTGATGCGGGCTTTGAAGTCGAGCGAAGGTTTTTGACGGTGACGGTGACGTGAAACCTGCTCAGACGTTGTAAACAGGGTGAAGATTACGCTCGTGGAGGCTCTTCCACACGGTGAGATCCATACCCGCTTACGCACTCCAGATTCAATGTATAACGCTCACCGCCCTTGTTGCATGCACAGTGCTCGCCGCGTTCGACAAATCCCTCGTCGACTACACCGAGCGCCACTTCCGACAGGAGAACATCGAGGTCCGGCTCAACACCATGGTGCGCGAAGTCCGTGAGAAGGAGATTGTCGTCGCCGAGAAGGTCCGGCGGTTCGTCACCGAGACTGGCGAGGATGGGAAGGAGAAGGTCGTGGAGAAGGATGTTTTGGAAACGGGGACGGTGCCGTATGGTGAGTGCAGTGGTATATGTACGTGTGACGGTGGGCTGGGTTCTGATCGGATGGGTGTTGTTAAAGGAATGCTCGTATGGGCGGCCGGGAATGCCACAAGGGCAGTCACGCAGAGCTTGATTTCAAAGTTGCCCAAGGAGAAGCAGAACCAACGGTGAGAGCTGGCACTCGTCGTCAAATACCTTCTGGACGTGATGTTGTTTTCGGAATTATGTGATGGATCGTGAAGACGTGGACTGGTTGTCGATGAACATCTTGCGGTGGAAGGAGCAGAACGGATCTACGCGATGGGAGATTGCACGGCTACGAAGTGAGTACAGGCGTCTTTTTGTGCCCCTCGCGACAAGACATTGACATTCCGTCTTCAGATACGGTAAGCATCGAAGAACTTTCCTTGACGTGACCGGAAACTTAAACTGCCCACGCACACAAAGCACCAACGGCGCAGGTAGCAAGTCAACAAGGCAAATATCTTGCCTCGCTCTTCTCCGACCGAGGCCGCAAGATCCGCCAGCTCGCTTCTGCCGAGGGCAAGAACATCCAGCACGCGTGCGACGAGGTCGAGGCCAAGGAGGGCGAGAAGACGTTCGGGTACTCACACTTGGGATCGCTTGCGTATATCGGTGAGTGATGAGTCCGTTCGTTGGAAACGGCCACCCGTGGTCACGTTTCGTCCCATCAGGAACGGACCAAGCCATTGCGGACCTTCCCGGCGGTGTGCGGGTTGCCGGTGCGGCGACGTACCTCTTCTGGAGATCTGTGTACCTCAGCAAGTAAGCAAGCGGTGTCATGGCCGTATCCTCCTCCGTTTTCGTCACGGTCATGTATGTACTTTGCAGCCTGTTCACGCTTCGGAACAAGATGCTCGTTTCATTCGACTGGGTCAAAAAGGTAGGATCTCCCATTGTGTAGATGAGTGGTCGGCTCCGATGTATTTGACAAATGCGACCTCGCAACTTCACAGACTCTCTTTGGACGGGACATCGCGAGAGAGTAGTTTTGACCTGCATCTTTATCTTTTCTTCGCGAATTTTGATAATAGACTTTCTGACAACTCTTTCGATCAATCTTTGGTTCAACCGCAAGATCATGGTGACCTCAATTTCCGAATGTGGGGCAGGCAATAGAATCAATAACTACACTGTAGACAGTGCATGCAAAAGTATTTATACGAAGCAAGAGTACGATGTCCTAGTAGGGGGTTTACCCCACAGCAGACCGTTCTCGTTCAATTTGGTCTTGAGAAAAAGGGAGCTCCAATCCACCGCAGTGTTCTGGGCAGCTCATTTCGAAGTTGGGCGTCCATTGCGGTGACAATAACATTGTCGACAAGCGTGTGGAGGTGAGTCAGGACGGCAAATGACGAGAACATAATGAAACCAGGAGGGGGAGCATCAGGGAACGTCTCAATTGTGATTAACACGGCGACTGGAAGCCACAGCGTAAGTGCAAGAGCGGCAACGACGAAAGACAGAAATGTTTTCTGTAGGTCGGATGGATGCAGGACAGCTACAAAGTTTGAGGGACGACGTCGTTGATCAGTGGGAGGATGTGGAGTAGTCGATGTATTCAGCTCCAGGTGTTCAAACTCCACCGTCAGAACTCTGGATCTCTCAACCGTTGGTGCAGCGCTAGTCCCCAACTTCGCGTTGAGACCATCAAGACGAGCACTTGAAAGGACTGTCCACACTTTGGCAGCTATTCGAGCATAGCAGAAACCGATGGTGCACAAGCTCAAGACTTGAATAGATGCATCAGTGAAACTGAGAATATCGTCTAGTTGGTCAATATTCAATGGATCCCCTCGACAGAACTGTCGCAATATGAAATTCGACAAGTGAAAATTCAGAATTGAAGCAATCATTGAAAATTGTTCTCACGACAGTGTTTGCAGGTTGAATGTTTCTCCCAAGTGCTGTCCGTGTTAGTCCCGAAAACAGGAACCAAACATCCGTTGAAACAATAACGTAGAGAGGTATTGACTGCAAGCGCTTTCCACGTTCGGTCGCGACAACAGCCAAGTACCGCTCAAGTGCTTAACGTCCGAGAGAAAAATGCCAAATGAATCGTTTATTTGTTGACAAACTACCCGCTCGACCAACACTGAACTCACCGATGCAAGCGATCGTTGACAACTCGCAATACGAGCTCACACCCACGAGGAACCCTTCAAACTGACAGTATCCCTCACTTGGAATGACGAGCAATCGCGATGCAAGTCGTTTTGGAAGTGCTAGAACAAGCACGACTGAGGATAACAAATCCACGAAAAAGAGATGCAAATATAGAATCGTAAGTGGCTTCTTGATAGACTAAGGAGTGAAGCACGTCAAAAAAGCCAGGAGAAGTGAGTGAAATCAAAAGAGGAGCCGATGGAAGAACTTGTGAGCGATTAGTTACTTTGCAGCCAAGGAAGTTGATTGATGCAATCGATCCGGCGATCAACACCGAGAGTCCGATGGCAAAATGCAAGGACAAGAACGCCCATGCGCTGCCGTGCTCGCGGTGCGCTGTCGCTGGGTCTTCATCGGCGCCATCCATTTGCGAAGTGACGTCCAAGGAGCTCATGGCTGCCTTCCATTCGCTTTCTGCACCCATCGGCGAATGATGGTTTTCGGGGGCACATCCAATTGCATTATTGCTCTTCCAGAGACCTAGTTGTCCTCAACGAAAAGAGGTTCGGATTGGATTTGTTGGTGCGCATTGGCCGTAGCTCTCGATCAACTGCATCACCAATCTGTTGGTTGGTCTCTCTAACCTAGGGTGAGAGACGAAAATTCAGTTAGAACTTTCTTGACGCCTCACTTGTCGTCCCGATGTTATGTACGACGATAGATATTCAAGCTTGGGGAACCGAATACCATTCAAACAACACGGAATAAAATAATGAAAAATACGGCTATAATACACCACTGGATGCGTTCGTATTCCATTCGTCGAACTAGCACTTGAACCAACGTGGAGTAAACAGCGCTCCAATCCACCTCAAAGCTCTTGGCATCTCATTCCGCAGCTCCGCATCCATCATCGTGACAATGACACAGTCGACCAGTGTGTGGAAGTGTGTCAAGACAGCGAATGACGAAAACAGATTGAAGCTCGGAATGGGAGCCTCAGGAAAGAGTTCCATGGTGATCAGCACGGCGAGCGGGAGCCAGAGCGTTAGAGCGATAGCGGCGACAACAAACGAGAGAAAGGTTCGCTGGAGGTCGGATGAGTGCAAGACTTGTAGAAAGCTTGTCGGCCGTTTTGGTACTTGCGCAACAGCAGAAGCAGAAGTGCAGGGATGATCAGGAGTCGGTACAGTTATCAGAGCCGAGAGTTGGGGTTCCCTTGTTAGAGCTCTGGAATTTTCAACCGTCGGTGGAGAAGTGGTACCTCCCAGCTTGGTTTCCAGACCCTCGAGGCGAGCCCTTGAAAGAACAGACCACACTTTAGCGGCGATCTGAGCGTAGCAGAAGCCAATAGTCCCCAAACTCAAAACCTGGATCGACGCGTCAACAAGGCCGAGAGCGTCGTCAAGCGAATCAACTGTTACCGGGTTTGGTCGGCAAAACTAGGTTTGGAATGTTCGGAACTCAAGCGCTGTGAAGCAGAATGGACAAATAGAAGTATGTCTCACGGCAGTATTGACAGGCTGAATGCTTCGCCCAAGTAATGCACGTGCCAGTGCCGACGACATGATGCAAACGTCCGTAAAAATGATCACATAAAGAGGTATTGATTTCAAGCCTTTTCCTCGGTCAACTGCGACAACAGTCAAGTATCTCTCAAGGGCTATAGGTCCGAGCAAAAATCAATTTGCAAACGTCATTAGCCATGGCATTATGCTCCACGAACTCACCTATACAAGCCAGAGTAGAAATCTCGCAGAACGTGCTCACATCCACCAGAAACCCCTCAAATTGACAGTAGCCCTGGCTTGAAATGACGAGCGATCGAGACGCAAGTCGTTTTGGGAGCGCCAAAACGAGCGCCATCGAGGATAAAGAATCCACGAAGAACAGATGCAGATACAAAATGGTGAGCGGCTTCCTGAGAGGCTAAAGGGCAGACCCCCATGGCGAAAGGAGAGATACGATTAGTCCCAAAGAACCTTCCGAAGAATCTTCCGAACCCGGAAGGAGGAATCGAGTCCTTACCTTGCAGCGAAGAAAGTTGATTGATGCGATCGAACCTGCGATCAGCACCGACACTGAGATGGTAAAATGTATTGACAGGAACGCCCAAGCGGTGCCTGGCTCCTTGTGTGCTGTCCATGGGTTTGTATTGTCGGCATCCATTCTGCGAAGGTCGGTGACCACAGCGGATGCCTTGCTGCCTTACGATTTCCCGAGTCCGGTGTAGCCAGACGCGTTCGTCCTGCTGGCGTTTACGTTGACAGTGGTCACAAACTGGCATCTCCGAGGATTAGACTCTTGACTCGAATCTTTAATTGATTTTGTTCCACTCCCTCCAAAGAGCCCCATTGGTGCCAGCGTTTCGCAATCAAGAGCTCGTTGACTTGCGGAAAATGGTTTTGAAGACTGCTTTCTCTAAGGGGTATGTCCTGCGTTGGACAGGCCATGTGGTTCACATTTGTTCTTGAGTCAACTAGGCGACTTTCGTTACCACCTCATACGTCCCACTAAAAAAGCATGTAGACGTTTTTTAACGGTCGGAAACTGAGCATATGAAGGTCCTTGAGGTCTTGTATCGCGTGACGTCATTCGACTGGACATGGCCATGTCTGCCTACCTACACCTGCACATTATCGCAGACTGCAGCTTTCTTTGTCGATAAACGCTATTCTGGCGTACACTGGGCAACTGTTAGATAATGTCTTGCAACACGATTTTGTCAATGTGGAACGCGAGAAAGAGTTCTATTGATCATCTGAAGCGTTTCGGGACTTTTAGTACACGTTCTCTTTCAATACTCAGTTTTATTTTTGGAATAAGTAACATGACTGTGATGATTTGTTACGATTTGTACGGGTTCATATTCTTTTTCAACAGAACCGATGGCCGGACTCTTTGAAAGTATGTGTATTACCCCTCAGTGTCCATCACTCATTTGTTCTGATTTATTCGTAAACGATCGCCGTGAAGTACATACGCAGCTTTTCGATTGTCTGAGTATTCATATTAACGCCATGTATCCTGAAATCGTTCTTATTTCCCGACACAGTGAAGTAAAGGTTGTTCAACTGTGGTCGAACTTGGATGTCGATCTCAGATCATCATGTGAGCGCAGTTGTTGCAGAACATTTGCCAAGTAGGGAAACACACCACAGTCGTGAGTCGACTGTTCTTCTCGCTTGAAGACTCGAGTGCTCCTCACGACTCCAAGAGTTTCCAGTGACCAATTTTCGATTCTCCCTTTGGCGGCAGATAAACGGGTAATACGAAGGCCGCAGTGTCCTGCAACTTTGGGAGCCAGCAACTTCTATGGGGCTTGCAAATCGAGCAGTTATGTGTAGTCCCCGTCTCACATCTACTCCCAGTGTCGAGCCGAGTGCTCGATTGTTCCGAGACTTGCTACCTCTCGTCGAAAAACTTCAATGGTAGCATCGACCGTTGCCGCGTTCAGTGCGCAGCCAGACCGCAAGCAGCGGAACTTACGATATTTACGGTCTGAGTTGTGAAAAGAGGTTTGACTGTAATGTTCCAGACCGAAAAGGGGCCAGCCTGAGACCACCCGGGTGAGGTCAAATAGTACTAAGAAACATAATAAGCGACAGGGCGGGCTTACAAATGATTAATACCAAGCGATAGCAACACTGGTGTGCTGGATGGAGACCTGCATGACGGGCTTCAAGGAATATGATTTTCCGGTTGAAGATTGAACAACCTGGAATTCCACACAACTTCCTTCGCACTTTGCACACAACAGTGCATGCGGTATACAATCAACAATTTTATTCCGCTCAATGCACTTGTGAACAATGCCCCCGTGTCATGTGTCCTGAACTTCATTGTTCGCACTCAAAAATCGAATGTTCTTTCAGCACGAGATAAGTCCAGGAATACCGACGCCCAGGAAAGCGGAGCATCGAAACGAGGTGCTATCACAGCAAGGAAGCTTGTCGAGGTGCAGCGGACGGGAGGCGACGAAGAGGAAGATCGTTCCCGGTTACGAATTCATCGCATCAGTTGTGAATACGCCATTTGTTGCAAGTGGGTCCGATGAGCGCCCCATTGCACGTCACAGCACGTGCAGCTGAGCAGATCTCGTGTGTCTCCGTCAAGCGCCAGAGTGGACTTCATCTCGGAGTTCGCCGTCACCAAACGGTGCGGCCTCAACGCCCGTTCGGACAAGGGAGTTCCGACGCCCGCACCATCCGACCATCAAAAACGAGCCGGAACAACATCAAATGGTGTTACCGAGGAGGAATCGAGCGGGGATGGAGAGGAGGAAGGGACGATCCAGCGTGCCGACTACGAAACAGGGAAGTGGTGGGATCGGTCCATCCGGCGACGACATTTTGGTCCCGTGCGCGTACCAAGAGTGTGGTCGAGGTGTTCGGATGCGGTTTTCATCGCAGTTTCGGTGCAATCGCTCGTCGCCCGCGACTCTCCGATGGGTCATGGATCTCATGCCGATCGCTCACGCAAATCCAAAGTTCCACACACCAAAGCTGAGGAAATATCATTTATAGATATATAGTGTCGGTGTTAGAGCATCCTGATGGATTCCGTGCGATGTGAGAGGGAGGCGATGATATGATAGAGGGGAGAACGACCGGGATCGCTTCATATTTTCTCAGCCCGTCTCTCGTCGTAGGAGCCCAGAATGGTTCCGTTGCTATGCATAATCTTTGCTTTATCGCTATAAACGTGAAAGACCATTCCGGCTCATCACCTTCGACAGGTTGAGTCACAACCTGGTGACGTCCTCCTTTGGTTCCCGTCGGAAATTGGCGCGCTAAAGGGGTTGTAGCTGAGACACTCTTACTTCGCATACAGTTTTTGAGCGATACTATTCATAGCGCGGTATTATAACATAATGGGCTGGTGCAGAAAACATGCAGGATGGTCGTGAGGTGTCACGTCAGGTTCTACTATCTCTTTGGGTGCTGACCACGTGTAAAAAAACTAAAATGACGGTCAAGTTATTAAAAGACTGCGTACACTAGTGAATACATTGAACTGGGAGAACGATACTACCCCTGCTGATGTGTTGTGAATCGTTCTTGGGTTTTCGACCCCGGAATTATACAGTTATGTTTAGACCCAGTGAATGTAGAGTATCTGGTCAAATATTCACTGATTGCGGGTGTTGGCGTCCTTTTGGTAACCATAACCATTGTATAGGTGGTACAATGCACTTCGCGTCTCCCTCACAACCAACCCAAAATGACTCAAACGCGCATCATCCAAACGCTCGGACACGCAAATCGTTGATATAATCGCCACACCCGTGCTACTTAGTGCCAGGACAAGGACGCAGGATTTAGAAAAGCCTATTCGGAGCGCTTTCCAACAGAGGTCAAACACACTTGGGAGTCGGTATTGAAAGCATCATCCAGTCTGCCTCGAGTGTGCTAACAACCTATCTTTCCTCGTCATCGCACTCCTCCGCTATGGGCTTTTGCACTGTTGGATCCGCCAACCGGTCTCATCCGCAACACGTCTCCAGCCGAACGATGGTGCTTGTTGACCATTTCTTGGTTCAGTGGAGAGGATGCGAACTACGCGTTGTATCATTTGAACCTCTGCAAGTGTGTACAACTGTTTAGCTGCCTCTAAATATGACGAGTGACCCTCCTCCTTCCTTCGGCGGGAATTCACTATCCAAACTGCAGGGTTCGTTGTGGGATCAGTTGCCTGGTGGAGGCACAATGGAGAATTATAGGGCAGGGCCCGATGGCAGGTGAACAAGTCACTTTGAAACTCATCGCAACATTGCAAGCAACTTTGATGCCACAGAGAACCAAAACGTTGGAGAATTAGAGACATCTGAGAATGTCGGCCCCCTCCTCCGTCTTGACGCGACATCCGTGAAAAATATTCTGCGACTCAAGGATCGTGGACAGCGCCTCGACATCGAGATTCCCCAACGTCCTCGCCCGCAAATCGAAGGTGAGCACGGTTCTCGTGAAATTCATTCAGGCTTCTAATGATTCCAATGGGTGAAAGTCAACGTTCCAGTGAAGCGCACACCTGCCGTTGACTATGGACCCTCTCGAGCCGCGGGACCAGTGGATCAGCTCCAGAAGTAAGCGCCGTGGTCATTGCCCCTGCAGTTGACCACAATGATGCTACTATGGGCCTGCTCGATCAAATTCAAGGTGAGGAAAATCGTCAGGCCGTCCTGGCTCGATACGACATAACGAATTCCATTGCAGTTTCTTCGGGCGAAGCGAGAGCTGAAGATTACCGGGGCGGAGGTTCGTGAGGAAATGGAGGTGGAGTATAACGGCGATGTTGATGGTAAGCTCGAGTTGCGATGGCCCCACCTTGGAACAGGCCAGATGTAAAAGCTAACATTCTCCATCGACAATTTGATCTTCTGAGTTTTCCAAGGCGCGATACTTGGTGGGGAGCAACAACTTGGTAACGATGGATCAGTACTGGCTTCTAGCGACACACCACATCATGCCCCGGACCAGGAGCTAAGCACGGCCACCGCCACCGAGCACAATGTAGTGAAAGGACTCCTCGAGAGTCAAGGTGAGCGAAAGCGCCTGGGCGTAAAAGAACATATTCCATTGAACTTTCTTTAGGAGAAGTTGGCGCTGACGACCACCGTGCGGAGATAGCAGACAGAGTGCATATGGACGGTAGTGACGAAGTTAAGCTCGAGGCGCGATGACTCCACCTTGGAGCTGGTCGACTTTTAAGCTGACATTCTCCTTCAACGTTTCAAACCTCTGAATATTTTCTAGGGGCCACACTTGGCAGCCCAGTGGAGCAGGCACCTGCTATCAAAAATCGACATCCCCCTGACAGTCGATCCCGATGTAGTGAAATTACTACTCCGAGAGAGTCAAGGTAAGCGAAACCGCCAGGTCGTTCTGACTCTACGTGAAACATCATATTTCACTGCACGTTTTGGAGGTTGCGCTCGTGCAGACGACTCCCAGGCAGGGATGGCAGACGGAATGCTGATCGAAGGTGGCGACAGAGGTAAGCTTGAGTCGTGATGACCCCACCTTGGAGCTGGTCGAAGTGGAAGCTAACATTCTTCATCAACACTTCCATCTTTTGAATTCTTCCAAGGGTCGATACTTGGCGGTCCAGCGGAGCAGACGTCTGGTAGCACTGCGATGTCGGCTTCGGGAGACACGTCATGTGGTTCGAGCCAACAGCCGCGCAGTGGAACACGATGCTGTAGGATTCCTTGAGAGTCGAGGTGAGCGAAACCCGTCAGCCCGCCCTGACTCAATGTGACAAAACATATATATCGTTGCACCTTCTTGAGGTGATGGGCGTACTGACGACCAAGGCAAAGCTGGCAGACGAAATGCAGAGCGACGTGGGCGGTGTTGGAGGTAAGCCCGAGTCCCGATGGCCCCATCTTGGAACTGGTCGACGTGGAAGTTCATTCTTTATTGTCACTTGCCGGACGACTCACTCCTCAAAGCCACTGCAAGCAAGGCAACTTCATCCAAAAAGGTCATTGTTGTGGACGACGACGACGACGATCCTGTTCCCGAGAATTTTGGACGCCCGGTTCGGCCGCAATTTTACTTGCGGCCGTTCAGGTTGTCAACATCACACGGCTCTCATCCGACACGTGAAGAAACTCGAGTTATCAACGAGCTCCGGTCATGCACATCCACTCGCCCACGCTTGGCGGCTCGGACGGCTACGAGATTAATATCGCGGAGTGCCACAATGACGGGCGATGCCCTACCGCGACTGTCATTGAGACCGTGCTGGAAATGCTTCGTTTGGAAGCGGCTGTTGAAGATCTACCTCCTCAGCAACGAGCAATGGAGGTATTTGAGAAGCGGTCGTGTGGAGTTTTTGGCAACGTGGCTTCAGAATCGCCCGACTTTCGACTTGGCGAGGACGGCGTGTTTCGTGTTTCCCGTGTTTATCGAGCCCATGTCAGAAGGAGAAGCGGGCTATTGGAAGCTTGTTCTCTTGAAGCCCGATCATGGAGTGGCGACTCTCAGTGTGCTCGATTCCCTCTCAGAAGGACAAGTCGTTGGCGTCTCGGCTGGGACAGAGGCGGCGGCGGCGACATTCCTCGCTGCCATCAGAAGCCCCTACCGTAGGGTGCGATGTGGTGCCCTCGCATCGAACCCGCAGAGTAACAAGATAGATTGTGGAGTGTATGCGCTCGGCAACCTGCTGGAGCTAATGCGAGAGCAACGGTGAGGATTTGAGTCAAATTATCCACCCGGCAGAATTGGTTTACTTGTTTGTTCAATGTTGCAGGGAACTTTTCGGCGTTTCAGAAGAGGAACGTGTCAGAGAGGCACATCAGCTCTCTCCGTCGTTACTTGACTCTTCTCATATATCAGTGGATTTTTGAGAAGGAACGCAAGAAGTATGGTTGGTAATAAACTATGTAATGGCGACAGATTGATTCTTAGGGGAACGGTTCTGCTATTTGAAAATTACTTCCGCGCTAAAAATACACGGACTGCATTATCTCATAGTTTGCCAATCTTGTAGGCTGTTGGTGATGGTCTGGACCCGATTGCTGAAAAGAATCAAAACAACAAACACCGAATGAATAGCAGGCGTGCGCATTTCGCGATCACTGCAGACGCAAAAATGAAACGCATGGACTGTCTTCTGGTTCTGAAACGGTGACGGGCGTCTGTGAATGGCTGGCGAAACATCGGAGGATGGCAAGCTTGCCAATGTGGCGCACAGGGGCGAGGGAGGGCGTAATCAACAAACCGCCCAGGTAAATTGGGAGAAACGACCAAGATTCGTTGCAATCGCATCGTAGGCTGCAGACGGAATCGACGCGGAAAGCAGGGAAGGCTACGAACTCGGATTGCGTGTCTTGAGTAGAGAGCATTCCCGAACGGTGAGTACTTGAGATTGGAAGGCTTCTTGCTTCGAAGGCTAAATCGGCTGCATCGTCTGATTCTTCCCTCTGCCAGGTTATCTCTCGTCCGATTGACAAGTCTTTCCAGTCGATCCACTTTTCCTTGTCACCCAAACCCCTGCGCATGTCCAATCTCGACTACTCGTCGTATCTCCCGCAAATGGGGCACCGCAGAAATCCGTCGGCGAATACGTTCAGATCCCGTGACCTCCCACCTACTCCGGAACCGTCTCCCATTCGCGGGAGGTCTCGCTCCCGGTCCACTTCTCCTTCCCCGACCGCCCCATCAAACCACAGAAAGTCCTCCCGTGGTCCACCTCCTTCCCTTCAACTTCTCGCCGCTGTCGAATCCAAGGACGCACACGCAGTGCGAACAGCCCTCGCTGCCGGTGCCGACCCCAACGCTCGCAAACTCTGCACCCTCACCTGCACCGTCTACGCAGGATCGAAAACGACTCTCGGAAAATCTGGGCTTTTAGCTGCTCTCTCGGGCTCCTCCTCCGCGACTGCGGATGCCCAAGAGAAGGGAACCGGTGCATCTGAAACTCTCACCGTCACCGCACAAGGCGAATCCGCCCTCGCTCTCGCCATCCTCCACGATTCCCCCGCGTGCGTGCACGAACTTCTTCTCGGCGGTGCCGACCCGAACCTCCCCGCCGCGTGGCGCATCGCTCGTGGTCGGCAAGTATGGACCCGTCAAACGTGGGCCAACATCGCCGAACGGGAATGGGACTTGGCCTACCGTTTCAACTCGCACCTCGAGCTCGCCCTCGGCGTTGGAACCGGACGAGACGCCAGCGGAGACTTCCCCCTCGACTACCTCGCGCACGCCGACCCATCCCACCCGGCTGAAGTCTGGTGCTCCAACCGCGGCGCCGCCCCCTTGCTTGCCGACCCGTCCCCCGATGAGCGCACCTTCATGGGCGTCCCCTTCGTCCCAAACATCGAAATCGTCGAGGAGCTCGTCCGTGGTGGCGCCAAGGTGTCAGCAGCCGCACGCGCAGCCGTCGTGAAGTGCCTCGAAGACCCGTCCAGGCTGCGAGCGATGGAAGTCGCCATGGAGCGCCGCTCGGCGGGGCAAGATCTCCGCCCAGCGAACGGAAGTGGAGTCCTTGTTGGTACGCTCAACAGCACCATCTCGTCCACCTCAAGTTCTTCCTCGGTGCCTCGCATGTCCATCTCTCTCTCCCACACCGCCTACTCTCCGTCGGGAGCCTCACCCTCGTCGTCCTCGTCCACTCTCTCCCCGGCCCACATGGCGTCCCACCCATCCCTCTCCTACGCCGGAACTCCAATCCCGATAGACCACCGAAGGACGTCCAGTGTCCCGACCGCCGCAAGCCAGGCACCGGCTGCTCAGTATCGCGAAGCAGGGAACACTGTTCCGCGGGCAGGACCCCCCGGGCAATACGGTGGTGGAGCTGTTGGAGGGATGGCGGGAAGCGACCCACGGAGCGCGGCAAAGGTCCGGCATGCGACCAGAGTGCAAGATTTGGGAATGTTAGCCGGAAATGTTCACTGGTGAAGACGGGAGGGGAAGGGATAATTGTGTCTTTGGATCTGGGAACCCAGAAGGGGAAGGAAATGATAACGTTTTTGGCGGAGGGAGAGTTGGAGTGATAACCACTTAAACGAGGTTGAGAGCCCCACGTACGACGTCACCGATTGATCGTCAATGCTGTTGATAGTCACACGTCAGGAGAGTCGGCCAAGTACGGACTTAATGTCAATCTTCTCGTAACACTAGTTTCTTAAATTTTTTTAAAAAAGCTTTTGAATGGTCTATAATGCACGTAATATACGAGGTGGTGCAAGAAGTTGCTCGTCGATGATGGAGTTCGAAAATGCAATTTTCATTGTTTGGTGAATGCTCGCCAATTTGCTTTAGTTGGGACTGGAGCAGATAAGGAAGTCTCGTTTTCAGCGGATGAGATGTGAAGGGCTTGAAGACCCCGTTTTGTCGACCAGCTTGCAATCTTGGCTTATGTTTACAACGGCATAAGGTGAGACCCGAGACTCTGGTGGGTCTAGCCCTAATTAGCAACATCTCATCCGTCTCATCGAAGCTACTGCCGCATTTCGTGGAAGCCTGAGCTTTCAAATGGCGTTCTCTCTCGTAGAGTCGTCCCATCGGACAAGGGCGAGTGCTCCACCCTTTCATTCACCGTCTGCATGCGGAGGCCGTCCGTGTTATTGAAGTATCATTTTTCGGGTGTCTCTTCACCCGTGGACGTGACCGCCGTCTTTGATTCTTCACCCATTCACTTCTGTCATAACCCTTTCACAAAAAACACTTTTGGAGAGAGTCAGCGACTTTGTTCGGACAAAATGAAACTGGTCTGCTTATGGACTTGGTCCTGACGTCACCACTTTTTTGAGCATGGACGGGGTGTGAGCGAGGTTCCGGGCTGAATATTCACGCAGAGTGCGTTTTCATTACGGTACTATCCAACTATACTCCGTTTGACTTGGAAGGAAAATGTCACCTTGCATTATTGTTCAAATATCTTCACCAAAGAGGTCACACCCCGTAAAGGCTTTCGCATTTTGTGAATGCGTGTGTCGACTTTCGCGATGCGTTCTCTTTTCGGAGTGCGTCGACCGTCGTCTTCCAATGGGGTGAGGGCGAGTGTGCTCCACCAGTTCCTAAATTCGCATCAGCACGTCTACTACCATTATCTTAGCCACGGTGACTAAAACAAATGGTCTTATGGGCATTATTCTGTATTCTGGGCGTATCTTCACCCGGGTGTAGACGTGATCGTCTCCTTCATTCATGTCATTGCCCCTCCCACACGATTAAAAGCCATCAAAGCTGACACAACACCATAAAAACGCTTTTGGGGGAGTCCAGTGACCTTATTCACCCGACATGAAATTGAATTTCCATGTTCTGATTGTGGACGTGGTCCTGACGTCATGACCTTTCTTGGTCCGTCCTATCGCCGCCTCGGCTTTCAGCAGAGCCCCGGGGTTACAAATGGTACGCAAAATGTGTTTAGGACTCCGTTTGGTACCATACGATGACGTGGAAAGACTCGTCACAAACGTGGTGCAATTAGCTCGTAAAACATCGATAGGGAATTTGGAAACCTCACATTGTTGTTGGGGCATGGTCACGACCGCACCAGGTCACTGTCACAAAAGGCTGTTGCGTCCCACGGATGCCTGTCTGAGCTTTCGCACATTATTTTCGTTTAGTAGCACGTCGACCTGGTGTTTCCCATGAGACAAGAGCGAGTGCTCAAGGATCCTTCGGTTGCACATCTACGAGCATTTACGTACACAGTGACTAAAAAACATAGTTCAGAGGGAATCATTCTGTGTTCTGGGCGTCTCTGCACCCGGGTGTAGACGTGACCGTTCCTTAATTCCCCTTTACTTCACGATGAAGCCATCATAGCTGTCACTTTTGGTTGGCGGCCTTCAATTGGGACCGTTCATCCGGAGTCGTAGTATCAACACGTGTCTTTGATCACTCGAATCTCTCACTTGGCAGCCGGAAAGCCAGGTCGAATCGCGAGTGTACTCAACTCCACTGCACGGCACACGAGAAGCAACAGTATTTGCATTAGATGCAAAGATGATTACACTGTACACATATTCGAGTAAATAACTTCCTTTCTACAATCCTTCCTCGAGTCCCAGGGTTGCGTGACTCCACTGTCGCGTTTTGGGTGACTTGAAATGTTCATCGCGCAACACACTAGAATCTCACGAGGAACCTCCTGCTGAGGAGCCCGGCTCTTCACTTCCTTTGCGTGCTCGGATTCATAAGGCGCGGGGGCCTCATTTTCGTTGCGGCGGAAATGAAAAAACTTCCGATGTTCAAACAAGACGAAGAGGTCCCACGAGGAAGAAGGACACCGTCGGTGAGTCGATGCAGGTCATCAGAAAAGAATGGTGATCAGGAAACGACGGAAATCGACGATTCGATTGTCCATTTCCGTTGGCCGAATCTTGTCCGATTGCCACGGGGAAGCCAGGGATCGAGGGGATTCGATGTAGGCAGGGCGAGCGATGTAGAATTTGGTAGGGATGTGTGGTTACCATGAAGTTTTAGAGTGTTTCCGATGTTTTTCGGTTTGGCCGCTTTGATGGCCGGTTTGTAGCCGGGCATTCGCGCGCACGTTTGTCGAGGAGGCCAGAACCCGAAAAAGTCTGTCGCTTTTCGCAGATGTCCGTCCAAGCTTGCATTCAGTTTGCTTTTCGGAGTTGGTCGACCCTGGTCTTCACGTGAGACAACAGCGAGTGCTTCCCACTTATAAAAGTTTTTAATTGGTGGTTCTCCACATTGCTTCAATCAAACACGAAGTGACTCAAGCGAAGCTCCAACGCCTATTGCGAGGGGCATTTCGCAGCGACCGGTTCCACGCGCCTTGAAACCGAGCGCAGGGACCGTCATCAGCTCGCTTTCTTTGATTCATGCCTCCGATGCACAGGATCAGCAGCCTTCGAAGCTATAGTCACCCAATCACAAACATTTGGGGCACTCAGCGACTTTGTTCAGGCGGCATGAAACTGTGCATGGTCAGCGCCTTGTGAACTTGGTCCTGACTTCACCACCGGTCTTTGTCATATTCTTGCTTTATCAGCGCTGAGGTCTCAGAAGTGCTCCGGGAGCTCCATTGGTACGCAGAATGCGTTTACAGCACTATCCAAGATGATATGCTCCAGTTTGTACAATGTGATGTCGAACGTGGAAAGACTTCATGTCACAAAAGGACGTCACGAGACTCTGTGATCTATCGTCTTTGGTTGCTGTTCGTCCTATTGCATGATTATTTTCAGTGACTTCAACGGGTTTGGGCATTGCAACAAACTCAAGTTGCCGGTGAGGGTCCCTGTTGGAGGTTTTCTGCAGAATTGACGCGAGCAGTGATCAAAAATACTAACAAAGACGTTTTTGTGGATACTGGAGTAAGGGTCGATGTCCAGGCTCGGTGTTTCCAACAACCCTCTGTGTCACTGACATTGCCTGGGAAGTTGTGAGAGAAACGTGCTCTAGTGACTCGGCTCCCGAGTATTGCAGACATCCTGTCAGCACGTCTGAATAATCTCCCTACCTCCATTCAGTGGCCTGCACTTGTATGGAGATCCATGCGCCTGTCAAACCAACACTTTGTCCTGCAATGATCCAGACTCTCCACGAACTGGGGTCTACAATTTGCGACTAGAATGCACTGCGGACACTGTTCTGCACGACGGCTGACGAGCGGCAGTTGAAACTCGAACGACCGAATGCAGGGACCGGGCCATGCATCCTGAGTCTCGCTACGCACTCAATATTTGCCGGGACAAAGTCGAGACAGAGCGCGACTCGTCTCGCTTCCCAGGGCACGTCTCCGTCGAAAGGCGAACTCTTGTTTTTGTGGTGACCGTCGATGTACAGGCCATCCTTTCCCCCTCATTGTTAGGATGCACACTTCAGCGTAGATACGGGATGCATAAGTGTGGTCTTAGAGGTGGACAAGTGCATTAGTCCATGATGTAACCAGCTTCACACTTCAAACTTGGTGTCATAGTACTTTCACGCTGATGCGGGTGCAAATCTCACTCTAGTACAACCTGCAGCATTCAAAACTGGGCTGGGCTGCTTGAATTATATAGCCCCGTGTCACTATCACCGATTCGGGGTGATATTGGGTACATGGGAGGTTTGATTCAGAAGCATAGCTCACCGAAACGAGTCAGCTCGTGGGGCCTCGCTTCAAAGTGAATGTTCATTTGTATGTACTTGACAATCCAACGAGATGACAGACAGTCGCGCTTCGTGGATCCCTGTCTGAGCTTTCGAATTGCGCTTTCTTTTCTTCTTTTCGGAGCGCGCTACCCTAGCCTTCCCATGAGACAAAAGCGAGTGTTCCAGGGTGGTGTTTCGAAGCCGACGCGCTTTCGTACCTTGCGTGATCAAAACCCAAAAGCACAGTTGAGGGGTCTCATTTCGTTCGCCAGGCGTCTCGTCACCCGATGTAGACGTGACCGTCTTCTTTGATTCGTGAACTCTCAAGGGGGCGTCGCGATCACCACTCTTTAAAGCTGAGCTGACACAACCCTATCAAAAAACACTTTTGGGAGAGCCAGAGACGTTTCTCAAGCAACATGAACCAGATTGTCATGGTCTGATCGTGGGCTCGGTCCTGACGTCACCACCTTTCTGCACCGGTGTCATAAGCGCTGGGCCTTCAGTGAACCTCCAGGGGAACAAATGATACGCAGAACGTGTTTATGGGCACTATCTAGATATACTTGGGTTCGTACCATGCGATGACGTGGAAAGATTTGTCACAAAGGTGGTGCAACACGTTGCTCGTGGTACGTAGAAGAGTAAGTCACAAAAACCGCCTTGCACTACTGTTGGGGCATGTTCACGACTGGACGAGCCGACACCTGCAAACGCTGTCGCGCTTTGCAGATGCTCGTATGAGCTTTCACGTGGTATTTTCTTTTCGGAGCACGTCAATGAGTCTTCCCTTGAACACGGGTAAGTGCTCCACGATCAGTCTGTTCCTGACGCACTTCTACGAGCATTCTCGTACCCTGCGTGACTAAAACACATAGTCTGAGGGGCATCGGCATCATTTTAGTTTTACAGGCGTCTCTTCACCCCGAGTGTAGACGTGACCGTCCCGTTTCATTGGTGACAAGTTTACGCCGAACGCGTGTACGGCACTGTCCAGAGTGACATGTTGCGTGTTAGGCTTGGTACATGTGATGGGTGATGACGCGGAAAGACGTGTCGCATTGATGGGGAATGAAACGGTGCAGGCGATCCGTATAGTGAGCTCCAGCTGTTTCAATTGCAGGCAACGACGGCTGTTATGGAGCAATTGGTCAGCCATATCAAATAAGCCAATTGTTGAAGAAGCCAGCGGCAGTTGCCAATCTAAACTCAAGCAACGGGGTCTACGCATCTTGAGTCTTGCTACGCACTCGCTTGCCAAGGCAAATTTGTGACAGAGCGCGATTTTGGCTCACTTCAGCGCTGATACAGGATAAATGCATTTGGATTTGGAAGTGGACAAGTGCTTAGACCACGTCTGGGTGCGCAACGAGCTTCATAATAAAAGGAGAGTTATCTCGCTGAGCCTAGCTTCAGACGCGACATTTTATCCTTGGTGCATATGTAATTGAAACCCCAACCCGCTGATCGCGCAATCGGAGATGTCCATCACGGGGAGCAGGTACCGACGATGCGCCAGTGAGGCGGCGCAGCCCCACGATTTGCCTTTTTGTCCATTCGCGGATGTGTTTGCTTACCAGATAAGCTTTGGAACGCGGCCTTTGAGGGTTTGCTTTCCCTCCGATGATATGGGACCTGAAGTGCGCCACGTCTCCGACAGCCACACCTGCCGAGCACGCCACCTCGCCCTTCCCGCCGCGCCACTCCGATTGTCTCGGCGTCCCCCTCGCAAGTTCTGTGCGGCGTGTGTGCGCTGCTGTCCCTGGCGATTCCGCTGTCCCCCGTGTGCTGCACAGGAGGCTTCGTGGGGATGGAATATTTCTCCGGGAGGCACTCGGCGCAAAGCTTGACACAACAAACCGTTTCTGGAAAGTCAGGCAACTTTACCTTGCGGTTCCCTGCGCTTTCCCTTGCCCCGCACTCGCTGAGTTCCCCGCTCTCTCCCCCCTCTCCCCGCTCCCGCATTGCCCCGCCGCACCCGCTGCCCGCCGCAGCCATGATGCACCTTTCGCGGCCCTTGCCGCACACTGTCTCCCTCGACCGTGACCAGCAGCCACAGTCGCACGCACGCACCGCATCGCCTGGCCACTCGCCTCTCTCCCGCCGCCCGTCAACGTCCAGCCTGCCCTCGCGGTCCAGCGCGTCCCACATGTCGGGCGCCGGTCCGTCACCTCTGGGAAACCCGGCAAAGGCGTCCAAGTTCGGCAACAACGACGCCTGCGCCAAACTCATCGAGGCCATCGAGGCAGGCGACACCCGCATGGCCGCCGCGGCCATTTCCGCCGGCGCGGATCCCAACACCCGCAAGCGATTCATCTTGGGCTGTATCGTGCACGAAGGGTCCAAATGGACCACGTCCTTCTTCGGCAGCGGCGGGCCCAAGGAGAAACCCGTCGGGGGGTTCGCCCCGCGAAACGTGCAGGCCGTCGGGGAGAGCGCTCTGGCAGTGGCGATCCTGCGCAACAACCCGCAGCTCGTGCAGCTACTCCTCGACAACGGCGCCGACCCAAATCTCCCCATCGAGTGGAAAATCATCCGTGGCCGCGCCGTGTGGAGCGAGCCCATCTGGAACACGGTCGTCGAGGGCGCGGGGACGTGGGACACGCTGTACCATTTCGGGTCCGCCCTCGAGCTGGCCATCGGGGAGGGGGTCACACGCGACCCGCACGGCGAGACACGCTTGGAGGCAAAGGGCACCGCGCGCGAGCTGTGGATCAACATGCCGGGCATCCTCAACATGATGTCGGACCCGGGCACGCACGGCGCAAACAAGGATAAGCCCACGTTCAAGGCCATCGATTTCACGCCCAACCTCGAGATCGTCGACATCTTGCTCCGTCACGGCGCCCGCGTCACCCCCGCAGTCCGCCCGGCGTTGGAGAAGGTGGCGCAGAACAGAGACCTCCTCCGGAAATTGGAGGTCGTGACGGGCCAGAGGATCATCCCGCAGCCGCAACAACAGCAGCAGCAGCAGCACGACATGAAGGCCATGGCCATGGATCCGAGGCGGTTTGGCATGGTTGGAGGACGACCAAAGGCGTTTTGATCGGGGACGTGACTGGGCTGACTGGGCTGACTGGGCTGACTGGACAGTGGACAGTTCATCGACAGCCACAGACGGAGGGAGGGAGGAAAGGACGGACCGGACCCCTACGAGGGAGCATTTTGCGACGGTGACGGTGACGGTTTTGCATATGACTTTTAATTCGAGCTTTGAGCTTTACAGTAAGCTTTTGTGAGAGAGCATTATTGGATCCTTTAAGTGTTACTTTTGTACAGCAGTGCGACTCCTGCGTGAGCATAGATGATTGCTTCGTTTTATGCGTGTCAGACCCTACGTCGACGGGACACCCAAGTCCCCAAAACCAATCCACAACCCGCGCATCCACAATTGCACCCCACTTCCTCTCATCTCCTTCATCGCCTTCCATCCGTTGCTCTTGCCCGGGTTTTGCGGATGCATGGCACGGGTCGCCGCTCCTCGGTCGGAGGTCTGAGGTCGGGGAAAGGAGAATAGGGATCCCCTGCGTGACTCCGTGACTGGCAGCGTGACCGGCCAAGGACAAGTCACGCGCGCATTCTACGCCCACAGGGACCTCGTGACCGCGCGGTGGCTTGGCGCGGCGGGGGTATAAAAGGCGTTGGTTGACAGGCTGAAGGGGTTGAGCATCCC
Organism: Gonapodya prolifera JEL478; assembly: GCA_001574975.1. Classification (NCBI taxonomy): domain Eukaryota; kingdom Fungi; phylum Monoblepharomycota; class Monoblepharidomycetes; order Monoblepharidales; family Gonapodyaceae; genus Gonapodya; species Gonapodya prolifera. The sequence continues at coordinate 410,794 of KQ965750.1, read as the reverse complement.
AAAAGTGAACCAAGCCGAATCAAAGCCGAATCAAAGCCGAATCGTGCGTCGATCACAAGCAGTATGCCACCGATTATTCTCCACGACGTGTACACCGAGCACCCCAAGTGAGTGGTTGTCTCTTTTCATGCGTGTTCGGCCACACCGTCACCTCTCAACATACCGCTGCACCCCCATTTCATCCACCCCACCCAGATCCACCAGCGCCGCGCCGAACCCATGGCTCGGCCGCCTCTGCCTCGTGCACAAGGGTGTCCCCTTCGTCGTGAAACTGGGCACCTGGCGCGGTCTCGGCGACAAGAGCCCCGGCGCCCTCTGGCCTCGTTTCGCGGTCACCCTCGGCACGGGCCCGGGTGCACGGCCCATGCTACCGACCATCGAAGTCCCGCGCATCGTGGACGACACGCCCTACACCGATCACCCCGAGCCCGAGCCGGGACTACTGGTTGGGGACAGCATCACGATCGCAGAGTACCTCGACGCCCACTTCCCCGACAAGCCCTCGCTGTTCCTCCCCTGGCACCCGGTCGGAACCCCACCCGACACGAGCAGCCCGCAGTTCGCGGCCGCGCATGCCATGGCGCGGTTCGTGAAGGAAGGGCTGGGTAATTCGGACGCGCAGTGGGCGAGCCATTTCGAGCTTGCGTACGAGCAGCATACGGCCATGTATGATGAGGAGGATTGCGAGTATTTGAGGTCGGATTATAAGGTGCGTTGGGTGCCGGGTGGCGTTGGTGTGTGGTCTCGAAGAGGGTTGATCTTAAGCGGCCTCGTGCGTCCACTCGCAGATGGGATTTGAAAACGCTTGGGACTGGCTCATGAGCAAAGATCGAGGTGCGTGTGCTTCATCCTACCGCATCGCATCACCCAAACCGATGTATCTTCCGCACATCCCTCGCTCCCAGCCGCGCTCCTCGCCCACACCCGCCGCTCGCTCCTTCCCCTCTCCGCCATCCTGAGCCCACAAGCACCACCCCGCCACTCCGGGGGCGGCACTCCCCCATCTCTATCCCGCCCACCGGGTACGCCCCTGTTCCTCTCCAGCCCGACCGCCCCAGGCCTTCTCGACTACATCGTCTTCGCGCGCTGGATCATGACGTACCAGGTCGACGAACCGCTCAACAAGGGGATCTGGTCCACGACAAGCGACGCGGCGAGGACGTGGTTGCGGACGTACAAGGACGGTAAGTGGGCGCTCAAAGGTGCAGATGCCGTGCCGGGGGCGTGGTTTGGAGATGTGCAGTTGCCGGGTGTCGAGGATTGGGTCGAGAGGGTGAGTCGACTCGTCGTTTGTGACGCCATTTGGATCCGTGCTCATAGACTATGCCGGTACGGTGCACAAATGTAGATGTTGGACCTCCACGACGGGTACACTCGCAAGTACTTCGCAGGCGAGAAGCCCTAAGCACCGCGTCCCACCAAGACATGTCGAAAGGAAAAAAATTTCGCGTAGTACTTGCTGATTGTTTGTATTGTGAAGTCACAACCAGTAGTACAAGACACATATGCAGCGTGTTGAAGTGAAAAACATAACGTCCTACGCTTGCGCACGTCCAAATACCGCATGTTACTTCCGGCCCGTCCGAATAAACGCTCACCCACGTCTAAGCTTCCACGTTCGTCATTAAATATCGCTTTGAAGTACCTCCCCCCACACAAAGTCACCTTCCCAACCCATTGCCAAAGTTGATCCTGTGCACCCCAAACCACTCACGCCCACACTCGTCAATTACCTCTGCCCAAACCCTCTGCTCCCTCTGCTCCCGTCCCGCCTATGGCCTCCATCCACAAGCCCGCCCATCTTCCTCGCCACATCATCATCGATCTCGCTATCCGACCCCAAACTCGCCCACGGCTCTCTCTCCCCGCTTGACATGTTGCGCCACGTCGACCGCGATCCACGGCCTCCAGACGACGAGTGCCGCGATCGCGCAGTTTCGGCAGCCGATGCGACGGCGGGGCCGAGCGTCGCGGGCTGCCAGTCGTATTGGTCGCCAGTGGGGAACCCGGACTCGCCCAAATCGCCCTCCCGCGTCGGCGCGCTCACGACGCCCCTCAGTGGAGACCGTGGTCGCTCGGCAGCGACGGGAGACCCGGGTTCGTCTCCCACGTCATCCATCTTCAACCACACCTTGCGTTCCTCTTCGTCCCCGTGCGCCGCACCGCCTGACCCGCCACCAGAGGCCGGCGTGTTCCCAACAGGCGACATGGGCCTGCGTGTCTTGAGGTAATCCTTCCTCTTGTTGTACGCCTCCCGTCTCCTGCGTCGGTTGGCGAGGTCCTTCCGGCGTCGGTACCAAATCACTCCTCCCACGATCGCGAGTATAAGGAGGATGCCAACAGCAAGGGGTGCGAAGATCTTGGCGGCACCGGACGGTGTCGCGATGATGGACACAGACGTTTCGACGCAGGTGATGTTTTGGTATGACTGGGCAAGGGTCGAAGAGATGTTGCCACCCGGGCACAGGGCGGTTGTGACGGTCGTCACGACGTCGGCTGAGGGGTCGAGGTTGTGGTCGAGTGGTTCGCTCGGCAAGTCTGATGGAAGGAACAAAAAGCCCCCAACTCACTTGCAACGGCGAGGTTGCGCAACCAAATAGGCTTCCACCCAGGGTTGATGCCCGGGTACAAGATGTGTGAAATATCCTGCTGAAGCTGTTCGGGCACCGCCAGGCGGGACTGGTCGAAATCTATCACGACGCAGACGTCCAAAGAATCAGTGAAACGGCAACAAACACAATTGCCATCGCCAAGCGAATGCCCACCATTCGCTCCACCACTTGTTCGTGTCCTGTCTGTCCTATACACCCTCCCGTTTGCCAAGAACCTGAACCGGGCCTTGTCTGCGTCCGTGAACCCGTAAGCATTGTACAAGTCAGCAAGGGTTGACACGCCGGGGGTTTCGTCGATCAATACGTCGGCCGCGAGGAGAGCGGAGAGGGAGTTGACAGCGTTGGGGATGACGATCGGGGCGGCACCTGGATGGAGAGGATTCGTGTGAGTTGTAGGAAAGATTGCTAACGTCTTCCAGGTAGTAACACCTCTCGTCCTCCATCACTCCATAACTTCAATAAGAGCATACATCTATCCTTTCGAGGATGAGGTTCGCCGGAGAATCAACTTTATGTATCAGTGGGTACCTCCACCCCCCCACTTCGTCATCCTTCGCTTCTGCACGACTCCCAAGAAGCCCGTCCGTCAAAAAGCGAGAAACGTACCAGCATCCAACAATACCTTCTCCTTATAATCCACATCATTCGTGCCCACCACCCCGCCTCCGACACCAACCCACGCCACTGTAATTTTTCCCCCGGCATTCGCGGCCGCTGTGTCGGACGCCTGTGCCTCGCACCGGTAGAGCGACGTGGCTTGGTCCATGAGAAGACGCGCAGAGCGTTCGAGGTTGAAGAAGGCCGAGAGTGGGAGCAAAAGGGATTCGAGCTTGGCGAGTGGGTAGGTGGTGGTGTTGGAGTGGAGCTGGGGGTTGAGGTAGGAGGCGAGGAAGGGTGAGTGAAAGGCAACAAGAGGACGGAGGATATCGCACGGGATCTCAGCTCCGAGCAGTGTCACTCTGTCAAGCTTCGGTCCCCTGTACGGTACGCCAAGGACAAATCTGCTCCTGTCCCACTCCATACCCTTCTTCATCAACTGTGCTCTTGTCCCACTCTATGCCTTTCTTGAGCGCCTCACCGACTGCTGGTACTCACCACAACTTTCTGCCACGGTACACCTGCCCACTTGCCACCGGTCTCATCTCCCCACAAGGGTGTCCCGACAGGACCATCCTGCGCCGCGTGCTGGAATACCACGGCCGATGTATCCACGGACGTCCCGTTTGCGAGGGGGAAGGAAGGGGATGTCGGTGGAGCCAGAAGCATGCAGGGTGAGGAGAGGTTGGCTTTGTCCGGAGTGTACAGAATGCGGGAGCGGAGTCCGAGGCGCTACGGCGGTGGAGCGGGGTTACGAGAGGGGATATTAGGGAAAGATATGAGGAGGCAGAAGTACCTCGAGGAAGCGGGCGACCGAATAAGTGGACACGGCAGCGTAGTTGACCGGGACGGGAATGGTGTGGGCGCCGGGCGGGACCGTGGAGGGCACGGGGGATCCGCATTGGTCTTTGTGGGGTGCAGATTGTGTCGGCGAAGTGATTGCAGACTGTAAGCATGTCGCGCTGGCTGGTGAAGATGTGAGGAGAGGCAACTCACACAGTACGAAGACTTCGCCCGACACAACGTTTGTCAGAGTTTTGTAACTGTTTGAGTAGTCGATCTTCCACGTGTTTGAAAGCTCTGGCAGGGGAGAGTGGAGAGTTAAGTCAAGTCGTGCACGACTGACAAGGAGACAACCAGCGACTCACGCGGCGAAACCTTGTCCGGAAAGTAGTCCTTTCCACTGTCGTACTGCACAGGATTGGCGCACGATTGGGCTGATCCCAAATGCACCAGCGAGGAGCAGAGGATCGCAACAGCCACAACTGCCATCGGACCCCATCCGGCATTTCCCAGATGCTTCAAGTGGCGCCGTTCAGAGGAATCGGAAGTCCGCATCGCGTTGGCGCGGGGCTCCAGGTCTTCCCTGATTTGGGTTGGTGGGTGCTTTTGCCCTTTTCAAGTGACCAAACTACCGTCGATACAAACGTGAAGCCAATCGATTCCTTCATTCTGTAAGCCATGTACAGAATTTAAGGAAGACTTGATAATCTATTTCTCCACCTCCCGTATTGATCAGGCCGTTTCACTATGCACAAGTAGACGTGGGATTATTGTACTCCACTTCCATGTAACGCCTTCTAACAGCAACGTTAAGATTATAAAAGCGTATCGATGTCTAGCCACAGACAGCATCCCTATTTGAAACATAGAAGTATTCATGTACAATTGCCGACTCAAACAGGTGGCTGTGGCTCCCTTCCAGCCGCTGCGGACGCTCTTGATTCTCCCATGAACTTCCTCAGATGACCCGGTTACCGCCCTCTTTTCTGTCTTGGTCGACATGTCTGTATGCGCTGGTCGCACTGCTGTGTGCGGGTCTCGGGCCGAGTGTCGTGCGTGCTCAGCAGAGCGTCAAACCAGGCAAGCATTCATCTCGGTTTGAGACCACTGGTACCATGGAAAGCATTTCGGGGCTGGATACCGATCTGCTGGGTGGCTGAATGGGACATCGGTCCCCGGAAGTGGTGCCATCTACGACGATCCCACGAATTTGTCGGTGCTGTTTTTGTACCGATTGGACTATCGTCATTTTAAACATCCACGAGGGTTACCTCGACGACTGTCAAAACAGTCGCTATGTCGCCGCGCCAGTGAGGCTGGAGTGTGCTTTTCGTAAAACTCATTACACCTCGCACCATTTCGACTCACGTGCTGACACGCAGCATATCCATACACCGGAGCATTTGACCCTAATAGAGACTATTTTTCCGATAAAACATTCCCGCGTGAGCTACTGTTCCCTTCTCTCTCACCGCAATCCCATTAACTCCGGCGAACATGGATTTCGCCGCGGAAACAGTGATGTCCCAGTTCTGGAACATTACATACACGAAATCCTATAAAATACTCGAAAACAGCAAGGCGGGTACCACCTACATTCTATGTGCGTGTTCCGTTTCCCTTTCCTTCCGGCCATTTTACCAATCTCCATGACACTTCAGACCCATGCGGCACTCCCAAACCCGAAATACCGAATGTTTTACCAAACACATCGTTCCACGAGGTCCCCGCGTACTTCACAGGAACGGCGAGCCGGACGGCCGTACGCTTTCTCGAGGTAACCTTTCTTCCACCCTGTGCACCCACTGTCTCGACTCACCACCCTCGTCACATCGGCATCGCTCCAGCGTCTAGGCCTACGGACGCAAATACGCTTCGTTCCCGCAACAGCCGTTGTCACCTCTCCCTGCCTCTCACTCCTCGCAGAGCAAGGTCAAGTACAGTCCATTTTTCCCCGGCTTTGACGCGAAGACAGCTGGCGTGGATGTGCTCTTTGCACGGGAGCAGGAAGGGACCGTCACTGATATCGTGCAGGCAGATGTGTTGGGGCAGAGTGTCCTGGTGGGTTCGAATTCTGCTCTTTGCGGAGCAGGCCTGCTCGAGTTCCTTGACGCTTCCTTCCCCGCATCACTCTCGTTTCGATGTCACTAATCTACGTTCAATACAAAAACGCTCCCATTTTCATTATCGTCACGATGTCCTGCACCAACTTCTTCCCCCAGCTCTCCACATATTACGAATTCCTCCCCCTCCAAAAATTCGAATGGATCAAATTCATCGCAGCTTTCTTCAACCTTGAATCCCGCGCCGACACAATCTTCGACTCCGTTCAGCAAGTCCTCCAGTGTAATGCTGCCGCGCTCGCGCAGGCCAACCTGACAGCTGCCACGGGGGTCGTGGGGAGAGTTAATAATGTTGCCTGGGTGGGTAAGAACGCGAACGGCATGTACGCGACCCTGGAGTACGAATACAAGGTTAAGATGGTGCAGGATACCGGTAAGCGCACACCTCACTGTTCCGCATGTGTTGGTCGTTTTGAACCCACCGTAACTCCACCACGTCTCAGGTTCCAGCCCCTTTCCCTACGTCACGCTCGACCGTGGGGAAGGCATTCCGAGCTACCTGAGCAAAGTCGACCTGCTCATCGACGAAACCGAAAGCAACGTCCCACTCGAGTCCCTCACGGACCTGCTGCAGGTCTACAATCTCACGTCTCCAACCGTCGAATCGGACTACGCGTTTGTTCAGAAGAGGATGGCTTTCAGGTTGGATGATCGGAGGAAGGCGGGCGCGTCCCCGTTGGATGGTAAGTGCTGCGAGGCATTTTCGGGGAGAATGGGTTCAAACGTGACATGTGCATTCAACCTTCAAAAGACTTCCAGCAATCGTATTGGGCCATGCCCGACCATATTCAGCAAGATGTCATCAGCATGGCATACCCCTTCTACAACAGGAACTGGACGCGCATGTGGTTGCGCAACGTCGCTCTCGGTACGTGATCGCTGTATCTTTCAGCCTCTTTTCAGCTATCCATGCCCAACGTCTTACAAACACACAGGCGAGCCCTTCAAAGTCATAAACTCCACGCAATGCCCCAACGGCGACCCTTCTTCCGACTTCGATCTCAGCTACCAACGAGTCACATGCCGGTCCCAATCCGGCCTGAGCGCTGCTCAGCCGGGCCCAGGCAGTCTCGGAGCGGGTGCGTCCTTCAGCAGTGACCAATCCTCCGCCGGAGGAACAAACGGGACCTCGAAGGGAGGTCTTCCAACGGGCGCAGTCATTGGTATCATCGCAGGCTCACTCGGAGTCGTCATTCTCTCCGTTGTCGGCATTGCTATATGGTACCGTGCCCGAGGCCAGCGAGGTGCCTTTGAGGACCATCTCCGTGGTATGGGAGTTGTTTTCTCGCGAGGTCCGACGACAGAGTCCCACCGACCCCCCGTTGTTGCCTTGGCGGGGGGAGAGACGGACGACAGGAGGGAGTGGTTACGATTGGAGGAGATGATGGGGGACGGCGACGAAGCGCCTCTGAGGGGACGGTAAAGTGGGGATTTGAGATAGAGTAGTGGTACGGCAGTTATGATATGATTATTATTGTGATGTCTCTGTAGACCACAGTTTGGTGTCCTAGTTGTGGAGCATTCCCGAAAGGCCCTGAAAACAATCGCACTGCACGATGATGGGTACACCCAACTCTGGCTCCGACGACGATTCGTCTATGTCGGCTCCTGGTGCTTACCCGTACGACTACATACCGCGAATGTCCTCGCCCGAGGGCTCAACAGCGGGCAAACGACTACCATCGCCAGATCCCTACTTTGAGCCGGAAACCGGAGGGAGGAAATGCAGAAACTGCAAAGCAACCACGACTGCTCGGTGGCGGAAACTGGACGAGATGCTTCTTTGCAATGGTAGGTGAAGCTTAGTCGACCTCGACACCAGGTTGTATCGCAAGATATGCTGAATATGATGCACTCCTAGCAGCCTGCTTCCAGTACAAGCAAACGTATGGTGTCAGTCGGCCATATGACGTTACCAAGAGGCGAAGAGTGGAACCCGGTGAGCATTCAGGTGCACCAAACCCGACGAACCGTCGATGGACCGAATCATCCCTCTAGCACGGGTCTTTGAAAAGCTTGCCCCACCAGAAATCGTGTGTAGTAACTGCCAGACGTCGACGACGACCCGGTGGCGCAAAAGAAACGGCGAGGATTACTGCAATGGTGAGTGCCGCCTACCACTGGATTTATAGGTTGTGGCGTTGAGAATGACTGCGCTGCTTGAAGCTTGCTATCAGTACGAACATTTCAATGGACAAAGGCGGCCTGTTGGGAAAACCTCTGCTCAAATCAAGAACAAGACGAGTGGGTTTCTCAGCACATGCGCGATAAGCTAGAATATTTTGACTGACTTCATGATAATTCGAAGTTGTACAGAATGCTCTTTGGAGAGCAGATCCACGGCGTCCAGAAGCGGACGGTGGGGCTAATGTAAACACCGAGGAAACTCCTTGGCATGTTCTGACACCAATGCCTCCTCGAGAGCGGCAACGATTGCAGAAAGCAGCGACTCCTACGTCTTCGACAAACTCTTTGGGAGCTTCTCATGGCGAGACAAATTCTGGAGGCTGGCAGTCAAGTACTTATGATCGTGTGGTTGTGGGTCGTGGAGCGGCTGCAGTTGTGCACAAGGAGTTCGTGGACTTGTCCAAGAGAGTCAATGACGGGTCTTTCGTGGCAGTCGAACGGCCAGAGCCCTCGATACCGCACACGAGAAGGAAAGTAACTATGGTGAGAGATCCCGTCGATGACGATTCCGCTAGTACAACCTCTGAGATTGTGGTGAGTGTTTGGGCCATTTATTTTTGCCAGCGTTACATGTGAATCGAAATCCAATTGCAGGTTGAACATCCAGAGCCGAGTCCCTCATCCCGACGACGCTATGCGTTGTTACCAAGATCACACTATAGGCTGCGCGTTCGGTCTCAGAGAGCCCCTGCGTCTGGAGATGGACCACTTCACAATGCTCGAGACACTGCAATCCCTAAAAGTGGAACTGACATGCTATCACAACATGCCAGTACTCGTGATGGATTGATTACTCCGACGCCAGATCAGGCGTCTACCTTGGCCACGAACTACAAAGCAGCGCTGTCAAATATGAGCCAATCATCTCTCTTGGGGCTGCTTCTTCCCCAAAAACCCAAATTGTTTCTTTCAGTTATGTCGTCTGGCTCAAGTATCCCGCCGACATGGTTTGCATCCCAAGAAGCGCTTCTCGCTGGATTTGCTACACCGGATGGTGATATCGGCGCCAAATTGGTTTCGAAACAACGCGAAATTGAGACAACCATGGATTTACCGCTGGCTGGGTGGATTGACAATTGAATGACGTACTGGGCTGTGATCGACTGGGGGAAGGGGTGTGTGTGTGCGCGGGCATACTTCGGGAAAGTTTCCTGTCTTCTCGACAAAATACCAAATCGTTAACCCACAATGAGTGATTCACGGTGAAGACGGGTTTGAGAATATAGAACGTCACTTATAATTCTCAGAATAACTCCATTGGCATGCAAAACATACAGTTGCGAACTGTTATAGCAATGTGAAGTTGAGATTCCAACTCCCCGTGTGTGTAGGTAACGAGAAAAGACCGGCAAAATATCTTTAGCCGTTCACTGTCAACATGGAACTCGGCACAAATCAAAGTCGCTGCTCCTGCAGACGCTCATATCCGGTAAACATTATCATCCATCCATCGGCACTGAGGGACGAGACTCGCCATCACGGACAAAGCGCTTGAAGCACTTCTCAACAGAATTGAGGAACACATTGGAGCTCCTCTTGCGAGAATCGTTCGGTCTGCGCGACTCAGTGGGCTCGGAGGGCATCTCTGCAAGCCATACAGAGACTCTGGGATCGTTGCTCAAGTCTTGTCCGCTTGGAAGCTCGCGACTGCTGCAATGTCAACCTCGACAACATGCTCAAGCGGTTTTCTGATATTGACACCACAAGCAGCACTGACTCTTCTGCGTTGTCAAGTTGTAGTGGTGAAATTGAGCCGGCATGCAGTGGTGTTGGACTTCAGCCTCCCTTATTCTCGACCATCAGACTTGCTATTTGATGCGATCTCCGATATCGAAATCGTGTACGCAATTCAGGTCGTGGTGGATCCTGAAGATGATGAATCGAACTGACTTCTATGCGATGATGAGGATTGCGTCACCAGTGGACTTTGTGGCAAAAAATGTAGTTGTGGTCATTCCGAGCTCCTTTGCGACTCTTGCACAACCCACCGCTGGTATGAGTGTGGAAATTGCGATCGCATCAGGTGTTGGGACTGTTGTGATGGAAAGCAATGTGTGAACTGCGGAAAGTACTTCCGTGATGTCGGGTAAGATTGCGATACTTGTGCAGATACCAAGGTGCCTAACCTACTGCTACTTTTCTCGCAACCGAAGAGAGTCCGTGCTGAAAACTGTAAACACAACTGGTTCACGTGGGGATGGTGCGCCGAGGGAAGTGCCCAGAGTGTTACGTAATTGTGTGTCCCATATGTGGTTCTGACTGGGAGTATTTTGAAGAGTCCGAAATTCCTTGGGTTAGTTTACGCTGGATCAGTTGATATATTATTCCACAATCCAGTGTATGCGAAGCCCTAGACTGACTCGTTCTTCACCTTCTTGTATTGTTGACGTCGTGGGGTGTCGATAGATTAGGGTTGGAAAACCATTACCCTCGGTGACCTATCACATTTGTTGCACAACCAATCGTCTTTGATGATCGGTACAAAAAGAAAATATACTCCAAAACTAGCTCGTACTAAGTAATCCTTCTCACAGAATGCTGCTTGCAGATCGTCAGTTCCTCATCGAGCCAAGCATCACTCATATTGACAAGTCCACATTGTAGTCCTTCACACCTTCAAACCTACGAGGTGGATGGTCGGCTGGCTCCAGCCGTCAAGGCTTCGCTCTCCTCTGCCTCCGCCATCAACGACCCCTCTGGGTTCATCTTCGTCCACCGGCCACCGAGTCTCTCACCCACCGTCGCCGCTGGTTGGGACTCAGTGGCGGTAGGGACTGCAGCTGGTGCGCCAACCGCTCCGGTGAGAGACTCCTTTTCCTGCGCCGCTTCCATCACCGCAAATGGATTGGCACCGGAGTTCGCGTCCAATGGTGCTGCAGGCCAGGAATCGAGCATCGCGCCATCCTCATCACCCTTTCGTCGGCGAGATCCGCCAACGATTCCGCCCGTCCACCGCTTCAGTCGAGCAGACATGGTGCGAGCCCCAGGGCCGGCCGTAAATGTGAGTGGGATAGCAGTTGGGCGATCGCGCATGTACGTCCGACGGTTGCGTCGGTACACGAGGTAGCCTGCCATAGCGAGCGCGATCGCCAAAAGTGCGCCGATGGTCCCCGCAACAGCTGCAATGGGGAAGCTTGAGGATCCTTGGCTTGACTGGTTGGCGTTGCTCTGCCCCGTAGCCTGCGCAACGATAGCCGCCGACGTGGTAGTTGCGGGTGAGCTTCTGGCAGGAACGGCCGTTCCCGTCGGTGCAACGAGAGTGAGTGAAGACCCTGTATCAATAATTTCGGTAGAAGTGCGGTTTTGTGCGACATTGAGGGACACATTGGTGGTTTGGATGCAAGTGAGTAGCGGCCAAGTCGATGAGAAGGGCGTAGAGGTGTCTCCGTTTGGGCATCGTGATGCGCTTGCAGGCAGTTGAATTTCGTCTGTTGTTCAATGTTGAATGAGTGAGAGTGAAGTACTAGAAAGTGACGAAATCCGCAAAACCCTTTAACTCACAAGATCCTACATTTCTGAACCACAGGGATTCATTCCAAGATGGATTGAAAGTCGGATACAGTTTTTGCATGAGGTCCATTTGGACATAGTCCGGCATCGCCCAGAAAGATTGTTCAAAGTCTTGAGAGATCAGAAGGTGTAGGTGCATTTTCAAAAGCCAGGAAATTGGAAGGAAATAGGCGGGCTCACCAGTGGATGTCGCAAGTGATCCCCCATTGAGGAGCTTATCGGTCTTGTAAACCCTCCCCTCTTTTATAAACGACCACCCTGGGTCGGTTGAATTTACCGTCACGTTGCCGAGTCCATAGAGCACACGAATGGTGGTGAGCCGGGTGGTGCTGTTAGTGTCATCGATGAGCACATCTGCTTCGCGGAGGGATTTCACAACGTCCGGAAGAAGGGCTTTCGAGGGGATTACGATTGCAGTAGCACCTATAAAATGGTGAAAAGTTACGATGTTCGGGTCATCCAGGAAGGGGTAGGAGTAGAGAGATTCCTTACCTGCATCGCGAATCATTTGACTCTTGTAGGTCCAATCAGTAGTCTCGAAGCTGTCCCCGTTGAAACCCATCCATGCAACGACTGGTCTCTTCCCTCCATAAGTCGCGAAGGAACCCTCGATGGCGTTCGAATTACATTGGTACCGAGCGGTGACAGCGTCGAAGATGTTGTTCGCCAGAGCCTCCAGGTTGAAGAAGGCCGCAACAAACTTTATCCATTCGAATTTCTCGAGTGGTGATGCTTCGTACAGCGACGAGACCTGGTCATGGCCGAGAACCGCATTTCACAAATACACGATTAACTCATCACGACAAAGTACCGGACTCACCATTACACTCAACGCCGCAATGTTCGCAGTTGTCTCGTTCGCTAACCCAGGACCGCGGTCGAAGATAACATTGACGCCAGTGCCTGTCCAAGTCGACGGGATCGAGCTAAGGTAGCCGTCTTGAGCCATCTTCAGCACACAAGCAGATGTGATGAGTTGGATGTCAGGGACGTAGAGAATGCGCTCCCTTAGGGAAAGACGCTGCATGGGATTGGAGGACGAGTCAGTGAATGCAGTTATGCAGAAACATTCACATGCTACTGATCCGTTTTCATTGTGTGGCAGTTTTCCAGGGAAGCGAGTTCCATTCGAGTGGATCAGGAGCTTCTCAACTTACTTCCAAGAAACGGGTCATAGTACGACTGCTCGTCCCAACAAGAAACGCTGGAACAACGAATGGTTTCGCTCCGGAAACCGTTGGTACAGGAGTGTCGCATTGTACTTAAAAATATCACTCGAACATTTAGGCAAAGGTGGAGCGAGGAAGGGCTATCAATGCGCACTTACCGAGCAAATACGTCTGGTTTGCCAGGGTGTTCTTCAAAACTTTATAGTACCCGTGGTACTCGATCGTCCAGTACTTAGAGATAGCTGGATGCGGTTGGGGAAGTAGGAGAGACATGAGAATGCCAGAGACAGACCAGGTCATTGAGTTCACTCGACAATTCCACGAGTTGAGACCACCGAGAGACCCACTTGGTGCCACCTTATCCGGAAAATAGTCTACATTTGGATTAAACGATCCCGTGGGACAGGCTGGTACTGTCCGATTGGGAATTGCCAGTACAGTTGGGGCGGGCCCTGCAACGAGGGCGATTGCCACAGCGAGAGCCACGATAGGCAGCGGTAACCGCCAAGTTCGCATCGAGGTGAGCGATTCCAGACGGAAATGGAGGGAGTTTCGGGGGCAGAGACCGGACTGGGGGGAGGCAGTGCAAGAGTGTGGCGCAGGGGTGTTGGCGTCGATTGAGAGGAGCAAAACTTTGATTTTGATTTTGATTTTTTTTTTTTTTTTGCGAACTCACGTAATTGAGAGGCGGAGACGAGCAGTGGCTCCGGAAGCGGAGGGCTTGTCAAGATTGCCTCATGCGAAGGGAGACGGACCCGACCGCCCAAGTCTCCCTGCGACCGAATTCACCGCTTTGATTGGTCGTATCTACTAGACAGGTTTTTGTTGAATTTATTACTTGATCGTTAAATGATGGGTGGGGTTGTTCCGCAAAAGTCCTGAAAAAATGTGAGCATGGTGTCAGGGGAAGGCCGGCACTGTGATGAAAGTACTGTTGCACCTCACCAACCTCCGATGGAACACGAATACCATCGAAGGACAGATGGATTACGTGCCCTTGGCTATTCCGCCCTTGCCTTCCCGTTCGCTCCCGCTCTGACCGCGCTCCTCCGCGGACAAAACAAGCAACCACAAACAAGCGCATGTTCAAAAGACAACCCGACGAGCGCGCCCACGGTATACGTCCCACACAGGATTCAAGCTCGTTAGTACCTCGTTGGGATCTCCGAGTTGCATTGGGATGCTATGAAGAACTCTCTCAATTGACGACTCCGGATGCAATTCCACCTGGACCGGGGCGTATTCCAACTCGCATAAACCGATTTCACTTATAAACAAAATATGTTTTATGTGGGCTGTTGTCCCTTCTCTGGCATGTCCCTGTGATCAACACACCTTGCCGATTGGACCAACGCCCAACCCAGCCGCTGTCTCCTTTCAACCTGGTGCGACGTTTTTCTCGTTACCTGTTCTGTCTTTGGGAGCCCCTCACCTGTCTGCTTTTCGGTTTCTCGAGGGGGAGCCGCCTTCTGCTCGCAAATGCTGGCCTGGAGAGACCAAGTGACTCAATTCAGGGTGAGCCGGCACCAACACTGACGTTGCATTCGGCGCAACGGGAACGAATGAAGAGAATGTGGAAGGCTTCAGTGTGGGAGACCTCCTCAATGGTGTGCATGTACTGTCACCAAATGCGCAAGACATGTGAGACATTTCCGAATCAGATATCTGGGCGGATAGCTTCCTCTTCCACCAGACTCCCCACGACGTGAGCATACTTCTCTCCACCTACTCGCAACCACCTTTTGCAATGCCGAACGGCTAACTTCGTCACTCTGATCGCGAGTATCTTCTTCATACGATGGTACTGCCCGGGTCGGAAACTGACGCACTCCTTCATGAAGGCGGAGAAAACCCAGTCCTGGGGTGGCTTGGTGTTGAAGATGATAAGCTCGTCGCGAGGCTGTTGCTGGATGGGAAACGAGAGCGAGCATGGACGCAGGTCTATGAGGTGTGTAGCTTAGTCAGGGCGCTCCCACGGGAATCGCACTCGCAATTTCGTCCATCTGGAAAGAGAACAACTGAATGCAATTCGCATTCTACAAGCCGGGGAGTTTTCCCTTGTCTCGCCAACGTTGTGTCCCCCTGATCCCTCTGCAAAACGGCAACTTCCTAGTTGACAACACACCCATCTTGTGGCCGTGTCGGATCAAGCGGAGACATATTGCAATGGGAGAGAAACCTCGAGCGCTTCTCACTGAAGGATGGCACCAAGGTGACGGATTCATTGGTTTTCTTCATCATCGGAACCCAATGTTGGAGTATTGTTCAACATCGACTCCAGCATCATGTCCCGCTCTGGGAGAACGACGCTTTCTTTCATGGTTTTGTAAAACCTTTGGAGCGACTTGTAATGTCGATGGAGGGCGCAAAGGGACGGATTTCGTACGGGTCCCCTTTAAGTTGCCACCGACATCACACCCCAGCACTGACGTCAATCGTTCCTCAATGAGAACAAATCTAATCTGACTACCGGGCTTTCTTTGTTCCGTCTCATTGGTTCTGCGTTGTTTCTTATTATCTCCGCATGATCGCGACCCGATCAACTCGACCTCAACTTACTTCCATCCTCCCCTTTTCCCGCTGGAATGAATCATTTCTGTAGCATGGATTCGAAATCTAATTGCTGTTAGGATGTTGCTTTGCTCTATCGCTCGATGTCGCTTTGGAATTATTGAAACTACTTGCTCGGAAGTCTGGGACGGAACCCAGGAAATTACCCCGGTGCGTGGGCAGCGCTGCTGCGCCACTGCTGCGGAACTCGGACGGTGCACACGGGTATAAAAGGCCCAGGTTTTCCTTGCAACAACATCTGCACCCTGCAAGGGAAACGGCCCTTTCCGTCGGAGGGCGTTTCCCAAGGAGCCTGCGTGTCCGGGGACTGTCGCTGAAGACCCATCGGCGGGCTGATGGGGACAATCCCCTCGTGGCTGTCTGGGTGGGGGCTTCAGACCCTTTCAGCTGTCGAGACGACGGGGTGGTTGCAGGGCGCCATTGTTGAGGTCGACGCGATTTCACGCACGCGTTACTGTGTCCTGTTGCAGGCGGGGTGCTGGTGGCTGCTTCCACATGATGCATTCCGGCAACGTGCAGTGTCGACGACGGTGTCGGTGCTGCACGGCTAAAGCACCGCCTCGTCCACCCGCTAGCTAGATCTTGTCTTTTCATGTATCAAACAAACTTAATGCTCTACGCGTTTTCTGCTGTCCGCTGTTCCGAATCTCCTTGTCCTTGAAAGTTCTGCTAGTTGTGACCCTGCTCATCATCCCATTTTTTTGAACAACAGGGAATCCATTTTGACGCCCCGGCAGCTCCTCTGAGACGGGTGAGTGGTCCAGTTGATTGTGCGAGGTAGGTCCGTCTCCTCCGTCACCGCCAGCATTCGTATATCGATGTAGAAAGGGAAAGGAGGTGGGGGCTTCCGGCGTTGACATTTCAGTTGACTCCACCCCCAAATAGCGGCATTTCGTTTCAACCATAAAACATTATGCATAAGTAACAGTAATCTGACTGATCAATGGGTGTCGGGCCTCTTATGTGCGAGCCAAACGAGCAGAAAAGGCGTACACATCCAAACGTAATCCCTCTCCCACCCGCCAACCAATCATCGCTCGACCATCTCTCCAACCATACCATCCATTTAGAATCATCCGCCACGAACGAGGGGGCCTCTCGCTTCCCCTCCTACCACCATCGAAATATCCCTATCATTGCCTCCCTCTCACATCGAGCGGAATCCACCAGGGGTGCGCGAACACCGAAGCAGTACATCGAGGAATGATATTTCCCCGGCCTCGATGTGTTGGACGTCTGATTTGCGTGAGCGATCGGCAGGAGATCGGTGACCAAATATCGGTGTGTCGCGACGACGAGCGATTGCACCGAACCTGCGATGAATTCCGTCTCCCAACACGTCGACCACTCTCTTGGTTCGCGTACGGGACCAGAATGCCGTCGCCGGATGGACCGATCCCTCCCCCGCACTGCTTCGAACACGGCATGCTGGATCGTCTCATCCTCCTCCCCATTCCTCCTGGATTCCTCCCCCGCGTCGCTGTTTGATGATGTCCCGGTTCGTTTTTGACGGCCGCACGATGCGGGTGTCCGACTTCCTTGTGGGAACGGATGTGGAAGCCGCACCGTCAGCGACGGCGAGATCAGAGGTGGAGACCACTCTGGCGCGTGACAGGACCACACCGAGACCTTTTAGCTGCTCTTTTCCTTACAGTGCAGCGGGGGTGCTCATCGGGCACTTGTGGAAAAGATCACGTGTGGGAACATGCGATCCATTGCTTTCGGGGCGGGAACGATCTTCGTCCTCGTTGTCTCGCGTCGGCTACACCTCGAAGACCTCTCTTGCTATGATTCTTCTCCGCTTTCGACGCTCAAGTGCTCCGGGCGTCGCTATTCCTCGACGTATATCGTACAGAAAGGACACATGATATGAGACCGAATCACACAATGGAGGCCGCGGGGGCATCGCCACGAGTCCGGCGTGCCCAACTCAAATCTTGCACCTATCCACTATTCGCTTGTGAGTGCAAAGTACTTCCATTGCCGAGGAAGGTGCGTTCGATTCCAGGACGTTGAATTCCGCACCCCGGAGAATCACATCCCTCGCACCCCATCATGCAGGCGCCTAGCCAAACACCTCATTTGCAGTGTGGCGTGGTGTTGCCCTATCTTTTGGTCCAATCCTGTGAAGTTACTGTGCAGGAAGATCAGGCCTCTTTGTCGGACCACCACCTACGCCTCCCGCAGTACCGGTTGGCCCCTTTAGCGACCCTCTTCCCCCGCAGAGCTCAGCTCCGGGATCATCAACATCACCGTCAGCTCGCATTCACACTTTCCACCTTTGGAACAATAAGGGTTGCTCTCTTCGCCTCGCTCGTTTTGGGAAATAATGCGATAGATCTTACAGTGCTAATCGATAAAGAATGGATACGTCCCCGCCACTGTCGCATGACACTCTGTTCTAAAGATCCCATGAGTGGTGTTTTGTCCCCGCCATGGACTCTGTTCTTGAACTCCCACGAGCGGTCTTGCTGCCATTTCTATAGTTATTGAGAACAAACATTATGTATCTTTTGCAAAAAGAAAAAGTTCCCACTAAAACAGGTATTTCTGGTCAGGGGCGGTTCGGTCAGTTCGGTTGCTTCGGGATTGGCTGATGTGGTGCAGGGCCAGGTCGGGATTTCTCTAAAACATTTACACCATGGGACATGATAAACCTGCCAGCGGCGGTGTCTGAGTCGATTACCTGCTCGCACTCATCTTTTCAATTGATGCCCATCGTTCAGCTTCTCGTGGGAAAGATCGGTAGGCTCCTCTTGTAGGCACCGATGAATTCGAAGGCTCAGCACGTTTTTCGTACCCACCAACCAGCGCTCGTCACGGGCGGCGCATCAGGCATTGGCGCTGCGTCTGCGATCCGGCTTGCGCGCAGTGGGTGTTGGGTGTTGTGCCAGCGTGTTGGGACGTGTGCGGCCGTATGCCTAATAATCGACCACCAAGGCTTCAGAGGGCGCCAAGGTAGCCATCACTGACTTGCATCGGCAGACTGAGCCTGCGCAGAGCGTGCTGAAGCAGATCGCGGACGAGGGTGAGTCACGTGGGGTGCGCTGGGGGTCACCGCACCACCCACGCCACATGCTTTTTTCACAATTAGGTTCCGGCACAGCGATCTTTCTGGAGCACGACATAATGGACGAGGCGCAGTGAGAGAGCCTTATCAAGAGGTGCGTGGTGGTACCGTGTCGTACATTTGAAATGTCCACTGACCACCTTGCGACATGCAACCAACGCTCATGCCCGTCTTCACCACGCCAGAGTGGAAGAAACGTTTGGTGGTCCGCTCGATGTCTTGGTCAACAACACAGGTATCAGCCCGCCCGAGAAGCCTCTGGACGAAATGCCGCTCGAGGACTGGTCCCGTGAGATCCACGTCAATTTGGATGGGACGTTTCTGTGCGTTACCGTTTCCGTTCTTTCTTTCACACCGTTGTGAGGTGACGCCAACTTATAATCTATTCAGTGGCGTGAAGCACGGCGTTCGATCCATGAAGAAAAACGCTTCCCCGGTAAGTCGGTTCGACGCGACAACACTGCACCACTATCATCCGGGGGGTTGTCGAGTGACGGGAGCCGTAGGCCAAGTCGCGACACGCGAGTGCGGTGCAGCGAGCCCTGAGGCCAAAGTGCGACAGCACTGACCGGGGAGTCCGCCCGAGGGAGAAGGCGGATACACCTCAAAGCGGAAAACTCTCACTCATCACCACTCTTTCTTGTCCCTTGACCCTTGATCATCACCACAGGACACAAAATCTATCATCAACATGTCTTCTGTGGCGCGTACGGTCTGGTCGGGGGAAGGGGGGCGAGATGGAACGAACGAGGCGAAGCCGATTGAAGTAGAGTCGAACCGTCCGAGGCCTAAGCGCCGCGAGGTGCTGACCGAGGCTGTTTGCAAGAGGCAAATACCCCGCGAATACCCCGCGAAGCGAAATAATCTCGCGGAAGCGGGGGACGGCCTGCATGGATTTCCCTTTGCAGACTTTTATCCTCAAGTGTTTGTCTCGTGCTCACCCACAACGCACTTATCGTCTCCACCCACGTCCCATACTCCACATCACACGTCCCACATCCCGACCACTCAGGCCGGCATCAAAGCCGTACCCAGCATCCCCGCGTACAGTTCCAGCAAATCTGCAGTGCGTCTCCTCACCAATAATGCCGCGCTGCAGTATGCGGGAATGCACATCGCGGGCGGGAAGATTCGAGTGAATTCGATTCATCCAGGTACGGTGTTTCGTGTTTTGCGGTGACAGGTTCTTTGTTGTTATTCCGTTGCTGGCGGTGCGACGACATGTCCTCACCTGCCTCCGGAAAAGCGGATTGCGGTCCAATCTTCCGGCTTCTCTTCCCCCACCCTCCGCATCAGGCCCAATCATCACGCCCCTCCTGACCGCCTTCGCCCAAAATGCCGCCGCCACCACCACCACCACTACCAACACGAGCCACCACCCCAAACCGACTCCCCTGGGCCAGCCAGGCGCAGTCGAGGACATCGCCAACGCGGTCGCGTTCCCGGCGTCGCAGGAGAGTAACGGTATGTGGTGGTTGGAGTTGGAATGAAGGGCAGCTTGAGCAAACCTTGGTGGATTATTGACACACTCCTTTTCT
This sequence comes from Gonapodya prolifera JEL478, assembly GCA_001574975.1. Lineage (NCBI taxonomy): Eukaryota > Fungi > Monoblepharomycota > Monoblepharidomycetes > Monoblepharidales > Gonapodyaceae > Gonapodya > Gonapodya prolifera. The sequence goes on along the minus strand of KQ965750.1, from coordinate 390,634 downwards.
CCTCGATGTGTCAACTGCCAACTATGTACCGATATTGGCTCCAACCGGCGCTGCCCGTCGACTTCGACTATGAAGGGAGGCGAAATGGTGATTGATGGAGCGTCTTCGGCGTAATTCGTTGGGAGAACTACTCCTGATCAAGTAACTGAACGAGCCATCGTACATATATAGTCACTTCATGTAAATATCGGCGAAGGGGGAAATCAGATCCCCCACGGCAGATACCAAGCGGAATCGGATAGATGTTCCGCCGGTCATCACTCTTCAATTGCATGTCCGCCATTATCCTTTCTTGCACTTCATCGTTGGACGGGATGTGTTGCCAGAGGCACCCCGCGCCCAGACGTACGATTCTTGAAACGGAAGCCACGACGCATGCCGCCGCAGACACTCCATGGCGGGAATTATCGACAGGCGGTCCATGAGAAATGGAGTGTCGCTAGTGCTGAAATGAGCCGGTGCTGGTATTTTAACCGGTCCCGCTGTGGCATGGTGCTCTTCGCCCCTCAGAACGTCCCGAACGCGGGCGTGTCGGCACGCGTCGATTGCAGTAACCAGTTAATTTTTGAAAGTCGAGACTCGCGTTTCCTGGGCTGGCAGGTATCTGAAGCTGGACGGACCACTCCACTCTTGGGTGGTGTTGCGTTCACAATTTTTGTGCGTGTCTCTCTCTCTTCGCATTAGCGAGATATTCGTGCCGCTTGGACACTTCGCGAGTCGACTGGGTGACTGTAGGGAGGTATTTTTTGGGGCCTGCGAGAGATCAGGCTTAAGGGCACAGAAAGGCTTTCCAGCAGCGCTTGGCATTGGCAAAAGGTGAATTTTTATTTTGAATCCCAGCAATCTATTTTTGTGGTTTTTGTGCTTGATAACTGTATTATGGAATGCTCTGAGATGCCCAATTGTGGCTGCCACATGTCTCAGTCGCTTGTAAAGGAGTGATGATCCCAACTGCCAATTTTCAAGTGGAAGCATATGAATGCTGCAAGCACCTAGCATGGTCAGGTGGTATTTTTGAACGTAGAGATGTGTATCTTAGTTGTGCACAATGTGGTTAGGAAGAGAGGAGGTGTTTTGTTATTCCTTTGACAGAATGGCATACACCTCTCACTGCACAATGAATTTGGTCAGTTTTCAGATCAATAGCACTTCAGAACAAATGATTATTTTTATTGAGTCACAATTTCCTGAAATCAGGACATTTTGATTTGAAAATGTGAAAATGTGTTGGTTAGTTCTGCAAGCACCATTTGAGAGTGTCACAACAGCTGCAAATAAGAAGGTGCACATTGCACCATTAACTAGCATTGCTTGGTGCTAATATTTAGTGTAGGGGATTGGTGTGCATGCTTATTTCAATTAACATGCAGGGGACAAACCAGGGGTTTAAAATTATTGAATTGCATACTTGAGGTTTGAATATGGGCCATGGGGTAATGTTTACTAAAAGAAGAGAAAAGAACATCTTTATTGTGTCATTAGATGGTCATTGTCATTGTCCCAGAGCACCAGCTCATTACCACAGACATAGGTTGATTGCCATAAGAACAGCAACACATGGGAGAAGCTCCAAACAAGTTTTTTTTCGTGGTACTCTTGTAATGGATTCTATTGTGATCAGATTAATTTGTATATCACCACAAAAGTGGCATGTGGTCCCTAATATGTTGAGCTCCAATTTCTTGTCACACTGACATCCACTAACGTGGAGTATATGGTGTAGTATGAGTGTTGGGTATTAGCTGCTGTGCCACTACTGTGGCCGTGGGTTTAGATGTGCACACCTGCAGGACGTGCCCTAAGTTTGGCATCACGTTCCTGCAGGTGAGTTCTATGCACATTACGTCTTGCTATGTACATCTGATCATATATACACATTCCTGCAGTTTACAGGCTCGTGCAGCTCACCTAGGTTGTGTAGCATTTCTGGTTGAAATTACAGTTTCACTTTTGGATAAAGTTTAGTTCTTGGATGATACTCAACAGTCTCCAAACCATTTGTAACGTTTCCCAGCAATATTTTGATTACAAATGTGAGTCTGTCATTTGCAATATTCCATTTATATTTAAAACAACACTTGCAAAAGTGAAAAGCTTTGCTATTGTTAGTGTCAACTTCAGGTATCCACCTGTACTACTTGAATCAATTTTTTTTTCCTCTATTAATTCATTCACAACCTGAAATTCAACCAAATGTCCAGGAAGACTCATTGAATATTAATGTGAATATGCAATGAATTTATGTGATCATAACATTAGCTAAGGATTCAGAAACACTCTTACACTCCTTTTATGTTACCTCAATAGTTGCCACCACAGGTATGGTTTATATTCATTTGCAGTCCCCCTGGGACTGGTCCAATTTCAGCAGCATTGAGAGTCAGCAACTCAACTGCCAGTTGAGAGTGCAGAAAGTGCCATTGCTATCTAATCTCATGATTGGGTATTGTATTGAAGCATTGCAAGTCTGTCCCAAGTGACATATCTTAATGTGTGAACTCTTTTATGACAAAGGGCCTACATTCTGTCCCTGAACCCCAAAAATGAAAATAATTACCCAGGGCTGAATACTGATGGAAATAGCTTGCAGTAACAATATGTAGCCATTTCTATTAGTTTTTCTTTTTTTGCTTTACTGATGACCCTGGCAGTTGATGTGCCTTAGACAAGCTCCCAATGAGCAGTGTTAAATAAGTACTGCTCATTCTACCCTGTGCACCAAGAAAAATGCTGGAAAGACATCTCTTGCTAGTTTTCATTGTATCAATCAAGAACCAATGCTTTTAAAGTCAGAATGGACTGTGCAGGTCATGGATGTTCCCAAACTGGTCAATGTGTGCTCCAACTGAAGGCAAAAACACAGGGCCATAACGCCCCC
>KQ965750.1:0-387239 GCA_001574975.1 Gonapodya prolifera JEL478 | reverse complement strand
GTGCACATCTAAACCCGCGGCCACAGTAGTGGCACAGCAGCTAATACCCAACACTCATACTACACTATATACTCCACGTTAGTGGATGTCAGTGTGACACCAGGGTTGTCTTCACCCTCCAATACCAGGTCCCTACAACGCCCAAGAGCCCCCCAAATTTTTACAAGGTGGCTTATGACTCCCTAAAGCCTGAATCACCTTTCAGAGGCTGCCTCAATGGCATATTTTGGGTCCAGACCGATCCAGAGGTGATGGACAAAATGTAGTCCCTCCCATCTTTATTCACCAACTCACAACTAACAATTGCAAAAAGAAAAAATCAGAGAGCAAATCCTTTTATTTATCTATATCTTATGTTGAACCAGAACATTGCAACCACATTGCTAGCATTGCTAGACTTGTCAGTTTGAGGGACCAGATGAATGGTAATGTCCCTAATTGTTGTCCTGAAGGGTTAATAGCTTGTTAACGTACCTTATGTCCTTTAACCCCACGATCTGTTGCCTTCAATTTGGCAGTCTTTTGAAATATTTGGAGCTCCCAATCCCATGGAACAAACCAGGTACCTAATACACAAAATATGTCCAAATGAGTAAATTTATCTTCAGTAATATTTTGGAGTGGGTTCCTGGTTGGGTTGCTCACTCTGGGATTGATTACCAAGGATAAAGCAAAACTTCACTGGCCTGCCATGCTGTCACAAGCGGGTCTGGACTCCTTCCAAAAGCAGCAAAGCAACGCTGTAGAATGTGGCTTTTGTGGAAATAATACGAACTGGCACTTGGCACTGGGATGGGCCAATCAGGTTGTGGATTTGAAGGTCAAATCAGTAATGGGAGCACAACAAAACTCATCCTGGGATCTTGTGGGAACAGAATCTGAGTGTGGGAATGATTCAAAGAGTCAATGAGCTGCTGTTTAGCCGCCTGCAGCTCAAATCATGATGGTACAGTCTTGTGAAGTGGGCCACAGGAGCCACACAAAACCACTTTCACCCAACACCAGAAGAACCCTCATTGCTTTTCCCCACAATTAGGGAACTCAATATTAATTTTATAGGAAGAAAATGCTACAAAAAATTCAGGAGGGTCATATGACATGAAATGGAGGAGTTGTGGTTGGGTCCCAAAATTCTTGTACTTTGAGTGCACCACATCACCTCAATTTGCCTTGAGGCAGTGTAAAGCAACCAAAACCTTGCAAAGGGTAATGACGGGATGTCAGAACCGTTTTCCTATCTATTGTCAGTCTTCCAGAATATATTCCCAAAGTTGGGTGTGCCAAATGCCTTCAATATAGTGGTCAGGGCTGAAGGACTTTAAAAAAGTTTGCCCCATAATTTGTTTTTCTGACAAAGATCATCACCTTCTCAAGCTGCCATCACATTCAACTGTAACTGCTAAAAAAATCTTGTGAAGCTGTAATTGGTAAAATAAATTTACCATTTATCAATAATAATCTTGACATAAGCTCTTGAAGCTTGAAAGCAGACATATCTATCAAATTTTCTTCTTATATATTGAACATCCAAAATTTAAGGACAAGAAAAGGGTACAAAAATAGCAAGTTCAAAGTGAACTCTGGACAAAATCCTTCATTGCTTTGTATGCAAAGCAAAAGAAGCTGGTGAATTCCAGCTGCATGCCTACTTTGTGAGGAGATGACTGAATTTGCAGATAGGGGGGGGGGGGGGGGGAGGACAATGCTGTTCCCCAAAAGGAAATAAAGCCCACATTTGCTCTACTGCACCAATCATTCTGTCATTAAATACAGCAACTAGTAGGCTGTAGATTGTACAAACAAGCTGGATCTATCCAGTAGAATCAATACTTCTTCATTTGTTCTGATGGTCCATTAAAGCAAAGTTCCTGCAGTCTGGTCTTGAAACACATTAAATGCTTCTGCCAGTGCCTGCAATTCAAATAACTCACTTGATTAATGCATGATCAAATGTTTGCTTCCTTCCCCCACAAGTCACCCTTTCATTTCTTTGTGGTTGACTGATTTGGACCAAAATAATATATAATAGTGATCCTTTTCTCACCAAAAATGTAAAATATAAAACAGCTAAGGCAAACATTTTCTCTGAAAATTGACCCAAAAATTGGTTGCTGTTTTGCTAGGCATACTGAAGAGAATGCAAAGCAGATCCTTTTGAATCTGACAAGAATATTTTCAAAATACTTGAAAGTTTCAGACGCAAAGACTCAGCACTTGTACATTGTGGCTTTTGGCCAATGAAATTTTCTTGAAGTTCAGGTTGTTTTGGTGAAATAGTAAAAATTTGATTTTATGTGTTTAGGTGCAATCCCTGCTTGGAGACTATCACCATTGGATTGTGCAACCCCACTCATCAGATATAGCCTTGATTGCAACTGCATTTTATCCAACACAACGCAGCTCCAAGCTTCTTCTGTGCATGGTGTGAGCTCCTCACCTACCATACTTGGTATCTCTGTCCTTCAGAGTCGAGGCCACATCATGTACTCTGTGTTCCCGTTGCAGACAGACAGGAGGAGAACTCCAGGAGGGATAGCACCAACTATTAACAACATAGCCTTTTTGCAATCTTTGTGATGCAATACTTCCAGTAGTGCTGTCACCCTTGGCTGAAATGTTAACACCTAAAAATTTGAAACACTGAAAGAGAGAAGTTTTCCAATTTCTCTCAAATCTCTAAAAACATGAAAACGGTCAAAGCTAAGAAAAGATGAAATCTACCAAGATATTTCACTTGGGCCTTTTCCAAATTTATGCTTGGCCAAAAAGCAATGGGGCACACTTGCCAGTACCAAGCTATTGTTTTTGTCAAGTGCAATTCTGGATGCTAGAGCTCATTGTTTCCTTTTTCTCACCACTTCCATTTGTATTGAGAGTTGTGAGCAAATTCTAACGTTTGACTTCAAAGTTTTACATCCCATTAGATGTTTACTGTTTGGCAAATGGAGGCAACCTCAATGGAACCATTCACCACTTTTGTGTTCCCTGGGGAAAGAACTTGCACCAGATGGGGGGAAACCACTCTGGTGAAGATCTCCCCTGATCTGTCAGTGACTGGCACATCAACAGAGATGTGATCATGATTTGAAAGCAAAACAAGACTGACAAGAATAAAATAAATGTCTCAGGATGCCCTAAAATAGTGTGGTCTTGTATGTAGAAGAAGAGAAGAATTTGCAAATGTCAAATCAGATCACTCATGAACACTTCCCAACCAAATGGTAGCAGTTTTGCCACAATAAATGTACCTAATGCATTAAAATTAAGATGACACCATTCTTGAAAAGCGTGAAGTTGAAGAACTGCTATTAGGATCAAAAGCAAATCAAAAACACAATTTCCTTATTTGAATTGCAGGTACAACAGGAGATGATTCAAAATGCACAAAGTAGGGCACATATTTTGCTTTTTCTTGAAGCAATTTCAGATAGATAATTTCAGAAATGCCCTAAATTTTGTTGCCTCAAAATGCTCTTCCAATGGATTTGCCTTGGGACATAAATCCACAAAATACATCATGGTTTGCAAAGCACATCACTTTTAACTTTGAAAACCACTTCAAATCGATTTTTTAGCTTATTTACACAGACATTAGGTCAAAAAGAATTCCTTTTCTACTTTTGGACAATCTTGTCTAGATAACTGACCTTTTTGACCTCAGAAACAATGAAAAATAACAAACACAAATAGTATCAAATTGTGGAATTAGAAGTTTTGCTCCACCCCAAAAAATCTATTTTAAAATTTTGGAGCATTACCTTGCCTCCCCTGACCCAGCATCCATCCAAAACTTGAAACATTATGACACCAAGACTTGCATTCTAACAAGTTATCTTCATCCTCAATCATTACAGATTCTTTGGACATATAACATAATTTATATTTAGCTTTAGTTTATGTTTTAACCTTTTTTAGCATTAGAAGTACCATCTGAGTGCGTGGACACACCTGCCCCCATCACAACCTCTCCCCCCACTCAATGGTCTTGTGCCAGGACTGTGTCACCCTCTTGCAGTGGCAACTGGGTCTAGTGGCAATTCACCAAGCTGGTGCCTGTAAGCTATGTGATTTGCCACTGACCCAGACCCATGTGGTGGAATGTGCAGGAGTCTGGCACTGACTTGAACTCCTGCGCAGTGAGCTCTTCCCAGGCACCCATTGCACCCTTGGGGAGACTGTACTGATGAGCTGCTGAGCCCATCAGTAGCAGAGATGTTTCCATGCGTTTGCACAGAACTGTTTTGGCGATCACAACTCACAAGGATTGCGGAGCGATGCACAAGATGCTACAGGACCAAATGGGATACCTGTGCACTCTCAAACCACCTGTAGAGAGCACCCCGGAGCTGGGGACGTGCAAGGGGAGCCGGGATAACCACTTTTTTTAATGTGTGTTTTGGGGGCGATGCCAACCCAATGGACTTGCGCAATCTGTGGGAATGGCATTAGATGCATGCGTAGGAACCATTTTGGGTACCATAAGTGTGGTTTGGACGTGTGCCAGGTGAGTGAGGCCACTGAAACAGGCAGGTGGACTGCCCCTGGCATTGAATGGGTGTAGGCATATGGGATGCAACAGAGACCCCTGCAGGCAAGCATAGGGGCTCATCTTTGGCTTGAATGGGCATTTGGCGTACTGGTTGCATGAGGCCACTGAAACAGGGTGGACAGACCAAGGCAGGTCTTGGTTTTGGGAGCTTGGGTTTTTGGCAACTGCAATGGCGAGTTTAGGCAATGCAGTGGGAAGCCCTTTGGGGCTCTTTGGGGCTCTTTGGATTTGTTGACTGGATGAGGGCAAATGTTTTGGGCTCTGTGTGGACATTGGTGTTGGTCCCACCATATTTATTTTGTTATGTTTATGTGCCATCTACGTATGGTGGACTGTCACCCCCCCTTGCGCAGGGAGGTACCATACAGCATAGTGCTATCTACCTAGGAGATGATCAACTCCTTTAGCTACTTGCTAAGTATAAGTAAATCCTCATATCATTACAAGTACCACCTCCTGGAAGGTATTATATTGGCACAATTTAGCACATGACATAAATGAAATAATTAATTGGTCAATTAAAAGCAATTGTACAGTGCATATAGAAGATTATTTGCAAGTTTTTCTAACCTGATTAGTTGGTGTTGATGTAAAAATTGACATTTGAAAAGTAACTCACCATCTGGCTGTCAATATGGTTTCTCCCCATTTACTAGGGAACTACTGCAAATTATGCAATCTGATGGTGGATGCTGCTATATGTATTTTACTTAATTTATGAGAATAAATTGGCAGTTTTTTTTGGAAGTTGTGATGAGGTGGAGTGGATTCATAATGTTCAAAACATTTTTCCTGGGGTATCCCAAATCAATTCATATAGGACAGTCCACATTCCCCACTGTTATCATCTTCTCTAGTAGTGTACATACATAATGCATTTTGCATTACAGCAGTGCCTCCATATACTTTGAAACACATTGCTTTGATGCCCACATCACTTCTGTCTATAAGACAGAGACTCACATTGACACTGATCCTGCTTGAAAGATTGACATGTAGTAACTGCTATGCACCACACTGCATCCTTTAACTCAAATATTAAGCTTTCCAGCAGAAGCTTGCAAGTTTGGGTGCTTTCTGTCCTTCAGAATTGAGACCACATTATTCTACTTCATGTTTGGTGTTCCTGTTGTGGACACACAGGAGAGATATGATCATCAATCTATGACACAGTTTTTCCACAGTCTATAGAACATGATCCTCCCAGCAGGGTTTTCTTCCTTGGCTGAAAAAAGAACACCTAAATATATGAAAGATTAAAAGAGAGGAGTTTTCCAACTTCAAATTTGGCAAAATATTTTATGTAGACTTTTTGCAAATTTATTCTTGGCCAAAAAGCCTTGGGGCACAAATTCAAACTTGAATTTATCATGTCAAGTGATTTTTAGTTTTTCCAATTTGATTAAATTAAGCAATAGGGGCCTTGCGCAAAATATCATTCAGCACTTTTCACTGATGTCAAACAATTTGCCAAGACACAGGGTGAGAAATTTGGGGATGAGGATAAATTCAAATATGTTCTAATTAATAGTTTAGAGTATACTTGATGAAGCTGCTGCTTTAATGGAGGAGAATAACAATTTTTTACATGAGTGAAAATTGCTGAAGGAAATTCTGCGCAAGGTCCCTAATATAAATATTAATTGATATTGCAAGCAAAAAAAGAATTTTTAATAATTTTCTTCAATTCAAGACTTCTCAAAATCACCCAAGCAATGTTAGCAGAAGTACCTCAAATCTCAATGTCGGAAAAGGTTTCAAATCCAACCATGAAATACCCAGATTGAATATTCATACCAAAAGGGTTTGGGATGAATCAAAATTCTCTCTGTGGTGATATCTTGAGGGGTGATTTGCATTTCAGCAATATTTAAGTAATCTATATAATTTTAGGAGGAGGGACCATTTATGATACTACAATGGGAAACAAAATCCAAATGTTTACATATAAGACAAATCCAGGTTCTTTTCAAACAAGCTTGTTGCACAACAAATGGTGAGTGGCCTCTCCATTGTCAGGTAGTAATACCAAACACAGATGCCATGGTGAATGGACTGAGGCAGTTGTAGCAAATGATATTAGACACTAAAGCAACTACATGTTGCCAAAGAAACTCTCCTGAGGCAGTCTTGGCAAATGATTCATTCCTGCCCCAGTTGACAAAACATGGCCAAGTGCCAGGGTGCACGGGCCATGTGACCGCGGCAGCGCAATTGGCATGACACTCCATGTCAACACAAGCCAAGCAACTCAGTCTTGTTTAATCTGCAACACATTCTAATAGCCAACTTGCTAAACCTGATTTCACTGTTCAATTGCGTGCACAATGCACATACACACTCTTGCAGACACTACAGTTTTGCCAAATTGCACATTAAGTTAGCCTTTACTTAAATTAATTTGTATTAGAAAGGTAAATATTTGAAGGTCTTTAAGTTGTGAAATCTTTGCATGCATTGTCTTACTACCAACTCTTTTTATCTTTTCCCAAACCACTATTTGTCATCATTTTCCAATCAAACAATGAAACATTACACACTCAAGTATCTCTAAGAAAAATTTGAGTGAGATCATGGAAAAATGACTATAATGAATAAGTGTGTTTATTGCACAATGGAAGGAAAGAATTTCTTTAGATGCTTTTGCATCATTTCTACTATTGAAATGATGGAATCAATCGTAAAATTGTTTTAGCTAAGTCCATGATATAATTTTTTAAACCACTAAAATCATGCAGGAACAACCAATAGTTTCAAACACAGAATTGGAAATTTTGCTCCCTTTTGAGGGCAAAATCAATTTTCTTGATGCTCACACTTTTGATGACATAGTGAAACTAGGGATATGAGGGAGCGAGTTGAAACTTGACAACTTACTCCCTTGTAACTCACAAATACAAGTGGAGTTGGGGTTTTTGCAAGGGAGCAAGTTCAGGAGTTGGCTTGATTTATGAAGGAGCAAGTTGGGAGTTTGTAAAGGGTCAAGGGAGCAAGTAGCAAGTTTAATTTAGCCAACTCCAAGTCAACTTCCTTGGAACCCCTCTCAAAAAAAAAAAACAATATGAGCGCAGGTGGACCAAGTATACCAGGAGGCAATGGATGGATTGCTGCAAAACAATTCATCACTCCCAAGCGGGAAGAGCCATGGGTGTTTTGCAATGGACACTTTAAAAAGCAGGAGAAGTGTGCAGAGAAGAGGGCAATCTGCCATCGTTTTGGACAGAATGGATGCAGTGCAAAACCGTGAGTATGGTACAATTTGTTATTATTTTCTGCTTCATTGCTTCCATTTTTTCCATTAGTTACGATATGGCCTGACACCACTCAACGTCAACCCTCCAGACCCACGTGGACACCATCAGGGACCCTGACATAATGAAGAAACTGGAGCAGCAGAGAATCCCCACCAGCAATCAGCTTACCCTCCAGGACATGGCATCTGGGAAATGGAAGCGAGATCCAGTCCAGGTGAGTGATAATGCCCAGAATTGTATCACCAAACAAGTTTCAACCACCACTTACAGGCGTTCATTGATGAGCCCTATCAAGCATTTATGCTTGATTGGATTGTTGTGGCCAACAAACTGGTGGTTCCTGCTGATGATTCACACAGCAAACCCCAAAGTCCCCCAGATATCAGGAGATATGATTAAGGGGGATATTCCACAGGAGGTGGAGCGCTTACAAGGGAGGATTTGGGACCTTTTGCAGGTGAGTGTTGTCAAAATTTATTGTTACCACAACCATTAAGTGCTCTCTACAGGTTGATTGCACACAAATTGCATGCACAACAGACATATGGACCACGCGGGACCAGCAGTACAGCTTTGCAGCTGTGACATTGGGTGGGGACAGACTGGTGCATGAACAAGGTCCTATTGGACTTTGTACAGGTGAAGGGCCCCCATACAGGAGAGAATGTTGCTAGGATTTTGCTAGAAGCACTTGGAAATACTGGGGTTACAAAAAAGGTGAGTTACACTATATTTTTGTTGGTCTGGTGCTGGCACTTTCACAAATTCTCCAAACATGAAAACAGGTCATCTTGTTCACAATGGACAACACAAGCAACAATGATACCATGATGCAAGCAATCGCAAACTCTGGCATGATGGCAGTGGACGTCAGTGAGGTTGACTTGCATGTTTGCTGTTTTGCCCATATCTGTCACCATAGCCTCAGGTGACATCCATTGACATGGTATATATAGTGTGAGGTGTTAAGTGCTGTGCCACTACTGTGGTCATGTATTTAGATGAGTGCACCTGCAGGGCGTGCCCCAAGTTTGGCATCACGTTCCTGTAGGTGAGTTCCATGCACATTACGACTTGTTATGTATATTTGATCATACATACACGTTCCTGCAGATTACAGGCTCATGCAGCTCACCTAGGTTGTGTAGCATACAAGCTATCATGGATGTGGGAACAAAGATGGGAAACAAAGTACATGGACAAGGCGGAGGCCACCATCTGAGCAACATTTGACAACAGGTATGCAAGTGTTGCAACAGGTGGTGGCATTTGGCGTCAGACTTCAGCCACTGAGGATGCAGGAGCAATGAGTATTTTGATGAGGACAAGGATATGCAATGGGAACTGGACCAGTACTTGATGGAGACCAGGAGGCCATGGAGGATGGATTTGCTGGAGTACTGGAAGGGAAGTGGAGACCTTCCAGGACTCCAGCAGATGGTGCAAGACTACCTGGGGATTCCAGGGACCAGTGCAGAATTGGAGCAGATATCTTCCACAGAGAGGAATGTTATCAGGGACCAGAGGTCCCATCTTGGACCTGTAATGATTAGAAACATAATGTTATTAAAGAAGTGGAAGCAGGAATATCCTGAATTAATGTATATGAAGCAATACTTTATTAAGTTGGGACTTTATGTTTGTAATATTGCAACTTGAAAATTAATTTTTTTTCTAAATTTAGCCTGCTATTTAACCTGCGAGTTGCAACCAAGTCAACTCGCGGAGTTTGGAGTTGACTCCCATCTGAGGGAGTGAGTTTGGAGCTTGAGAATTGTTGACGGAGCGAGTTCGGGAGTTGACCAATAACCGAGGGAGCAAGTTGGGTGTTGACTTGCTCCCCAGGGAGCAAGTTACTTGCTCCCTCGTAGCCCTACGTGAAACTCTGATCTATATGTGTTTAGGTACACTTTTTTGGGGAGACCAAAGGCTTGCACTCATTGGAGGTTCAGTACAGCTGTGCCTTGCTTGATACACCACAGTTTGGTGATCTGGAATTTTGTACACTCCTCAAAGATTATCCTCAGTGGTTCAGTTCCTCCCTGTCTTTCAGAATTTGGGTCACATTGTTGTCTGTGTAAGGTGAATAATGCCATGTCAGACAGACAGAAGGGAGTTGAAGGAGAGAAATTCCCATCTATCTTGTGCATAGTTTTTTTGGCAATTTACAGGGCACACAGCTTCTAGCAGGGGTTTATCCTTAAGTTCTTCAGTCCTGACCACCATATTCAAGCATTTGGTACACCCAACTTTGGGAATATATTGTGGAAGACTGACAATAGATAGGAACAAAAGAAAAAGGTTCTGACATCCCATTGTCACTCAATTAACTTAAAATGTTATGCATTGATTGCAGGTTGTTTGGTGAATGTTTGTTGATGATCTTGAATACTTGTAGTTCCTACAGAGTCAACTATCATGATGACAACTTGTGCCACTTTAGTATTTTTTGAGGTCTTCCCACCAACCCAATTGTCTGATTCCAGTACAATTCCCTTCCTGTCAAGAAATGCAGAGTGTCTGTCAGCTTCAAGAGCATTCAAAACTTTTATTTACTAAATGCAATGATCCATTCTATGTGGAGATAATGCTCAGTATCATGCACATCTTTAGCAAATGTACACTGCAAGCCCTCCTTCAAATTTACATTTTACATGAGAGAATATTGCCAGTTATGGGGATTAACTCATCAGTAAGGAGAGGTCTAAGAACTATTAAATTTATTGTCTAAATTCAAAGGATGAAAAGACCTATTTAACAACATACAAATTAGCTCAGCATTCCAATTACAATAATACAAGCCTTCCTATTAATTATTTTTATATGTTTTTTATTATCTAATAATCAGATTGTGTCATGAAAAAATTCTTCATTGCCAATCATCAACCAATAAACAGGTTAATCTTGTAATGTGATAATAGACCCACTAGATTTTGTGATGGGAATTGTGCAAAGCAGTGCTTCCTCCAAGTGCAGATAAAGATGCAACAGATAACATCATAGTTTTGTATATCTTGGGCAATCAATTTTTGCAAGTTTTTATTTACATATTGTGATTAGATGGCTGACTTTAGCAAAGAATCTTGGGCATATAAATCCACTTTCAATAACCAGTTTATATGATGTATTCCTGACCTTGTGCTTAGACTGAAGAAGGCATTGGTCACCATTAAAATTAGATACTCAAGTTATGGAAATACTACCTTCCATGTAGGATATATCATCAACATCCAAGGTACCTATTTGGGGAAATTCATGATACCTTCAAAATTCTAGCTCAGTTTCAAATTTAACTTTCCAAGAGTGGATATGCTGTAACTGTCATGATTCTTACATACCCCACCAGCTGACCCAAACACAAAACCCTTGAGCTTCAGAGAGGTGACAATCTCACCATAGAATTTTTTAATTAATTTTCTACCAAGTTAGCTCTGACTTAGCTCTTATCTAGATACTTGCGGTGGGGGTTTATCTCCGAATTCTGGTACCCCAGCCTCAGAACAGTAACCTCAGACAAATAGCAACAAAGGATCATACTTTTGAGCTCTTTTGATATTCACACTCATTTTCACATCACAATAAGGTGTTGTAATTTGGTTTTGAAATTGGAGATATTTCTAATTATAAAGCACATCATGTGTCAGTCTACAACAAATATCCTGTTGAAAGAAAAGCTTGCTGCACTTATGGCTTTCCAACTTGTTGGTGATAAACATCTTAGTTGTCGTCAACTTATGCAGAAAATGGACATAATTTATCAACCACAACAGGCTATTTTCCAATCAGATAATCTGTTTCCCCTCCCCTTCATGAAATCTCTTGACTTAATCCAATTTTATCTCAATCCAAACATTGACTCCATTGTTTCCAACGCTCTCCCAGTTTCTGCTAATTTCTTTGACTCATATAAAATCATATGTCTGTGTGTCATTGCTTGGATTTCTGTTAATGAATCTTACTTACACAAAGTATTCCAAACACTCTGCATACTCTCTGTAATAGTTTTATTTTCAATTATAGCATTGGAAGATTGATTCAGTATCCAATGTGACATACAAATATATTCAGACATCATAAGCTCCAGCAAACTATATGTGTCCAATTAATTTGACCTTAGTGCAATCATGGTATCTAAACCTTGGTGATAGTTTGTGACCTACAGTGTGGTCCTTGGGCTGATTTAACATAATTTAATACCTCATTCAAGTTGAAACAATTACTCACCTGATCTTTTTGATGCTTCCACCCTAAATTAATAAAGACCTGAGATCAGGGTCTTCCAAGACAAAACTGGTCATAACCTGTTCACAACAGAGGCCTGCACAGACTTCAGCATGCTTACTCTTGGAAAACTTGTAGTGTCATGTCATGAACAGATAGTGAATTTGACTCAAATTAATCAATTACATTTGATCTGATAGAAGTGAGGCCAGTTCCTTGGCCTATGTGTCACCCTGTCATGGTCAAAATGTTACATGTCTTGTTATGTGTACACGTACAGTGAGGGACTGGTTTGGCTCTTGAAAGATGGATGTGGCTTGTTAATGATATTCGGTGCCACACTGGAACAAATGAGTGAGCCACAGGCAAAAGAAGACTAAGTTACTGGAACTCAAATCAATGTAGTGAATGGTCATGCTTTTAACTTAAAGACAATGTCACAAGCCATTGTTTAAATGGTTTGGGATCTGCCATCAATAGATGAGACAATATTTGAGGGCTTTGAATTGTAGAGATGGAAGATATGAATTGTATTTGGCTGGTTAGCATCAGATCTGTTTAAACATTGTGACTGACATTTGTCCTCTCCCTACTGTATATGATCTGCTACTTGTTATTCAACACCCAGTGGAACTAATGGCTTGGTCGAAATCAGAATACTTCGTTCATCGTTCTTACGATTACATCACAAAAAATAAGATGGTGAAAACATTCTTAACCGGGTATCATACATCAATAGGTTTTCGTTGTTCCGCACGCGGAGCTCCATTGGCGGCATTGGCGGTCGATGGGCGACCCGAAGACAAAACTACAACAAATTTGGAATGAAACTCGGGATCCAAGTTGACGTCAATTGGACGGGTGACCTACGGATTTGCTGTAGTCCCCTGCCAAAGTTCATCCAGCAAATGGTACCCACAACAAGGGTCATTGCAACCACAAAAATCGACAGAGCCCCTGCAAGCATCAACATGTAGGCGGGGATCGAGGTCGATCCATGAATGCGCAGAAAATGTGAGTACTCACCAAAGAAAGTGAGGTATTTCCGGGTTGACTGATATCGTTTTTCTCTCTCCGGGTCCTGGGCGTTATATGTTCGCCAGATTTTGAAGATAAAATATGCCAGGAGAGTGACCAGTCCCAGCATAAAAACCGCAAGAATGCGACGATCTTCTCTCCGCACCTTCAGCAGAAGCAGAAGGAAAGTGAGTTAATGCATGTCGTGTACCATAGGTGAGGGTAATTTCTTTGTTCGAGCACACTCACCCCATACACAGCCATTGCGGTAATGATGGCTGCGATTGGAATTGCAGCAACAGTTATGGCAAACTCGGGGTCATTTTTCTGAAGGATGAGTGCAAGGAACTGGATGGTGAACCCGACCGCGAAAAAGAAGTCGAATTTCAGTAGCATTAGGAAAATTTGGTACCATCGGTACATGTCTTGAAGCAGAGATTGCACACAGAGGAGTCGAATCGCAGATTTTGTTGGTAGGCGTACAAAAATCAGTCGAAAGAACACGTTGAACTTCGAACGCAATCCACTTACTCTTCATCCTCGGGTCCGCTCCGATCTTTTTGTATATCCTCCAACCAAACTCCTGATAAAGTTTCCACGCTAAAACTAGGTCCACTAGTTGGAATACACCCAAAATGATCGGAATGACCACAAGGGCGGGCCGGATGGACTTCAGAGCATCCGGGTCGGTGATTTCGGGGTTGGGATTCAGGGGGTCGAACTCGAACAGGCCTATCATCTGGTTGTATTGAAATATGGAGTAGGCAAATGTAGCGAAGTTGAAGAGGACCCATCCGATGATTTGGATGGTGTTTTTGTGGTAGAGCTGACAAAAGACAATATGGTCGGGAAGTAGAAAAAACGAGGTTAAGGAGAAGGTCGCACTAAGGGATGACAACAATTTCTTATGATGGTCAAATGCATCACAGTCAAGAAGAACCGTTCAGGTTCACAGTGTGTATGGCGCGATTCCCGCAGATGACAACCTCCCACAACCACTGAATATCTCCTCAGGTCATATCCTCGGAACTCCACAACAATTTGCTGAAGAACGGCAATACTTACCGCGTCCCAGCAAAGGATGACGGAAAAGACCTGAGCGAGGGAAAACACTGTCAAGTAGACAGGGATACCCCTCACGGGGCTCACAACACCCTCCGTCGGGTTGGTACTTTTTCCAAAGAAGTACGCGATAATGGATTCAAGGATGATGATGACGGCAGCCTCTACAATGCCACAGAACAGAGTGAGACGACCATAGATGGTTTCAGGGATCTTGGGAGGCATCAAGCGACGTCACGGGTTAGCAAATGTTGGTATCGCGTTCATCGTTTAGTTAGAGTGGAGGAGACGGGGAGTACAAGACCGCGAGTAAGGAAGTGTAGCCACATGGGAGCGCATCCAACATCCACCCAAAGTTGCGCCGGTAAAATTGAGGTGTACAGTGTGAGGTTGTAAATAGCAATGCAGCATCAGAGAGAATGTCGATGTAGTAATGGCGTAGTGCCAGGATAGTGCCAGCGATGGATGAGAACCAAATCCCGATATGGAAATGCACAGAGTCGCAACAAGCGTTATCCGCGATAAGGTGCATTAAAGAGGTTATTAGTTGGGCGATGGCCTGGCAGCTATCGAGAGACACTTACGATGGGGCTGGGTCTTGAAGAGTACATTTCCAACAATGTGGGGGCGGAAGGTGTACACAAAGTAGAGTATAGGGCAGCGACGCGCGCTCCTCCGTCAAGACTTCTTTAGTGATTGATCGGCGTCTTTCTGTAGTCCTTGTCGTTGAGTCCTCGGACCCGTCGCGATCCCCTGAGCGCTTGCTAAGACGGTTGTCGGGTGGCAATGAGGGCGTCTTCGTGGGAGCACGCGCGTATTAGAAGAGCCGTGGATGGCTGGCGGATGCGTCCCAGGCGAGGATTCCGTTCGATGTTGAAGATTGGAAGGGTCTCAAGGGCTGGGAGTGGTGAACTGACCAAGGCAAAAGGTCTCAGCGGCATAAGATTTTTGAATTTCGCGAATGCAATGCAAACAGATATTCAAATTGAGTAGATGCAAATTGTTCCTAGACCCACTCAAGGTAGTGCTAGCTTTAAAGTCGATCACATCGCCATTATCGCCTGGTGTATTTTTCATCTGAAACTGTAACTGCTTCTATCGGATCCGCCTGCTTGAAGAAAAAGAAATGACGCGTGGGGTGAAAATCATGTCATTTCTAATTGGTCCACAACCAATCCGTCAACACCATGACCTCGATCACTGTCAATGCCCCGAACTCGGCGCCCCCCATTTCCACAATCACTACCTCCACGCCCACTGGTGGCATTACCGAGGTTTCGATCGTGGACTCGCCTTACGACGCACGAGCGATCGCAGACGCTTGCAAGGATCCGTCGTGTGGTGCCATTTCGACGTTCGAAGGGACAACGAGGAACACGTTTGAAGGTGAGTAGTGCTCGTGGCGAGAACGCCGAGATATATCGGCCTGGGGGGAAAAAGTGAGGGCGGGCAGTGGAATCAATCACATTTCAGGGAAGATCGATGTTGTCCACATGCGAGGATTTTAAATAAAGTGCGACAGATATGCGATGTCGTGGTTACTCGACCTTGATGCTGTGGGGTTCCAGGGAAAGAACAGCGGATGGTTGAGCGGTGCTAGGAATACATTCCTGGATAGCTCCCTTCGTTGCACCACATGTACTCCGAACCTTTTCCCTTTAAACGCTCCAGGGAAACGTGTACTTTCCCTTCACTACGAATCCTACGTCCCGATGGCCCTCAAAGAGCTGCACCACATATGCCTCACCGCGCGCACGTCTTGGCCCTCCCTCGTGCACGTACGGATCGCACACCGGATCGGGTCCGTTCCGGTCGGGGAGGGCAGCGTGTTTGTGGCCGCCAGCAGCCCTCATAGGAGGGAGGCCATTGAGGCCGTCGAGTGGATGGTAGACGAGTTGAAGGCGACAGTGCCCATTTGGAAAAGGGAAGTGTACGAGGATGGCAGTGTGTGGAAGGTGAGAGCGCGTGGGCGTGTGACAAGGGGCGGTTGCTGTTGGTCTATCTCAATGCCGGGGAGTTGTGAGCTTGGACAGCGGGAACTGGAGTCCACAACACTCAGGCACATATTTTCCTACTCATCTTTCAATGGCAACGCTCGAGGTTGAGCTTTAAACCTTCGCGGACCTCTGAGACCCCGCCAAACTACGCACATTTATGCACAACTGAAACACCTTCTTCCACCACCACCACAGGCCAACACTGAGTGCGTTGGCTGCGTCTCTCGCCGACGAAGCAAACTTCGCACCTCTCAGGAAGCGACGCACGATCACCACCCTCACAAGAACGGATACGGGCATCGCCACACGGCGGACGGGATGGGAGGACACAGCCACGAGGTGTCGGATGGGAACCATGCTCACCGAAATGGGAGCGCGGCGTAAGGTTGAGGAGGGGTGGCCCTATTGGGTGTGGTTGGTCGAAATCATCTGTGGAGAGACCAATCAAACACGGCACGGTACAACGGGACGATTTGAAGCGATCAACAGTAATGCATTTATGCCGGGTCCTTATCTACCCTTTAATACATGTTCGCACCAACTGTGTCCGTTCACGCACCCCACCTCGACCAATCGAGAATCTCACTCGTCGCTATCGCTCGCGGTTGAACTCTCCTCCGCCTCCCCTCCACTACTACCACTCGCATCTCCCATCCTTACATCTCCGTCATCCTCTTTCGCCGCCGCCCCTCGGCGCGCCTTGCTTCCCTTCGCTTGAACCGATTTCCCCCCACCTCTTGCCGCCGCTCCTCGTCCCCGCCCGCGTTTCCCACTCCCATTTCCCCTGCGCACCGAACGGACGTCCTCCTTGCCCGCACTTTCCTTGGTAACGGACACGACGCCCGCCTCCCACAGCCCCTCAGCCAGGGCGCCCAGGCGGGCGTTCTGGGCCTCGAGGTCGCGTACGCGGGCGAGGAGGACAGCATTTGCGGAGGAGGATGCGGGGTCGGTGGAGAGCGTGGTGAGAGGGTTGGAGTCGACGCCTGCGTGCGGTGGGGGAAAGAGGTGAGGGAGGTGAGGGATAGAGAGAGAACGGGGGGACATGGTGATGGGTAAAACTTTCGCGGTTCAACCAACGACGGCTTGCCAGACAGCCCCACACCCCAACGCACCTCCCAGCAACTTTTCAAAGTCATCCATCCTCCTGCCGTACCCCCTCAACACTACGTGCACGCCCTCGCCACCTTCCGCTTCTGCCGGCTCGCCAGTGACGCCTGCAACACGACGGGCGCGCTTGAGAATACGCGAGGAGGGGAGGGGAGTGGGGTTGTGCGGGTCGAGTAGGTCGGGTGGGCGGGGGATTAGTGCGCAGAAAGCGGCCGGGGGCGCTGTTGTGTGGGCCACGGGGTTGAGTAGGTGGGGTTCGAGGGGAGACAGGTCGGGGGGGCGGGGGGGGGGGGGGAGGGGGGAATGGGTCAGAGACAGTGTGAGAAGATGAAGGTGGTGCAAGATAGAGATGGTAGAGTGGTCCGCGCATACATCCAGTTCCATGAAGTTCCTCGAAAAGTCCACTCCACCACGCCACCAGCGCCAGTCCACGCAGAATCCCGCCTCAATGGACGCCACTTTTCATGCATATCCCGTCGCGTTGGGTTGTTTCTTCAAACACCATGCACTGCCTCCACTGACCCCAGTTCACTCCAGGCATCCCACTGCAGACAATCCTGGGCGCAGACAATCCTGGGCATTTAATTCCACATTGCAATTCTCTCCACCCTGGAACCCCAGGCACATCCCCGTAGGCCTTCCTCTACTCCAGCCACCACCCCCCACCTCCAGCACCACCCGCCCTCCTCTTAAAACGCACCACCACCACCCGCACTCCCGACCGTCACAACCCTCGTCGCCCTCCCACCCCCAACATCCCAAACCACACAGCGCCCGTCCGCGCCCGCACTGACCGCCGTCGCGCCATCCATCGACACCGAAAGACACGTCACGGGTGCCTTGTGGCCCCTGAGGACGCGCGCGGGTGCCGCTGATGGGGAGGAGAAGGTCGAGGATGCGGAAGACGAGGGGGAAGAGTGCAGCGGGAGGATCCGGACGGACCCGTCGAGGCAGCCGACAAGAAGCGTGTGCTCTGCTGGGTCGGTCGCGAGGCATGTGGGAGGTGAAGGGGGTGCGGGTGTCGATGTCGGTATTGGATTTGACGACGTGGCCGAGGACGAGCCCGCCCCCGCCACACGAACGGCGGCGAGCTCGGCTCCGTCGGCTAGGCGGTGCACGCGAACGAGGCCGTCCGGGGAGCACGAGTACAAGCGTGCGCGGGGGAAGGGAGACGTTGGGGAGACGAGGATGTGGGATACGGGGAGGTGGTGTGGTGTGAGGAGGCGGAGAGGGCGGGGCTTGGATGTGGTGGGGTGGGAGAGGAGGCTGGGGATGGTGAGATGGGGTTTGTCAGAGACCGACATCGGGAAATGACAAAAAAGATTCTCCAGGGTGGGCAACCCCACCACTCCCACCCCCACCCCATCCCTTCCCTCTCGCCCGACGGCTCGAGCATGCAACGCATCCGAGAGCGCCGAAGAATGTATATCGTTGCGCGTTTCCAGGCCCATGCGAAGAGCGTCCATTCTCAGCAGGTCCTGGCGTCATCTCCCCTACCACAAATCCAGTCCGGCAAGAAACTCAGCGTAAGATCCATGAAAGAAACGGCAGCACTGCTACTCTTCCAACCGGCTCGGAAAGCAACGTTCGCAGGTGAAATCCCGGAGTAATGACTGCTCGACTGTTTTACGCGCCTCCAGCGAGCGTCTCCCACGGCTCCCAAATCGCCTCCGGCAAAAACTTCACATAAGACTCAGAAGTGATGCCGTGACAGCCGCACTGGCACTCTGTCGCCTCGGGAAGAAACCTCCAACGACTTCCAGTACTGCTCCACTGCATCTTAATTTCCTCATCCCAGTGGCATTCCAGAAGAAATGGATCGCTTCGATGTACTTTTGTCTCCTCCGACAAACGCCTCGCTTTGCTATGACCTCGCAGTGCTGGACCTCGCTTTTCTTCCACCTCTCTTCGCACGCTTCTCTCACTCGCACCCCCAATACCCCGTCCAGAGTGATACTCACTCAGCCGCAAGCCAAACTGCAATAGCGCCATCTTCTCCCGATGTACAAATGACGACGTCATCAGCCGACCACGCGACGGATGAGACTGCCCGGTGGTGGGCACCGGGCGCCGAGGCGACGAGGGCACCCGAAGCAATTTCCCATACGAGAAGGGATCCCTGCGGCGGAGTTGCGTCCTATATTGTGGGAGGAGAGATGGGGGTCACGTTCGTGGTTGGTGGATTGAAGGTGAGTCACGGTGCTTCAACTCCAACACACACCGCAGCTGCTCCTCCGCCCCTCTGCTGTGCATCAGCCGTCCCCACGGCCAAGTACGCTCCGGAGTGCGAGCACGCGACCGCTCTGGGTGCCGACGGCAGGGGATGTCTCGCGACGACTTGCGTGCGCTGCCAGTTCCACGCTCCAATCTGCGCCGCGTCCGCCAACGCCCCGTACGCCATGCACGGGCCATGCGCAGCACTCGGCGATGTGTTGCTGCGCAGTGCGAGTGAACACGGACCCGGGTGCAGGTGGGATGGCGACGAGAGCGATGCCAGTAGCGCACCCGTCGCGGGATCCCACACCTGCACGCTCGCTGCCCCTCCGCCGCCCTTGTCACCCGCTCCGCCCGCAGTCACTGCACCATTCACTCCCTTGCCGCCAGTGTCGCGCCCGCGTGTCGATCCTGTCGCTGTCACGAGCACCTCCATGGCACTGCTGCGGTCGCGAAGACGGCAGGAAAGAGAAACACGCACGGGCCAATAACCACAGCACCCACGCAAGAACCGAGACTCCGCTAAATCTGCGGCTGGTTGGCTTTCTTTGACTTCTTTGCACGCACTGATAGCCGTCCGCGCATAGTTTGGGGTGAAACAGCGTAGCGACGAGAAATTGTTCCAATCGTTCTATGCACCATTACAACACTATGACATGTTGTTGTTCGACTGGAATGCACAAGTGCGACCGCCCAATGATCTGCCTTACAAGACTTCGGTGGATATACACATACGGTGGATGGAAATCCCGATCATATGTTTCCACGTACAAGCTGGCCATCCAGAACTGCATCCCTTGATCTCTCGTGACTAGCAGGTGTCGCTCCGCGCGCTTATCTTGGGCTTCACGATACCGCAGCTCCCATACTTCGTGGCAAGCCTTCTCCTTCGACAGATCCAGTCGCCCGCCATTTGGCCCTGCTTCGAGCCATCCCCCGCCTTTCCATCCATTAAAATATAATCAAGCGGTGTCCGTTACCTTTTTTACTTTTGGTGGCAACCAACTTACGTCGCCACAATTGTTTACCTTGTCAAGTCGATGCTGCAGCCGAGCCAGGTTCGACGCTTGCATTGGCGCAGTGACAAAGAGTTCTGCCGTATCTACGAGGAGGGTGTGTGGGGTGGAATGATGAAACTTGCGAATGCAGATGATCCTGGAGGTACCACCAAGTCCGGAACAGAAAACTTTGCAAGAAGTAAGCGCACCTCTGATCAGAAAGTCAGACTCTATTTCTACTCTGACTGGCGAGGACGATGGAGGGGGGAGGGGGGAGGGGGGAGGGGGGGTTGGAAACCTGGTTTATCAGTTGGGGAATTGGCCTGAGCTCCAAATGACAGAAGCGCTTCCCAGCCACGGCATTTTCACGTACAATCTTGTCACCCAGTTTTGATTGGATCAGCAGATGCCTCCTGGACATCGCTTGTCCGTAGATACATTGAACTTAGGGTACCACCGTTTTTCCCGAACGGCTACAACTGGGAAATAGCCAAAGCTTTGTTCTGCATGGCAACTTTGCCTCCTTTGCTTGGCTCTACCATGGTCGAATACACTTCACGCTGGATGCCTTCAACGCCCTAGCGAGGAACATGTTGCCATCTGTACTAGGTCGCTTATTGGAACCACATTTGCGCACCCAATTGGAGCTTGATGCATCAGTCCTTTACGGCTCCATGAGTCCCTTCGCCAGTGAGATTGTGGGAAGAACATCGTGTTGAAACTTGAACCCAATTGATCCATGACTTAATGCATGAAATTTTTGGGGGGCCAAGACTTGGCTTCCATACAATCCAAGTTTTGTCCCAAACAGATCGTTACATTGGGATATTCTCAACAAAGGTGGCTGCCCAACTTTAGTTGACGGCCGTGCACCATTGCATTGGGACACGAATCTCAACTTCAACCGATGGCTCTCTTCCTACTACGCAATCGTTTTGGGCTTTGTTCGCGACGTCGTATCTTCTTCCGACGTGAACTGCGTACTGGAGGTCATCCAGATTTTCAATGCCGTGAACAAGGTCTCGCCCTTTTTCCCAAGTGGGAACGAGGTGAAATCAGACAAGGAACTTCTTGTTTACTCTGTCGCCAATTTTATTTTCGGTGTTTCGTTTTGGCACTCGGGTGATCAAGCGAGTCTTCGAGAGCATGCAGGAAATACGGATGTTGTACGCAGACCCAGATGCCCAGGTCCCCACGAGTGCACTCTTTCGAAAGATGAGTTCGCGAGCACGATCCAGTCTTGGGGCGACTGGTACAAACAGTTTATGTGGAGCGGGACGTTCTTGGATTTCATTCCACATCCATTGCGGGACGCTACCTTGATGGGAGTCACGTACGATTTTCCTGAAGAGCTCCAAACGCACGTAAGGCGACTAAAAAGCGCGCTGAAGACTAAAGAGCAGGCGTTACTGGAAGAGAGGATCAACGTTATGACATTGGAGAAAGTGGTCACCGTTGTAAAAGAGTTCTAACAGAAATGTACTTGCTGTATTAATCCAATGGTTAATCGATATATTGTCAAATAATGCGCATCTGTTGCAATTCATTGCTGCACGTGGACAGGATGACGTGCAGGAGAAAAACCGCCCAAAGGGTTATCGTCGGACCAGGTCGCACCACACCCACCTAAACAAAAACAAATCGCGTCATTTTGAATGTGACGTGGAGGCGTCAGAGGGCGTCAGGTCAGCAAGGGAAAGTGGAGGGAAAGGGAAAGTGACAAACAAACAAGCAAGGGTAAATCCGAGCGAAAACAAAAAAAATAAACAGACCGCCCCACACTCGACCCCACACAGCCCCGCAGTACCCTGATGATCACGTTGTTGGTATGTGTGTGTGCGGGGTGCGGGGAAGCGGGTAATGGGTTACGAGACGAGGACTGTATGGGACGAAGAGATGAGCAATGGTGGTTGCGTGATACTAGAGTAACGAACTACATGTCCAAGATATTCTGGACTGCCTGTGAGACAGGACGTGGGAGACTGGTCTCGCGGATCGATGGCGAACCCTCACATTTGCACATCTCCGACTAGTCTCGTTGTACGGTCGACAAACTCTCGCCCTTCGCGTTCAATTCCTCATGCACGTCCCATCCAACAAAACCGTCTCTCGTGATTGTTGGCGAACTCTCACCCTTTGCCCATCTCGCAATCCTCGTCGTGCGTGACTGCGGCGTAGCTGCGAACTGGGCCCGCCACGGGGCGTTCGAGATGTGTCGGCACTCGATGCACGCGCTATGCATTGCACAATGTCAGGTCACGAGGACAGATGGCGCAATTCCGGATGCCACTCTGTCGCAGTCTGTACCCCACCCACTCCCAGCCCCGTCCCCTTCGCGGCAACGACCACGCGGCGCCCCCGAGAAGAGGGGGCGAACGAAGCGGCAATGCCAAGGGACAGAAAAGTGTCACCCACAGGAAGGAAAGGAAAGGGCAAGGGAAGACTTGCGGTGAGGAGAGAGATCGTGCGCGCCACTTTTACAGGTGTGGCTCGGTTGGCGGTGCTTGGCCATGCGGACACGGCGATGGCGAGGGGGTGGTTGCACGCACCCGCTCATGCACACTCTGCGCGACATCGACCGCTGTGTGTTGCATGTCGATATGATTGCTAATGTACCAACGTGGCGCGCGTCCCTTCGTCGAGGGAGTGTCCTGGCCTCAGGTACCGGAGGCACACTTTGGAAGACCCGCGGTAAATTTTACCATCCGCATACCGCGACGACTGTTGGGCGGACTGTCTGCTGGCGGATCGCTTGGTGGATATCGTTGGACACCACGACGTCTTCGCCCTGTCGCACTCCTCGTTGGGTACCGGGTTTTCTCTCGCCGGGGCTTCTCCGTCCCATTCCCCATCCCATCGGCTGCAACACCCTGCACATCCCGCACACGCCCCGCATTGCAATCGCACCTCCGCCGACTCCCATCCCCCATCCTCCATCCTGCACCCCGCCTTTGTAGCCGGGACTGCATCGAGGGCACGTCATGGGCAAAACACGGACTCACATGGGAACGATGGCCCTGCGTGCGGCTGTCCTCCTGGCCGCGCTGACGGCCCTGCTGCTCCTGCTGCCCCGCGTGCAGGCGCAGACACTTACCCAGGACTGCACGGCACTCGGGACCTTCTTTGAACAGAACGGCGGCATTCCGTGGTTCGGCACGTGCTGCGGATTATGGGTCTTTGGCGCAGTGCAAATCACCTGCGCCAACGTTGCAGGCGCGACCAGGGTCACGGGCGTCGCCGTGCTGACCGGCGGACTCACACAATCGCTGGCATCACTGAGTGGGCTGGACAGGCTGCAGCAGATTTACTTGCCAGGGTGCAGATTCACAGGACAGTTTCCGGACTTGTCCAACACGGCTCTCACGTCAATCACGCTCACGGGGAGTTTTTTGTCTGGCAATGTGGATGGGCTCTTACCCCAGACGGTCACGACGTGTGCCCTGACGGTATGTTAGCCGTTGCACTTGCATCATTGTGTCGCTTCTCACCCTGTGCCTTCATGCATTCTCTCATCCGCCTATCTCATGCTGTGTCTTCATTCATTCTACTATGCGTCCCTGTCATGCTGTGTCCTCATTCTTCTACCTTCTGTGCAACTCGACTCACACTCACCTGCAGCTCCAAAACTCCAACTCTGGCCTCTTCGGCTGCACGGGAAACTTCCCCGCAACCTGCGCAATCCCCATCGGCGGTGCCTTGTGCCCCCTACCACCACCCCCTCCGCCAGTCCCCGTACCTGCATCTGCCCCTCTTCCCTCCCCCACCCTCGCATCCTCACGCGCACCCACGTCCTCCACACCGCGCTCGTCCTCAAGTTTCGCATCCTCCAAACCCACGCCTATGTCCTCAGCCCCCGCGGCACCATCTCCACCCACACTCACCACACGCTCCACCACGCAACCAACCCAAGCCCCCTCGCCCCCGCCTAACCCAACCACGACCGCCTTCCTCATCCAAAACACCGGCATGCCGGGGCAAGCCGCCAACAACGCCAACATGGACCTGCCTGGCGCCAACGGTCCCAAGGGCGGTGGCGCGGGCGGTGACGGCGGCGGTGGGGGGCACTTGAACGTGGTCAACATCGCCGCAGTCTTGGCGCTCGTCATTTCGCTGCTTATTCTTGTCGTCGTCTGCGGCACGTTGCTGTGGCGGCGGAAAGGCAAGCATCTCTCCGGGAGTGGGGGCACGCCTTGGTACCGCGGCAAGGGAGGACCGTCCGTCACCTCCCACCTCCCCACGACGACCACCCCCGAACCCACGTCTCAGAAATCAGTCTTCTCCGCAGAACTGTCCGGCCCCGGATCGCTGCACTTGCAGGACTACCAGCGCTTCGGGGACTCGCACATCCTGCGCCTGCTGTTCGCCGGGTCCAAACGGATCAGGTCCGGGCTCGTCGGGGGTGGGGGCGGGTTTGAAGTGTTCACTGGCAGCGGCGGCCTCGGCTCCAAATTCTCCTCCATCCTCGGCACCGGCTCGCGTTCTGGATCCGCGCTCGGCGGAGGATCAGGGTCCGACGGCGCCCGCTCCCAAATCAGCTGGCGCCCTCCCGGATGGAACGGTATGCGCCGCGGGTCTGCGCGTCCGCCCGAGGCCAGCTCGTGGGAGCACGAACCTTACGGGACGGGGTCGCACGTGTCGGCGAAGGTGGGTGTCGTTTTGTGGGCGTGGTGTGCCCGGCGCGGGGAATGTGGCGGATGATGAGGAGGAAGGTGATGCCCTGTGCTGCGTGTGTTGCCGAGACCAAGGCGATGTGCAGCGCGCGTTTTCGGACCCCTTTCCCATGCACAAACTCACCACCCACCCACCCTCAGTCTCTCAAACCCCACTGGGCATTCATGCAGCTCCTCGGCGGGACGGACTACGTCGAAGACGCGTTCGTGGACTTTCCCGAAGTGCCCTTGCTTGTTGTCGAGTCTGGGGTGCGTTGACGTTTGCCGCTGTTGTCTTGTTTCGTCCCGTTTTGTTAAACCGTTCTCCTTGCATGTTCGTCCTCCTCCTCCACACCCAGTTCACGCCCCAAGCCGCCGACGAGCTCTCACTCCACACGGGCGACCAAGTCCGCGTGCACCGTATGTTCAGGGACGGTTGGGTCCTTGGCGTCAATATTCGAACGGAGGAGAGCGGGATGTTTCCTGTGTGAGTTGCATTCGGGGGTGGGGATTGTGTTGGTGGGAGTGGGGGAAAACCGAACCGGACACGCGTTGGAAGGAAAGGGAAGAAGGTACACGGCACGACTCTCTGTGGGAGGGGAGAACTGAGGCGGAGGGGCGGGCGCGTCGGAGCGAAAAGGAAAACGGGAGTTGGGACGCCGGGCTGCTCTGCAAGAAACTGATGACTGATGACGCCCTCATCTGTGTGCACACAGGGACCACCTCTGTGCAGGGTACAGACCCTCGTCCCTCCCGTCCACGGTGCCGCGCGTCGAGTCTGCGAGTTTGAGGTCGGCGGTGAGTGTAGCTTTTTAGCATTCCTGTATCCTTCCTTCCCGTCTCATGTCGCGCAAATCCCTCACACCCACCCACCGCACCAACCACAACTAGTCCAAGAAAAGCGGACGCAGCGGGAGCACCTCCGGCCCGTCTGCCCTGCTCTCCCCCTCAGACGCCGACCGGCCGTTCCCGCCAACAAACTTTGACTTCCGCTCGCTCTTCACCCGGGTGGATTCGTCGCAACTCGGTAGCCCGCGGGCCAGCCCCAACCCGCCTATGACCCAAGTCCCCCACCCGGCGTTATTGACAGAACCGATTCGCGCGGCGTCGCCCAGGGAGTTTTCAATGCGCCATCATGGGCCCGACCACACCGCCGCCCCCGTCGCGTCGACGTGGATCCCTTCTGCGGCGGCCGCGCTGGTGCCCTGGCGGACCGAGGATGAGGTGCCCCCTGGTGTAGGGCCTGTGGGGAGCTACTTGAGGTGATGCGCAGGTGCAGGTGCGGGGTGGCAGAAAGGGGACAGAGACGAGGGTGTGGACAGGGGCGGGAACAGACTGAACACCCACCCGGTTTTGAACATCATGTGCTGCTAATTTTGTTTTGGACGGCCCCCACGCAATGCTGCGTGGTGGCAAGCAAAGGTGTATTTCCCTGTTCAAGTGCATGTTGCCCTTGTTTGTGCTTTTATTTTGTCGCAGTCGTTGATCGACTTGGAGTGTAGAATGATGGGGGTAATTTAATGGATGCAATTTCGACTAGTGCATACGTGTCGGTCTTGAAGAAGCGAAGTTCAGACAGCGCCGATTCGATTGCAACCACAACCAATGTCGTCTACGCCGTACCGCGTCAACGCCCCTCCCCAACCCCGCCTCCCGCGCTCCTTTTACACGAAATCGTTTGGGATCGGACTCGCCTTGGGATGCGTGATGGAGGCGACTATGTCGCTGACGGGGTTCTGTGAGTTGTCCTCATGCGTGTTCCCTTGCGGATTTGGACCCGCTGACGAGACGATCCGCCTCGGTTGCTATGGACGCGTGCCGAACGGTGTCTTGAAGATGATTCGTTGCGGATCGCGGAGGGGAAGAAGCGATACAAGGAGATGGTCAAGGAGGGCGAGGAGGCCGCCGCACGAGGATGACAGGCAGAGGGCGGAGTGGTGGCGGCGGAAGTGCCAAAGAGCGAGGCGCGGTCGTGATGGGGTCTGGGTTTGGGAAGAGTGACGGGAAGGACTACTGCATCGAGGACTGACTGAAAACTGTACGTGACGCCCCGGGGATATCGAGATCTAGGACTTGAGATTACAAGTATACTGTGGAATGTTGGCAATGCATCTGCTGGCTGCGAGAGTTGAATGGATTGTTTCAATCTCGGTATCGGGCCACCCACGAATGTTGTGTTCCCCGTCCTCTCTTGCGCAAGGCCCACGCGCAACGCTCTCGACTGTACCGAAAATGAATCGCGAAGCTCCTTTTCCCCTCGGTGCAAATACCACTTTAGGGATCTGATCGGCGAATGTTCCAACCCCAACCCGATCGAATCACTTCGCCAGGAGCAACGACCTCACAATTCACACACACCACGTG
The DNA here is from genome assembly GCA_001574975.1 of Gonapodya prolifera JEL478. Classification (NCBI taxonomy): domain Eukaryota; kingdom Fungi; phylum Monoblepharomycota; class Monoblepharidomycetes; order Monoblepharidales; family Gonapodyaceae; genus Gonapodya; species Gonapodya prolifera. The sequence goes on along the minus strand of KQ965750.1, from coordinate 359,807 downwards.
ATGCGCGACCCTTCGCGTGGATCCAACGTGCGACACCTCGCGATGTGGTCCGCACCGTGGACTATCGTCGCGATCGTGCTTCTCTGCCTGGTCGGGCGACCGGCACTCGCGTTCAACATCCAAAGCACAAACACCCCATTCATGCAGGCGATTCCTCCGTACACGGCACCGGTGTGCAAAACTTGGGATGCGACTCGCCAACTGGTTTACTTTGTAACGTACAACAGCAGTCTCATCAATGTGTGGAAAATGGCCACGACTGATGCGGGGCCAAGTGGAAGATTGATTATTAATATGCAGCAGACGGTTACGAATTATACCGGAAGTGAGCGAGTGGGAAAATGATGTCGTTGGAGATCTTTCTGACGGAACAACGGACAGGTTTCGTTTACTGTCAGTCAAAACTGATGTGGATGGATCCCTCGTTTCTCTACTTCTTGCACAATGTGAGCAGGAAAGAGAAGCACGCGTTTGGGTTGAAGGATTTCCCTTTCATTCAACTTCCCCTGCTTCTAGGACTACGGCTCAAACAGCGCCGCCATCTTTCGCATCAACCTCAACACGTTCACTTTCGCCGGAACGCTAGGCGTGCGAACCGCCTCCACTCCTGACGTAGGGTGTGCTCTCTATGACGCATCCCACAATTTCGTCTGGCTATGCGGGACGTCGTACGCGTTGACTTCGACGCCATTCTACGGTGTTTCACTGACCAACGCGGCGTACGCCAATCCCGGGGGATTCACGCTTGTATCTCCGGCCTTCAACACGTCATTTCGGGCCGGATACACGACCTACATCACTTCGTGCGCGGAGGGCTCTAACGCGGGATACTGCTGGGCCTACCCGGTCCAAAACGGCTGGTCTCGAACACAATATCAGCCCATGCCAGGTTGTATCCTGAAAGTCAACTTCACGGTCGCCCCTGGCCCGTCCGCGCAGTCCATCTTTTGGCCTTCGTTCACCGAATTTGGCGTCGAGTCTGCTGTCGCGGCAGTCGGTGCAAATTACTTGGTCGTCGCAGGAAGTCCGTACGGCAATTCACCATGGGTCTACGGGATTCCATTGTCGTCCATCGTAAGCAATGCATCCCTGACGTGGACCAATTTTACCTACACAATTTCCGTGGACGATACTGGAATGCTGTCAGTTGCAGCTGGGAGTTCTGATACTGTTCTGATCTCGCGACTAGCAGGTGGGGGCGCCGCAGCCGTATCTGCGCGAACGCTGTTCTTCCAGTTTGCTGCGGGTAGTACAATGCTACTGAGTCAAGTGGCCTATACCACGTGGAGCTTTGAAACGTTGAAATGGGACCCAGTGCAAAATAGGTTTTGGGTATGGAGCGTTGACTATTCGTCGTACGGTCCCAGATATGTAAGAATGTTGGACAGTACGAGTGTCTTTGATGTCACCACTAACACTTGCACATTCAAAGCCATACGCAACGCACTACGGATTCACATTTTGGACGTTCGATACGTCAAGCAGCCGCGTGGTTACACCGTTTGTGGTATCTGAACCAGGCACATTCTTTGCCTTGTCTATAACTGGTGCTCAGGTTTGGTCACATAAGCCCCAACTACTGATCGCGTTCTCCAAATACCAACTCGCTTATTTAGGCCGCTGCTATAGATACCTCGCGAAAGAACCTATTAATTGGAACGAACAGTGCTCCAGGTAGGTCCTTTTTGTTAAATCCAGCTTGTATACAGATACTATCGCGGGAAGAATTTCACAGCTCAAATATTTCGGATCGACATTCAGAATCTGGGAAATAACGAAGCGTGCGTGAAAAGTCCTGCGATTGTAAAAGAAGAGCAAGTGGTGTGACCCCATTTGTTGAACTCAAGACCGAAACTCCTCATGCAAGGGGAAAACGGAATCACCGCTGGATGGATTTCCTCTACCGCCGACTATGTCTACTTCGTGTTGAATCGACCATTCGTTTGTGCCGACCTTCCCTACAGTGGAAAAACTGCATATCGCGTTGGGATCACGAGGATCCCACTAGCGACTTGGGGAACGCAGAGTACGGTCTGGACTTCCAAAGATCAGGCGTGCAACTATAATCAGGGCCGCATCAGTCGCGTTCTTTACCGGCACCGAAATGATTCCGTCGTCATCATCGGGCCTGAGCGACAGACGGAGGATCCAACAGTATACACAAATTTGCAAGAGTTTCCTTTGGTCGTGGACTTTTCTTTGGGCTGGCCACCCACCATCACAATTATGCAGGTATTTTTACGCTCGCGCAACCTCCGAGAATGCCAAACCTCATTCCCTTTCTCTAACATAACCCGTCCCACCTTAGGTACCAACAGATACCTATTCCATTGGTGATGGTTCCTCTCCCTATCCTATTGCTAGGACGATTGGAGCATACTGTGATCCAATAGATGGCCAAAGTGTCTATTTCATTGTGTTTTACAAGTTCGACCGGAAGAGTTTATACGGGCTTTCAATCATCAGGGGAAACATCACGCAAGGACTTGGGGGTAACGGGTGGTTCAACGGAGTCACAGCGCCAGTCGCGGCATTGACGCTGCCTGCTTCCGTATCTGCAGCCTTTATCTCCCATCCGACAGCTGCAAACATCGGATACGTTATTTTGGAAGGACTCGGGGGCTATCTGATTGCCAAAGAGTTGAAGCTGCCGTCTCTCACCGTCTTAAGAACAAAGGAATTTTACGTAGGAAGGGCCCCGGTGATGCCAGCTAGTCCATCGGCTATTGATCCTCTTGGTGCAGGCATATTTTATGGCAGCGATTGGGCTTCGATTAGGTGACTTTGTCAATGGTCACAAATTTTTCATTTCAACTCTTCTCACAGTCTCGTCTTGAAGTCGTCTGGACATAAGTTCGTTTTCTTTGGATACGAATAAGCAGTTCATATCCGCCAGAACAAGTACCGATAGATCCTCGGCCGCGAATGGCTTGTTCACTGGAGGTTCACTCACGATACAAGGAATGGCCTACGTGAGCTCCAGAACATCTGCGCATCAAAGCACTGGGTGATCACTTGATGAAATCGTAATCTACTAGGATCAAGAGTCCAAGTTTGGTCTGCTTTGTTTTGATAGTGCACAGATCAGTGTTGTCAAACTTCTTGTGGGTGGAAGGATCTGTCTTTGCACCATCTACTTTGCCTTCATTTTCTGGACCAGGACTGCCCGCCAGGTACTGACGGTCAAGGTCAAGGAGTCTGTGCCAAGTGTCCACCTGGAACCAGCTCTGTGTCTTATAACTCACCATGTCTGAGCTGCACCGCGGTAATGTCCACTCCTAAATGTTTCCTTTGCGACTCCTAATGTATCAATCAGGGCACTTTTAACCCCAATTTCGGCGAAGCTGCTTGCAAACCATGTCCAAACGGAACATACTCCGCAGCAGGGCAGGCATATTGTGCGCCATGTCAGTCATGTGGCATAGCGTCAACTTCAGCCTTGTCAAGCACGCAATCTTCCATGATTTCCTCATATTTGAACGCAACAACGACTTCTAATGTCCAAGTGACCGACGCATCCTCTCTCATTGTTGATGTTACTTCATCCCGTGCCACAGCAGACCGAATATTGGTTTTGGAAATCACTGCGGGGACTCTGTTCGTGTTTTCCCTCTTCTCGTTGGTGTCGTGGAAATTGAATAGCAGGGTGTGGACCGCATTCGACAATTGTGATGTTTTCTTTGGGAAAAATCATCATGTTCCCGAGGGTGGAGTTGTGCGGAACACAAAGACAGCGCTTGGGGGTTATTTCAGTATTTGTGCAATGATCTTGGTGGGAGGTGAGGTGTTCCTTTTATTTGGCGCGCCCAACAATGTTTCACTCTAGTTGGGGCAAAGAAAGGTCTTTCTGCCATGTCTCTTGTTGACTTTACCCTGAACAATAACGTCGGAGTTGATGTCTTCTCACCTTCCCTTCCCAGTGTTCTTCCAAAAGATAACATTACTATTCAGCTCACGTTTATTTCCTCCACGGGTTGTGGCCCCAGTCCATATGTCGCGAATATTGAGGGCCTTCAGTCTACGTCTTTTCTGCAATCCAAAGCCGGTAATAGCGCTGGGAATGTCACCGTTACAAGCACACTTGGTAACACAAGCTGCACCTGGGAATGGCAATGCCCAGCGTGCTCTCTCTCTGGCACGATGCACTCGATCTCCTTTGCAATTGATAGCACATTCTATGCGCAAGGCGTTGCTTACGTGATCACGCTGCCTCGATATACACAAAAGGGACCCAGTAACGTAACCGGATATGCAAGCCCGCAGGACCCCGCCGTCGCGTTGGGTGGAGGCAACGTGCCTACAATTATCTCGATTTCTCTGACCACGGTAACTGTCCAAGTTTCTCCAAAAAGCAGTCAGCAACTCGTGGGGTATCTTGGATCAGATTCAACTCCGACGATCGGAAGTATCCTGAATGCCGAAACCTTCAGCAACAATAGCGCCAAGGGACTTGTGGTTGAGGTCGATTTTACCCTGGCTCCATATTCCTACTCGGCGATTTACACGCAGGCACTTTCTCTCACGTCGTTCTCAGCTCAGCTCCTCTCGTTCTACTCGGGCGTGATTGGTGCGGTGACAACTGTCTTGGGTGTTTTCGAATCGTTCTCTGCAAAGCAAAAACGCAAGTCGTCCAACAGGGAGGACGACAAGGAGGATCAATCACACAAACATAACATTCAACCTGTTGATGCGACTATGGAGCAAAAAATTGTGTCGGTGCTTCACTGGGGAGACAATACGAATGAGGGACCAAATGTTGTTCGTAGTGGTCCGTTAGCCTCTCCTGCTGGGCTGCGCGGGCAACCAGTGGATCAGTAGGTAGCATTTGCCTGCGAAGTAACCATATTGTAACACGTATGCTGGGAGAAGCGCGCATTGAAAGATTCACAATCACGTGAACGTACACCTTTGGCCCCAGTGATGACACCTCGGTACGAATTCTTCTCATCCCTGATTTTGGATGACTTCTCTTCAATAGGTTGGCTGAACAAGCGGACTGGCAAAATTCCGCAGTCAACGCAAACACGCGAGCCTTCCCTTCCAGCAAACCGCGATGGCTCAAAACGTCTATCCCGCGTTCACGTTTTCCGTTCGCAGGGAGATTGAGCCGCCTCCCCCCGGCGTGCCCGCCGCCGCCGCTGTCGGAGGAATGATAACCGCCAGAGACTCCGCCGGCGCGGAGAAGCAGCCTGAAGCAACTCCCCCATTTGGGTATGGAATCTATGACTACGACCCTTACACCAGCTACTTGCAGCAGTATTACGGTACCGACACAGGCTATCCCTCCGACGCTGCGTATTTTTCCAACCTTGCGACGTCTCACCTCCAACCGTACTCTCCGCAGCCTTCGATTGCAGCTAGCCAGTATGCAAGCTACTATGGCTACCAGTATGCTGCGAAGGCTCCTGGACACCCCGATGATGTTAAAACCCAACACAGTGGAAAGAACGCAGCGAAGAATCAAGCCTATCCCGGTCTTGATAACGGGCAGAGTAGCAAGAAGTCAGCCAAGAATCAGAGGCATCCTGATGTTAAAAATGCAAATGATACCAAGGGAAAACAATCGAAGAAATCATCGCCAGCGCAAACCACCGGCCAAGTATCGGGAAACCCACGCAGGAAAAGGAGGGTAATGGAAGAGGATAATTCCAACTCAACGATGGAGTCCGCGAGCAAAAAACCACGGGTACTTGCGCAGCGCATCCACAACTGACCGCTGCCACTGTCTCACAGGCTGAACGTTGTCTGACTTCAGATCCTGTCCCCTCACCCATGATTGGCGCCACTGCAATCCCTGGTCGCGTTGTTGCCTTTGTGAAGAAACAACGTCCAGCGGAAAGCAAAGCACGCAAACGGGTTCCAGAGGAAGGTCTGATTTTTGACTGTCGTGGCCTGCCTAGGACAACCCCGAGCCGAAAGGAGAGCTCCAGCCCACGCTACAGCACCCCGGGTATTTTGGACTATAAATTCGGTACGAGTCAAAGCAATCATTTGTGTGCATCTGTACCTTCTGGTGTTAAGCAGGCATCCAGTTTGAACAAGCGGAAGCTAAATCTCGGAAAAGACGGCAGAGCGGTCAAGCGTACCGCAGCCCAAGTGAAATAATCACAGCGAACTCAACATCCTAAACCAAACCGTGAGTTCCTTGAGAATTAGATGCGTCGACGCTGGGATGATTATTTTAGGGTCCGATCAAAGCTATCCCTCGGGTTAAACCATCTGCGCCACCGGCTCATGCGAAAGTTGCTAACAATTTGAACCAGAAGCTCAACAAAAATAAGTCGCAAAGGAAACAGATGAGGAGTTTGGGTTTGGCCAAGTTCGCAATGACTGTAGGCACTTTCCCAGCCAACGATAACGACAGCGATTCTGAAAGTCAATCGTCGTCCTCGGACTCGTCGGAGTCAGAGTTGGAAGATGGAGAGATATCAACTACGTCCACCGAGAGAAAGAGGGCCCGTCCTAAGGGGAGCAAACCTCGCACCATTAAGGAGAAGAAACCCCGTATCATCATCGTGCGACCTGGCGCCGCTACGTAATCGGTGGAGATCTCCAATGAAGGTGGTGTACCTTCGATCTTTTGTAATACGCAACCGGTAAAATCGCCTATTACGCAACCACTACCAAGAACGCAACCACTGTCATTCATCCCAGTCGGCCACAAACCTGTACCACCGAAAGTGTCAGCGCAGGGGCTAGAGCAGAAAGCGAAAGCTCCTTTGCAAGGAAAAATGCCAAGTGTTGCCTCTAAGGTGACCCCTCAATCAAAGGATGCTGAGCAGGAACAAGTTGAGGTGAATTTTTTGTGGTTCGAGCGCTTACATGCTTCCGCCTCTCATAAAATGTAAAGGCTCTCCACAACCGCGAAGTAGCATTCAAACATCTTTCAAACACTAACCGCGACGCACTTCTTGCTCTCATTCGTGGAGTGGAGAAGCACCTTCCCGCTACCTCTGAACAACTTTCGGAATTTCCTGCTCCAACCCCAGCAGGCAATTGCAGACTAAAATGTTTACGTACCCGTACTGTACTATCTTTCTCTAAAATTGATCATGTGTCAAGTTTGACCCAAGTTGATCTTCTTGAGCTTGTGGGCAATCGTGTGGCTGGAACCCAAATCTTGAATGGCCGAACGTCCGTTGCGTTGGGAGGTTGCACGAGATCCAACTGTCACACGCTCGACTGTTGTGGAAAAGAAAGACCGAATGGGAAAGTCTCGCACAGCTTCAGATGTGACGTTGCCAAAAGAGCCCATTGACGTCGACGCTTTATCAGACGTAGAGGTGGATGAAAAAATGCGCAACATGGACGAAAATGGCTGACGAGAAGTGGGGATTGAACCTAAGGCCAAAGGAGAGTGTGATTGAGGTTGATGGGGAGAAGAATAAGGCGGATACGGCAAAGGCGAGCCAGAAAGTGGAGGCTGTAAAGCAAAATGGGGCTCAGAAACAGAGATTCGATAGGGCAAGATGGGAGCAGGGGTGGACGGAGCGCATGACGGCAGTTTCAGATTCTGAGGTTTAGTCAGACTCGATTTATCTTTTTTAAATACAAAAACTTTCAACAAACATCAGCGGTACTCGGGATAATGTTTATCTGAAGGGTGTCTAGGTTCCATTGAGTAGGTGTGATCGTCATGAACGTAGGGCATTTGGAGAGGAGTCGGAAGTTGGCTCCTGAGTGGCGATGTGGGTGGGCTACTTTGTGATGAACCTGGTTGACTCTGGTTCCACGGTTTGTAGGGCATAATCGGGCGTGGGTATGATACCGGGCTACTTGGTGACTTCATTTCATTATTTTGCTGCTGGTACGGGGGTCGATTGACATACTTTTCCGCAGAAACAGGGGGATATCCTGTCTCGTTCCTGCGTCCGTCCAAGGGAAGCTCCATTGAATACCTTGGAGCAGCAGAAGAAGGTGAACGATCGAAGTCGGGCCTTGCGTTCTGAGATTGGAAAGTTCGTTCCTTTGGTGACCATTCCCGCGAAATGTTGTTTCCGGTCGCGGCTTCCTCCCTTTGAGACCATTCTCGTGAATAGTTATTCACCGTTTCTGCTTGCTCTTTTGGCGACCATTCTCGTAAGAAATTGTTCACTGTCGCTGCTGGCTCCTTTTGTGACCATTCTCGGGAAAAATTGTTGGCGTTCGCTGTTTGCTCCTTTTGTGACCATTCTCGCGAGAAATTGCTTGTCGTCGCTGGTGGTCGCATTGACGTCATTGGGGTGGTGTCTGATTGAGAGCGAGGATGTCTTGAATCTGGAGACCTTTGCCCTCTTCCGTTCAAGTCCGCATCCTTTCGCACTCTGGGATCGTATTGTATGTCAAAATCGCGTTCGTGGAGGCGAGAAGGTTGCGACTTCACAGTTGGTGACTCTCGGCTCTGTGGAATATTCCCATAGTAGTCGGAGCTCTCCTTTAAGGGAGCTTGACGGGTACGTTGGTTCCCGCCACTCATGGGACCAGCCTTCATTGCGTTGGAATAATACGCTTCAGCCATGGCTTCGGTGTCCATAATTGGATCACGCATCGACCTCTCATCTGTTGCACTCGAAGACGTTATCGGTGGATCCACAATCGCAGACTTCATAATCCTGGCACCTCTGGGGTCTCCACCATATGAAGCCTGGAAATAGCGTTCCACCCCGCTCTGATCTCCACGGAACTGTTTCCCCTCTTCAGAGAAGGAATCGTCAGTATATCTTGCGGGATATCGTCCCTCACCCTCGAATGCAGGTGAGGGGGTTCGCGACCTCCTCAACGTAGCTCGCCGTCTGTCGTCCCTCTTCTTTTCCACTTCAACGTGCTTCGTGATTTGATCCCGAACAATTGGATGGCTCACAAGAAGAGCCTCAAAATCATCCCGAGTTAAAACTGCCAGTTCTGTCCTGGTGATGGCACGAATCGATGCCTTTTAAATAAAGATGTTTGTCGTGCGCATATTCAGTTCGTCGAGACGAACGAGAAAGCATACCGTTCGCTTTGTGTTTTCCACGAGAGCAATTTCACCTTTTCGACCATGAAGGATGTTTTCTCACGAATCCGCTCACAGATTAACCTTCCAAGTCAGTCTCACCAAAAAATTTACCCTCTCCAAGAGTGAGGAATACCACACCGTCCTTGAGCACCTCCACAGCACCGTCCTTGATAAAGTACATCTCGCCGGCTTCATCGTCTTCACGAAAGATGCACCAACCAGGGAGGACTGTCAAAGGACGAAGTGCTAGCACGATAGATTGCTGAAAAGAAAGGTCCAGATCTTTAAATAAAGGAAGATTTTGCACAAGCTTGAGGTAAAAGTGGGTATACACATCAACTTGAAGAACGCGAGGAAGTTCCTAGTTGACCTTTCATGTTGTTGATGTACATCTCATTATTCTGGTGCACACTCACCCTGAACATGTCAGCATCATCGTTGCCTTCAGCTCGAACAAACCGGAATTGTTCATGCTCCAGAATGCGCTTTTGGATCGAAGGTGGGAGATCTGAGGGAGCGCAGAAGTGGCTTTAGAGAATGATTGTGCGTCTGAAAGGTCAGAACATACGCTTTTGATGCATATACTCCCTCAGACGTATCAGTCGCCGCTTGTGTTCCTCTGCGAGGTCTTGCTGTACCTCTGATCGGTCATAATGTCTGCAATGTGAGCATGACTGAAGTGTGCACGAGAAAACCTTAGCACCACAACTAATTTACCGAAAGATGGAAGTTAGTGAAGCGAACAGACTTCCCAAAAGAACCTGCACGCGCATAGCCGTCCGTTAAGTTGTCACATTTACCGTTCCAGATACACCCACCACAGCCACAAGGGATTCTGAAATCCAAGGTTAAGCCAAATTGGATGCAGCTGCGATAGAGAGCCACTTACCCAACACGCAATAAATCCTCTCCGGAACGGTATAAACATCTCGGAATATGAAAAAAGTCGCCTTGTGTGCGGCATACAGAGATCTGAGATATCGGTAGGCAAACGTCAACCCTTGCGAATCTTCGTATCCAAGGCCATTGGTGTTAATCCAGGACTTCGTATCTTCATCCATGGCTGAGATAAACCAGAAAGCGCATCCGCTAAGATGAGAGAAAAGTACTATGAGAAGGAGACATTTAGTAAGTCGTACGACTGTGGTCTGAACAAGACGTGAATTGAATTAGCCCCCTCCCTCAGAACCAACAGAGATGTGCTCACATGAAACCTCGAGAGTTTCACAGATAGACAGAAGGTGACCAGTTTGCTCATTGGTACAAAGCGAAGGAGGCGAAAAAGAGCCCACAGGCGAAATGGGTCCAAGCCACTGGGGCATGGACAGCTCAATTGTGGGAAGCCAAGAGATCTGCGCAAGGAAGCATACACACCCGAGTGGCCGACATCCAGTATCATGCGTCACAGCTTGTTGGTGTATAAGGGGAATAGCGTCCCATGGAATCGAAGAAACGAGTGTCAGGAAGCCCCGCCTTTGCATTAGAAAGTGGCTGCGGACTTAGTGGGAGTTGTTGAGCGATTCTATGTGAATTAAGTACGTACTCAAAACTCACTTTGTGTCAAATCTGTGATGAGCTGTCCGAAGTCTCCGTGGTACGACTTTGTCATATCCAGTGAACAATCCAGCAGACCAACTAAATCGCTAACAGTTCCAGAGCAAGTGACATACTAAAAGCGGAGCGACGAGTGAAAAGTTGGAACTTACCCTAGGTAGAAAAGTGTCAGGACGGTTGGTGTTAACATCTCGCATGTCCATGCAACAGCGACCGGGATGAAGATCAAGTTCGCAAATTGGACCACCAACAATATGTTATCGAAGGTTGTAACCCATGGGCTGTGACTGTCGAGGGGTTTCATCGCTTGCGAACCGATAGTAGCAGGGATCAATGACCGATCGGAGAGCAGTGCAAGCTCGATCGTTCTTGAAGGGCTCTCCCAAAGAAGATCCTGTACTGTGACGCTTCCTGGTTCGCGCGATGACTTGCTGGCGGGGGGTGCGGATCGAAGAGATTCCAGCGCGAGGAGCAGATTTGAGGATTTGAGAATGCTTGAATGAAAATGTGTTTCCGTATAGTCATGGATCAGCGATTCCCCACCTCTTGGTCCAGGGCGGCTTACTTCGACCTCTGTAGGGAGAGTAACGGAGACGGATTGAGCTGGTTGATCTGGCTGCCTTCCCGCATGCTTTGTGATTACAATCAGCAGGCAAGGCAACCCTTCATCTTCCCATTTGATTCTGCATTAAATTACATTCGGCATTGTAAAATCAGTACAAAAATGCGTCCCCGTCTAGTGATGTTGCGAAAAGTGTCAATGCAAGTAGCTGCTATGGTGGATTGTCATCCTCTCCAACCAGTCATGGCAGTCATGGCTGATCCCCCACAATAACGTCTTTGTAGCGAAGATCTGGAGTCAAAGAAATCCGGTGTGAGAGAACATGGATAATTGCAAACGGAGCGTGACACCCACAGAAATTTGTGAAGAGACACACAAAAAGGCAAACCACGAGAAGCGCCGGACCCATTCTGTCGTCGTAGGGACTTGGATCGCGCGACTGAATCTTTTTGAGACGCCACATGTAGATCCCGACAGCGTACCACATGATACCAAGTGTCACGACCGTGAACAGCATGCCTGGAGGTGGGAATGTCATTAATTCTACAAATTGCAAATAACTACCACAACGTACCCATCGTTTGGCCAATTGGGTCCGCGAAATTAAGAAGGCCCAACGCAAGACCTCCAATGACGGTCGACTGAAGCAAGCATTATTGTTACCGAAAATACGATGTCTGAACTACAGCACCTTTCCACTTACGAATGAAAGCCAGTCCAGCAATGTTCTTTCATTAGCGAAGTACACTTTTGGTTCAATTCGAACAGGGATGGCCACTCGCTTGGGTCCAATGGAGGCTTTGCCCAGGACTGCTCTCGAGGCATCAGGTGACTCAGCCCAGAGGCCCGTTGTCTGGCCCACATCACGAAGCCACTCTTGGAAGGAAAACGTAGATCCCAAAGTACGAGTAGTCGCACCGCTCTGGCCAGATGCGCCGGTTCCAGAGCTTGGTTTGGACGTCTCCGTTGACGATACAGTTCTGGTATGCTCCTCGTCGCTTTCTTCGTCATCCTCTTCGCCATCGTCATCATCGTCTTCGTCTTCGTCGCCAGACTGTCGAAAATGATGATCTTCTTCCACCGCAGTGAGACCCCACGTCGCTCGGTTAGGATGTCGGATGTCCAGGGTTTCAAGTGCCGAAGACCAAAAAGGCAGAACGGCACATTTGGATGGGAGGAGTTGGGACACGCCATGTACATACTTTGAGAATGACGGGGTTTCAAGCACCTGTAACGATCAACAGAAAGACCACAAGAGAGTCAATAATGTACGGTCACATCTACGAGAAGGTGAACTTACCAAACCAGAACCGGCTAAGCCTCTCACCCATTCCGGGGCGTGACCTCCGACGGGATATACCACTCTAATCTCAAGTATCCCAGTATCGAACCTGATTCCTTCGCCAGGTGCCAAAAGATCGTAAGGCCATGCAACGTCTTTGCGAATCCAACTTTTGCCTGCCCTCTCCTTCCCACCAAAGTCATCTTCTCGCAACATTTTGATCTCCGTATCCAAACTTGCAATCACATTGTCCCTACCCGGCACTTGGAATGCCGTTCGTTTGTATGCGGTGCGAAGCACTGGTCTGAGCCTCCGTGATAAAATAAGATCTTGCACGAGTCGGGCATTGCGCTCCAAATCGTCAAGTTCCTCCTTGGAACCGTGTGTATTACGTTCCCGCCATTTCGCAATTTTGTCCGCGTACGACCAGCTTCCATCCAGGAACCCTGACAGGTACTTTTCCTTTATCGTTAACCGGAGCCGTTCCGGCATCTCCCGTGCCGCCGCGTCACGGGACTTCTGCAATTCCAATGTAACCTCTTGGTGGGGTTTTGGTACAGCTTGGCCGACCCACTTAATCCGAACTTGCGAGACATCTGTTAGATTGGTGGCGAGATCGTTATAAGTTGAGAGGTCATCGTCATCAAGGTATACATTGAGGACAGCCGTGTCCGGGTCGTTCGAGCGTGTCTTGTCCGTAAAAACCAGGACAGGAAGGTATTGAAGCAAAAGAATTTTCAGGTCGGTAATGTTGTCTGAAAGAGTGAAAGGGGCGGATTAGTGCATGCACAACTCTCCAAGGTTTTATTGTATCACGCACTTGGGTGAACCCAATACTTGAACGTCTTCCGAACGAGCCCTTCGTCCCTTTCATCAACTTGCAGCGTCGCCAAGCTCTGTTCCACAAATCCTTCCCTCGGAGGCCCCGAAGGTTGAGCGGACGAGGTGATTGGGGTCCCTTGCGCAAGTTGATGCAACCTTCCTAAACTTCCACTACTCCCACGGACTGTTTTCCACCGAGAATAACATCGAGAAAGATCTACAAGTTCATCGCGAAGGTCGTCGCGAAACCACGATGTGGCTTCGAGCCGAAGTACAAACGTGGGGGAAATCCGGTAGAGACCTCGTTTGTCATGCTTTTTCAGAATCTAGCTCCAAATAAACACACAGTGTGAAATGACGTGCCCAACTGTATGTATTGGGTATCATGCAAACTCACCTTCATAAAACCAGTGTAGTTCAATCTCCCATATCTTCCCAGTCTTCGCGCTTCTTCCGTCGCCGCACTCAGTCCATGCTCCACTTCCCCAATTGTTCGGAAATCTGGCGGGATGGGGCTGGACTCGATGAGCTCCAACAAATGCGATAAGAGGTGGGAGAGGTGCATCTTATGCTGAGCGTGGAACGCCAATATCTAGAAACGAAAGCAAATGATCAGATTGATTTTTCTCCGGAAACGCTGACAGTGGAATCGAGCCTCTGCCTGAACATATGTGCCCACGCCATCGACTTGCGCGTCGCCCGGGTCAAACTCACTTTCTCGTTCTCTGCTTCCAGTCCTTCGATGAAAGCGCTCTCCTCATCCTCCGTGAGTTTAGTGCGGGCCTTCTTTGCTTTCCTCAGCGCAGCGGAGCCTGCTGAAGACTCAGATGCTTGCGCCTCGGACGGGTTCTCTTCTTCATCGTCCGAAACGGGGTCCTCTTTGAGCAGAGCTTTTAGGTGGGAATAATTTCTGGATAAACGGCGAACGATGGTGGTAAGCGAACGCACTTCATGGACACCGTCAGAGAAAGAACTTCTTCCCCCTAAATGTCCTCGGGCACCAGGTGCCAGATTAGCTGTAGGCCTCTAAGTTCTTCCAGCTACAGGGTTGTCTGGTTATGGTATGGGTCCTCCACCCTCCGCGTCCCAGAGTTGTACACACCACAGGGTCGCTACCTCCTCAACAAAGAAGACATAGTTGCGCGTCGCACTCGTGCCGTGATTTTCGCTCTTTTCTGCGACTCCTCGTGGTAGCAAAAGAAGAGTGGGGCTTCCCCACTCAACACGTCAAACGTCCCACAAGGAAGCCTCCAACCCAGACATCGCCCATCAATCTCACGAAACTGTTTCAACGCACAGGTAGTACTGGCTCCATCCGGGCGTCCTCTCAAGCTCTTCTGAAAGCTCCTTCCCGAACTTCATTACTTGGCGCCAATCAGAAAATCAGGGAGCGATGGCGAGATTATGAGGAAATGGTAGATGGTAGAGCCAAACAGTGCCCGTTGAAAGGTGTAGAAGCTGGCGCTTTCTCAAAACCTCGGTGACTTCCAAAGATTCCACGTTTTCACGCCCCCACGTGCTCGCCGGGATTCACCTGCACTGACATGTACATTTTTCTTTTCCGCACACAATTCTTGGAGAAATATATGCCATATATGCAAAGTGCAATTTATACCGCTAGAAAACGGGCGTTGATAAAAGTTCACGTGGCCCTTTCGTTACCCAATCAATCTGTTCCCCCGGTGAAGAGACCCAGAAACGTAATCACATTACTCTCGCTGTGTACAATTTCCACGAGAAAAGGTCGGTCGAACTAAAGAAGTGCTTCAGCTTTTGGTTTCTTTCGTACCGATGGGAAAGTTCTCACCACCACGGACGCAGGCCGCACCATGGATCTTGTGTTCACAATCACTGTGGCAGCTGCAGCTTCCGCGCCGTTCTCGTCCATCGACAATCTCGCCGCGTGCACAGCCTGGCTTATGCGGTACGTCTCACCCAGGAAACGCATGGGTTTCGTTAAGGAAGCAAACGAGATTCCCGACGTGTCTGTTGTGGAGCCCTCGACGTCGGAGTCTTTCCACACCTTAAGGAGGTTCACTGACGAAGTCAGGTTGATCTTGCGAGGGAGCACAAGGGCGACGTTCAGCATGTTCGGCACCGAGCGAGTGTTTTCCGCACAGAGTCTCATGATGTCGACGTATGTCAGAGGGTCCTTGTTTCCGTCCACGCTGGGAGGCTCCGCAGCCATGATAAACCTCGCCACACATTGCCCATCCGCAAACGGCACACTGACGGCAGTCCCCCCAGCACCATCGTCTCCGACCAGATACTTGGTCGTGCAGGTCATCCTCTCCAATGGCTTGGTCGTACCGTCCATCGTGTGGAACTCTAGAGGGTCGTTCGTTCTGACGCGGAACTTGGTTTTCCACGAGGACTTGAAGTAGACCGCGGATACAAGCGCACAGTCTTCCCTTTCCACGTCCTTTCCAACCATGGGACCTATTTGCCCCTTTGTCGTTTCAGAAATCCACGAATTGATGGCTTCAGCGCTTAAGTTTGGAACAGCGTTCACGGAACCAGCCATTGAAGTGATCTTTGTCGAAAAGGATTGCGGAATCGAAATGGTAGAGCGGATCCACACCGACGACGCGACAGCTTCGAGATTGGTGAAGACAAAGGGTTCGAGAGTGGTTGCAGCCATGATGACCACTCACCAATTGTCGTACTTGGGGAGGGATGAGCTACGCTCCTGAGAATAGGAATCAAATCTCGATTATAGCTTGAGTTTGTGATCGTCCTATCACTGGAAAATGCCCCCTCCTGGTCGTCCAAACCTTCACGTGTCAAATATCATTTCAGAAGCGAAGACAGGAAACCAGGAACCCGCCCACACTCACCGGCGAGTACCAGTCCGACCGCATGGCAAACGCTAAATGAGCTGCAAACCACTCCCTTTCGAGCATCGGCTGCATCTGCGCCGACACCCGCGACCGCTTTCGTCAACAACGAATAGTGGTACGCATTGATGCGATCGACGAGTGCCTTTGAGGAATCAGAGGATGGTAGCTGCGAGGCATCAGTCGACGACGGGGTTTCCTTGGGCATTATGTGCTTGCTGATCTGTTCACCCAAACCACTTTCAATTGAACCCATCCATCTTTCCAAAGTGATACCAGCTAAGCTAACAAATTTCAAGTTCTCGTTCACGGCGTTCTTGCGCTGTCTGAAAATAAAATTAAAAACGAGTTTCGTGGTGTTAGCACCCATTGACACATCCCGCCATATGTAGCCCGCATGCGGTGGACGTTGTGTCACTTGCATGCTCTCGCGGCCACAAAGTTCCGCGCATGGCCTCACGCGCGTCCTTTGGTCACATGTGTGCACCGGCTGCGCAGTTGCGGCTGCCTGGGCTGTGGCTGCCAGAATGCCGTGTGACGTTTATCTCGCTCGGGACTGCGCTTTGCCCGGTGCTCGCCTTGCGTGATCGTGTGGCAGCAGCGATGCACTTGAGGGTATCCCTCTGTGCGCCTGCTTTTGTGTCTCACACCTTTTTTTTCGGGGCAACACAGCACACCGCTGGTCCGGCATTCTCACTTGTCACGGGCTTTGAAAGCATCACGGAAGTGATCTCTTGGAAGTGTGTCACCGAATTCTACAAGTCTGGCTCGAAGGAAGCCAAAAGAAATGCTGCACCCTGGAATCGAACCAGGAACGTGTCGGCCACAACGACATGTGATACCGTTTCACCAGTACAGCCGAAAGTAAAGATCTCTATTTAATATATAAAAATTTGTATCTAAATTTATATCCGTCATTCTCATATTTTCTTCATCGCCTTCAAAACTCTGTTCCCATGCAATGCTCGCGATGTTCGATGGATCCTTTTTAATCGTGGATCGATCACCACTGCCGTCTCACTGCCAATGATGAATCATCCTTCTCATTCTCTTCGCTTGCCTGACCTTCTCACACGACATCATCACTTGGTCCTCTTGCAGACTGACGAATCCAGATCGATGATCTTCTCTAAGCCCTCACCATCATCTGGCAGCGACCTTTCTTTCGGAGCTCCCCCACCTCATACGGAACTCACTCCCGTTCGTCTGTTTCATCTCGCTATGTAAGCACCATGTATGCCAAGAAGAATCCGTCCGTGTGGCCATCGCGCTGGGCCCAATGAAGAACTGCAATAACCCATCGGCAATCCCTCCACTCTTTGATAATAACGGCGATGTCTTCTGTTCTCAACCCCACCTTCAACCTTCGCTTCGCCTTGGCACTCCACTACTTCACTTGAGCTTTGCGGTGTCGCGCGAGGGAGTAATCGGGAACAGGAATGGAAAAGACGATGTGTCGTCATGGCATGGGCACGATCTCCGCACAATGAAAGTTCCCGAATCAGCCAACGACACCGCCGTGGCGCACTGCGCTTCACATGGTCCCCGATTCTCCCTGTCTCTCCTTGGACCCGCTCCGTATCATCCGTGACCACCAAAATCCCCATCTGCTCACGCGCGCTCGCGCGAGACCTTCTTCGAGGCTTCGCACGGCCCATTAACCTACGGCGAAACTGCCCTCGCTATTTTGAAGGTATAATGGCTGGTCCCGACCTCCTCCCACTCCCCAGTGCTGTGGCATGGGGTGCCCAATCTTCAAGAAGACTCCCCTTGTCTTTGGTCGCACACCCCTGAGAGATCCACCAGGAGGCTCGGACATTGAAGAAAAACTCGTGCGTTTCAGGTCAGAGTGACGTCCGGACAAGGAGACTGTCATGGTTTCAATGTGCCCACCCCCAGCTTCAGGAGTCAAGATCGACTGGAGTAAGAAGGTCTGGTACGAGCCCTCTGGCACCCGACGAGGTTCATCACTGAAGGAACGAGGGCGTCTTTCGTCATGGGCGTGCTCTACTGGTGGAGGACGGCGAGAAAGAGGCGGTTTGGAAGTGACGAAAACTTTCTAGGCCCTCGTTTGAGTTCTTCAGCCTTTGACTTGTCATTGCGATTCGTGGAGACTCAACAGTGAAGAATGACGCGGAGTTATGTGTCAGGCTCTGGTCCTTTTAGTCTATCCATCTTTTAAAAACATCATACGGACGAACGATTGTCCAATTTCTAAAATGCAAGATATCCTGCGATATGAATTTGGCATGTCTTTAAGAATTCGCCGCACTGTTGGTATTACATACAGCACTAACTTGAAACAACCGACAACGCATATGTCAACCACCAGTATTACGTAAAGAACACTCCCAATTAGGGTCAGGGTCGATGTTGACCCCTCGTGTGCTGACGCTCCTTGCTGATTCTCGTGGAAATCCAGTCAAAAGTCTGGGAACGGCGAGACACCCTCGATTTTACATACCCTTGAATTCCATCCATTTGAGGCTCCAAGTTTCGCGCAAATGCGGTTTTGTGGCTTCGTCGATGAAATACGATTTGATTTTGTTCTGTGAGCATCCCTTGCGTTCCCCGCATGACACGGTGAGGAGTTTTCGATTGGTGTGTCATGGAATTGACAATCGGAAACGCCCCCGTCTGCCCAATCAGACAAGCGGTACCACCGAATGAAATCTCACCACCCGATTGCATTACATACGACTCCGTGCCGCGCATCCCGCAGTCTATACCCAAATGATGCCAGACCAAGAATGTAATCCGAAATCCCCGGCACCCTTTCGCCTCCTCCACCTTCCGCCGGAGCTTATATCTCGCATCGGAACATTCCTGCCACACCGTCTAGCCCTCCCCACAGGGTCCCTCAGCCGTTCTTTATATCACGAGTTTTCGGATGCGTCCAACATCGCCACGAGGGCCCGAAGGCGTTATCCCTATCTTCAACATGCCTTTGTCGCAGAGGCCGCGAAAGGTGACGTGGAGGTCTTGGAGCGTTTGTTCCAATGGAAGAACGAGTGCCACATAGCGCTCAATGCCCCTGCTTGTACCGGTGGCCCTGTGCCTCTCGCGGCAGCCGCCCGAGCAGGTCGCACCGCAGCCATGCATACTCTTCTTTGTTGGGGTGCCGACGTGCACGCTGCAAGCGAGCAAGCCCTGATAATGGCGTGTCGGTGGGGGCGTGCTGAAGCTGTGAAATTGCTGTTGCATAGAGGTGCACGAATTCATGTCATGGACGACCAGCCACTTATCGTGGCGACACGGAATGGACACGAAGATGTAGTGAGAGTTCTGTTGGACAATGGGGCCAGAGTAAATGCCAGGGAAGACGAAGCACTGGCGATAGCTTCGGAGGAGGGTCACCTGGAGATTGTCAAGCTGGTATTGGAGCGAGGAGCGGACGCTGTTGCTCATGATTCGGCCCTCAAACTCGCAATTGCAGCTGGCAACGATGAAGTGGTTGAACTCCTCATGGATTCTGGTGCCAGATTCGGCACTCAAACGGCCGCGGAAGTCCAGTCTGCTAGGAAGCGGGAGCATGGGAGGTTGGTGAAGGTGATGGCGGGCTGTTTGCGGTACGGTGGAACCGCAACGGTGATGAGAGACCCTTGAAACACGTTTGGTGGGCTCCAAACATAACAATTTCGACATACTCGAAACTAAAAGAAATTCTATTTGATTGTGGTCACAATATTTTACATAACATAATCGTAGGTTGATCAAGAAATGAAACGGTAACCTCACTTCACAAGAACACGTCTCACCATTTTCGCTGATGGCGTCTTCGCTCGCACCCCAATGTACACCACTGAAGCGAGAATACGATACCTGCTTCAACAAGTGGTACGCTGAATCCTTTCTCAAGGGAGCATACGAACCAGGAGTATCTTCAAATGGGAACGGCGGTGTGGGAGAGCAAGGAAAGGCCAGGACGGAATGTGATGAGCTCTTCGAGAAGTACAGAGCGTGCGTTTGGGTGAGTATGGCTTCGTTTCCCCTTGATGGTCTTCCGACCGAGGAGAAGAGACATCGATTCAAATTGCGTGGAGCCGCACTGGCTCATCCCGCTTTCTTGTGGGCGACGCGAATCGTAACTGTGGGATATATTCATCTCTTTTCCGGACTCTGATGTGCGATGTAATTGGCACCCATGGATACGGAATACATCGAGCTGCTTGCCATGAAACTTGGATTTGGTTGCGCTTGTCCCATCGGAATCGACGAGAGTCACATCGTGTTTCCCGCACTAACTTGGCCCTTGTTATCACCTAGTTCTAAATCTTAATCGTTCTGTTCTTCCTTTCCAGAATGCCATTGAATCGCGCAACCTCGCCACTCTCATTGCTGATGCACGACGAGATACAGGCGATGCGTTCACCCCTCCGACCTCTCCCACACCGTCGTCTAACTCTACCAGTCCCTCGCCACCAACCACAACACCACCGACGAAAACGAACCGACCAATTTCCTCGTCGTCATCTGATGCGTGGCACGATTCCCATTCTCCCATCAATTCGGCTGCTTCAACAGGGCAGCAAAGCACCGGAGCACCTGTTTGTGAAGGGGACTCGTGCGAGTATATACCAAAGGGAAGGGGTCGATGAAACTAGACAAACAACAATCATTTCGAATTTACAATAAGAAATATCACAATTCTCAGCGGGAGGATCTGGTGTCTCCAGTCCACGAGCAAGTATGCGACCATGTTGCCGTCACAAGAGCGTTCGCCATTCCGCATTGGGTATTTATAATATTTTAAATCTCTAGACGAGTCACGACAAGCATAATTGCGCAATGCGAACACAGCGATGACATGAAAGGAGGACCGCTGCTCTTGAACACGCCAATATCTTGGTGCTCCCATGTGTTGCGGATGAGGTAATCTGAGGGGGTACCCAGGTTTCCAGCTTCACCAATACTGCCAAACGCCTGTTCAACGGTAGAAACCGGGAGCTCATAGTCGTGTACAGTACTTATTCCTCTATTGAGAAGGACCAGAACAGCGCGAGAGTGCCCAGCCCCGTCCTTTGACAGCGGACCACCCCTTAAAATGTCGGCGCAGAACTCAGTAAAAATCGGATCCCACAGCGCCCCTCGCGGTCACTTACCATATCTCCTCTCGATCACCTTTCCGGGTGATTTTCAGGCGCTTGACACTTCTTCCAAGAGGATCTTGATTGACGCGAATGACTTCCTCGTGCTTCACCATGTCAGCATACTGCTTATCCCAATTGCGAAGGTCAGACCCAAGCAGAAGAGGTGATTTCAACTGCAGTTGGAGCATGATGCGGGGAAAATTCTCGTCAAAGACCACGTCACAAGTTTTGACAACGGGACACTCACAGCTGCCCAGAGGAGAAAATGAGTCTTGTATTCCTCGTACGACATTTTGCCATTGCCCACCTCCAGCATATCAGGGTCGTTCCAGCCACCCGGTCCCCCAAACTCCGTAAGCTCAGCGTTCATGTCCAGCAAAGTCATGATTGAGCACTGCCCGTGCCGGAGAATTGCAAGTAATCGAGCGGGAAGGTAGAATGGTACAATATCCCAAACAGTTTGTTTGAATCCCAAGACATTGACAATCGACTCAAAGGCTCTTGCAACTCGAGCGTAAATTCCTGCCTCTCCTCCTGGAACCCCGTCGTCGAACTCGTCACAAATGTCTGGTGTTGTACGCCAAGTGTGGCCAAGCTCCTTCCCCCATCCGGTCCATGGGCTATTAACTCCCCACTCGCAGATGGAGTAGAGAATAGGACGGGATTGACTATCCAAGGCGCGAGACATTGCATTGAAACGCTCAAGGAAAGGCACTCCACCCGTATGACAACTGTGACGTTCGGTCTCTGTTACCCCGAAAAGCATATAAGTGACTAAAGCACTTACTTGTCGTACTTTAAATAGTCCACTTCCCACTCTGCATATGTCGCAGCATCAATTTCTTCAAAACCGAGGCTTCCAGGTCGAGAAGCGCACGTCATCACCCCTGCATCGCTATGGGAAATGTGAGCTGGCGCAAATAACAGTGACATTCGAGATACCACCAACCTGTAAAGGCCAAACTTTAATCCTTTCGAGTGTACGTACTTCCGTTCCGTTTGCACAGCGTTCAGTCATAGTTTTAGTACCAAGTCACGGTTGATAGTAAGGCCATCCGAGCCTTCGAACTCACATCCGCAAGGGCTTTTATTCCAGAAGGAAAAGTATTGGGATCTGCTACGATCTTGTTTGTTACAGGATCTCTGGATATCTTGATGACTTGCTCATGAATGTCAAGTGACACCGCATGGAACCAAACAGTTCATACCTGCCAGCAATCATCTAGATTCAAGTACTGATATCCTGCTACAAGGTATCCTGTGCGTTTTGGGGGTCAACGTCGTGGGCGAGCAAATGCCGTGGCAAAGTAACGAAAGCAGACGGCAAACCTTCTTCGACCATGGCATCTGCGATTTCACGCGCTAACGTCTCGTTGATATTGCAGCCGAATCGATTCCACGAACTGTCCAAAAATCGAGTATGTCTTCATCCGGCAACTTCAAAATGTCGCATTTATTATGACATACTTCCATCCCATCGGTGGCGTCTGCGCCAAGCCATCATGCTGCCAGAAAAAGCAAACAGGAATCACGTTCGGTCTCCTCTGAAAGAAGAATCGTGAGGAACTTGATGGATCACCTTAGCTTGTGCTGCGGGCACTAACGCCGACAAGAGAGTTAAAAAGGCAAAGTAGCAGGCCGCCACAACGATTTTCAGCCTGAAGCGATGTCCAGTTTGCTTCTGTGCTGGTGGCAGGCCAAGGAGAATCGGCGATCGCATCTCCCTGTAGTGCCGGCAGCATCTTAGTCTTTAGCATGTGTAACCATACTAAGGAATCATTTTCTTACTGTAAATGTAAAGCTGTACATCTCTGTCCCTCACAAGCCATAAATTAATTGAGAAAATCCAGATGATCCAGACCTTAGCATCACACCCCTCGGTCACCCATCTTCCACGGTCCAAGCGTCCCATTCAATCCATCCCTCAACCCTCCTTCTTCCCCTCCCGGTTCTCCGTCCCCTCATTCGGCGAAAAGGAGAGCGGATCGGGCCTCTCTGCGCTATTATAGCAAAGACTCACGGTGATCCACAGGAACAGGAAGCGAGTCTCGCATGGCCAACGTTGGAACCCGCATCCGCTTGCGGTCGTCGTTCTCAAACGAAGAATCCATGTAGTGGCCAAGAGCTGCCACAAGATCCTCTGAGGACGGGAGGTCAAACGATTTTCGTTCCGCAAACAAGGCGGTAAACCTGGTGGTTGTGGCTTACAGGATGGTGGCGGGGTCGGGTTTTGCCTTGTCGTGTCTTGCAACGAAAGCTCAAAGTGACACGCACCGGAGCTTCTTTCTCGAGGTAAATGGAATAAGCCAGTAGACGCTCGCTGTAATGAGCTGTAACCTCTAACAATACGAGGGCCTTGAAGCTTGATACATCAGTCCAGTAAAGGCACGTGTGGTTTCTTCCGTCTTCGCCTATCCAGTATATCCGCCGTTGCTTTTGCAAATCTGTCAAAATAACGAAACCCGGGAGTGGCTGCAAGGTTTCGCGAAACAAAAGAAGGTGGCCATCGCCTCAAGACGTGCACTCGAGAACTCCCTTGGTTTCTTCACTTGCATAAAGGCAAATCGAACCTTTGCGGCAAAAAATGTGATATCTTGTTTCCCCATCAGGGTGATCTGCAATGATGTGATAGCAAAGGTTCAAATTAAGACAAGTTAGAGCAGACGAATGTGACTTACTAGCCCAATTTTTATTACACGCGATGAAATATCAGCATGAGTATCTTGGAAAGCGCATCGGCGAGGGAGCGAGAGGTGTCCACGGAACCACGCCAAAGCGCGGTCCATTTGTTGATCCTTTCCTGATTTTCGTCCCACTCGAATAGTTACACTTGCCGACCTTGCAACTCTGAAAAAGTGTCAAAGACGTCGGACTCCAGCTTGTACATTCGAAATTAGTTTGTGATCCAGGTGTGTGCAACACGAACAACGAGACTCACATGATGCTCCATCAGGTCCAAACGATGCATTGCTTTAAACATGACTGGACGGGTAATTTGTGTGCGGTATATGAAGATGGGCGCTCCTTATTCTCCACCCGCAACCTCTTCGGTAATTGGGACTCCGTTCGCAACCTCTTCACAATTCGGTCGACGAGTGCCTCCACTTCCTCGTCTGCGTTCCTCTTCCGCGGAACATCGTCCGGTCGGATAGCGACAACGTGAATGTGCCTTTTTGGAGCACTGGAAAAATGAAAGTAATCCGAAATGTCATTTGTTGCGAGCATTTCTGTCTTGTCCATGGCGTCAAACGCTTCTGGAGACAAAGGCCCGTTTGACATGTCGTAATTGACTGTCCATGACTTGAGCTTCCTCAAAGACGAAATCAAGAGAGACCAAGAGCCACTGCGGCACGTCAACTGGCTTCGCACGATGTTCCGTCGGCTAAAATGGATGGGCCAAAAAAGATCAAGCGTTGCGGAGAGTTGATGCAAGCCGTGGACAACTCTCTTACCCCTTCGATTAGATGAATCATTTCTCCACTTGAATTCAGACCTCCCCCCTTTCGCGCCGCCCGACGCGACAGGGTTTCGTCACTCCGAAACGAAGGAGAGAGCGTACCAAAATGTATTTATGGGCTTTTACTTACTCAAATTCTGACGATTGCTATAAGTTTGGGATTTGGTCCTCCGTCGCTGGCTTGATTTGCCCGTTGTGTGCCGTTCAACGTTTTGAGGTCCCTCACATCGCCGATCCACTTTTCTCTACGCGAGAGCATCAGCTAACGCCCACTGGACTCTGGGATCGGCAGAACAAACCCACTTCAGGATTGTCCGGGACCTGCTCCGTCCGTCAGGGTGTTCGCGATGCATCCTCGCCGGGGTTGTCCAACATTGGTGGGTGGCAACGTTGCTCTCGGACTCGGTGTCCATTATTTCACACCTACATGCTCTTTTTCCCGCAACAAAACTCAAGTTCGCCAATGCCCTTGTAGAGTTATCATCGCTTCCCAATCCCCGCAGGGCAGCACTCGGTGCTTACCCGAGTTCTCGACACTCCATCACCTCAGAAGCCTATCGGGTATCTTCGTGGTCATGTCTTAAGCTTGGAACTCCCAGGAAGGGCGTTGTTCAATTTGCGGGAGACGCTCCGGGTGGTGCTGTCAGGACAGCAACGATTGTGTCGTTTCTCATCGCGGGGAAGCAGACGGACTTACCAATCCAGACATATCCGAGAGCCTTCTGTGGCGGGTTTGCGAGTGCTTCAGTTCTGGGTGTGTCTTCCCGTGCCTACTCAGACTCGCTGGACAGTAACCGCCGACAGCCTCCTCGGACACCCCCACACTCCCATTTTGCGACCGCCTTGCCCCATTTTGTCCGCATTCCCTACTACCGTACTCGCCGTCCGAAGTGCATGAACGAGTTGATGACCCTACAGCGAACATTCGGCACATTGTCATCAAAGGGGAGGCTGGAGAAGCTACTCTCGGACGCTAACAAACCAGAGAACGCAACGAATCCCAAGAAGCAAGCGGAACTTTTCAAGGTGGGCACCAGCTGATTCATGTGCCCGCGCTTGCTCTTCCGTCGACATCGTGGCATTTCCGTCCCTCAGGAGTTCCTGCGGAATAACGCTATCCAACCCGCCCTTCGTCGATTCGAAACACAGCCTCAACTATCTTCTCTCGACATAACCTCCTCTGTTCGTGACGTCGAGACCCTAAAACTGAAGTCCGATCCGGAGCTAATGAAGCTGTATATCGAGGCACTGGGGCTCGAAGGTCAAACGGCACTAAGAGTATCGGGACGACTCGCAGCGGCTTTTCGACCGCACGTCAGGAACGTGGAACTGGAGACTGCGAGCGGAACACGTGCCCGGTCAGAGGGCAACAACGACGTTCAGTCCAGCCTGTCGTCTTCCAACGAGGCCAGAAGCGAAGAAGGCGGCGCTGTCAAGATCCCTGCGAGCCACGGCACCTCGATCATTCTGACATCGTCTCCGCCCAATAGTGCAGATGTCAAGATTGCACCCGTGAAATTTAGTTTGGAAGTCGAGGCATGGACATGGGGTTCAATATTTCGAAAGATTCTATGGACGACCCTTTACTTAATTCTGACCATCACGGCTATCAGCGTGCTACTCGACCATCAAACCATGCCTGTGCGAGGCGCGGAGACGAGTTAGTGCTGTCCCCATCTGTTGAGCTCCCCGACAACAACTGAATAGTTGTGTTTTCCTAGTCATGCCAGGGCCGTCCACGGTCGAGCCGAGCGAAGTGCAGCATCGTATCACGTTCTCTGATGTTCAAGGCGTGGACGAGGCGAAGGGGGAGCTTGAGGAGATCGTGGCTTTCCTGAAGGAGCCTAAACAGTTTATGGAAATTGGGGGGAAGCTTCCGAAAGGTCAGTTGAATTCCTCCTCTATTCTCAAGTTGAAGCGACTGACATCCTTTAACACTGTCCACAGGTATCCTGCTGTTCGGTCCTCCCGGGACGGGTAAAACGCACCTCGCTCGTGCCGTCGCAGGAGAGGCTGGTGTTCCCTTCTTCCACATGGCGGCCTCCGAGTTCGACGAATTGTTTGTTGGAGTCGGTGCAAGGAGGGTCCGCGAGCTATTCGCCGCGGCCAAGAAAATGGCGCCATGCATCGTTTTCATCGACGAACTCGATGCGGTGGGGTCAAAGAGGAACAGTAGGGACCAGACCCATGCGAGGCAGACGCTCAACCAACTTTTGGTGGAGCTTGACGGGTAAGACGTGCTTTTTTGTAGTCATTTGAGTGCCTCGGTCGGTCATTCCCACTCCTTTATAGATTTTCTTCCTCCGAGGGAGTAATTTTGATCGCTGCCACAAATACACCAGAATCGTTGGATAAAGCACTCACTCGACCAGGGAGATTCGATCGACACGTCTCTGTGCCTCTTCCCGACGTTCGAGGACGAATGCGGATTCTGGAAGTCCACTCGAAAACTGTGTCTATTTCTCGTGACGTGGACATGCACATCATTGCCCGAGGAACACCCGGTTTTTCTGGTGCGGACCTTGCCAACCTTGTGAACCAAGCAGCATTAAAAGCCTCAAAGGAAGGGGCGAAGGCGATTCGAATGGGTGATTTGGAGTGGGCCAAGGACCGGATCATTATGGGAGCTGAAAGGCGGACAGCTGTCATCACGGAATCGAGCAAGCGACTTACGGCATATCATGAGGGTGGACATACCCTCGTGGCAATGTACAGCAGCGGAGCGATGCCGCTGCACAAGGTTACCATAATCCCGCGACAGGGGGCGCTAGGACTCACTGTTCAGTTGCCGGAGACAGACAAATATACACATACCAAACGGGAATTGCTTGCAAGGATAGACGTCTGTATGGGGGGACGAGCTGCGGAGGAGCTCATATATGGACCCGACGAAATCACAACAGGTGCTTCCAACGATTTGGAGAAGGCGACGGACATTGCTCGTGAGATGATAATGAGCTTTGGGATGAGTGAAAAGTTTGGACCGGTCAGCTTGGTGACGGAAGCTACTGCAGGTCAAGGTGGAAGCATTATGAGCTCACTTAGTCCAGAGGGGCGGAAGGCAGTGGAAGCCGAGGTAAAACAAATGCTCGAGGTGAGCCTGGAAGGCGTCATTTGAGGGGGAGAAAAGAGTGAACGTTTGCTTCATTACCATATCACAGGCATCTTATTCTCGTGCATTTAATCTCCTGAAATCGAGAATCGTTGAGCTCCATCGTCTTGTCGACGCCCTAGTGGAGCATGAGACTCTCGGATTAGACGACATCAAAGTTGTTGTTGGTGGCGGGAAGATCAAGAAGTGGGATGACGACCACTCTGGACAATCTGGTACAGAGAAATCGCACGTTGTGCGAATACCTGACAATGTTCCCCCCTCGTCAGCACCGGCGCGGATTTGAGGGTGATGTATCATATGCATGGAGCATACTTCCTAGTTAATAGTCTATATATGCATTTTTTTGCACAAGATCTGATTCGTTTGGGAAATACCACGTTTATATAATGCTATATTTCGGATAATTATGTCAACCGCATGTCCAGCCATCGCGGGGAATGGGCTTTGATATCTGTTATTTCACGCTAAGAATCCCTACTTCTTGTAGCTTGCGAAGTTTCTGAACGAGCTCTGGGTCCCGAATGGCTCTGCGAACGGTTGCAAAGACGAATGTCGTTATGAATAACGGTTGCAAATTCTCAAGAAGGAAAGGCGTTGAAGGCTCACCCGATGTCAAGACCCCTTCGGTCACGCTGTACAGTGGCAAGGACATTTTGTACTTTGGGGTCTCTGAGAATGGCCTTGTCGGGTGGTGAAATAAACGTCAGTAGGAAGTCTTTGTTGTTCAGTTCCACCAGATTTATCCCTCCCGAGCATCATTGTAGAGATATTGACTACTTACTTGCATTTCCGCACTATTCCTGATAGTATCCACCAGCGCCCTCTCGTGGGACGGGAGAGACCGATAATTGGCTATGAACTCCCTTTCCGCAGAGGACATTTCGTGTACTAGGGGGGTCGAAGTCGTGCCTGTCGACGACGAAGGTCCGGCTCCCTCCATGCCGGCTTCTTTCGCCATTTCGAGTACCCTGCCACCAATCAGCTTGGTGAATTTGGCCATCGCCTCAGCCACAATAGGGTCGTTGGCGTACTTCTTAGCGGCAGCCTTGGGGTCCTTTTGGAACTCGCCGATCGCCTGGACGAAGCGAGGATTTTCAAGGGCGGCGAGGAGAGAGGGGTCGGATTCGACAGATGAAAGGAGGGCGGGGTTCAACACAGACGGTGTCGATGCGGCGGAGAGGTCCGGGAGAGCAAGAGGAGAAGAAGTTGGCTGTGATGCTGGTTTCAGGTACGGTATATCAGGTGTCGATGACGGAGAGGGAGTTGGCTTTGAAGTGGATTGTGCCGCCTTTGGGGTCTTCGATGCCGATTTTGCACCGAAGAATCCCTTCTTGAGGCCCCCAAAAGCAGAGGATTCTTTCGAAGCTTCTTTTTTAGCAGTGCCGGACAAAGGTGTCACACACGAGGTCAGTCCTTGTTGGATTTCGCCTGTGCTGTGTCCAAGGTGCTCCACGAATGCTGCCCCCTTTCCCGAAAAGTCTTTCCTTTTTGACGACTCAAGTCCATCGGCAGTCGCCTTCGGCTTCTTTTCATCCGTTTTCCTCGCCGAGCGAGCGGCTAAGAAGCCATTGAGACGTGATCCCGGCATAGCGGACGTTTCAAATCCTCCAGCTTCTCCCACTGGCGAAGCTTTGATTGCGCCAAGATCTTCAGCATGGACAGGTGCAGTAGGCTTTTGTCCCCGTGAAGACGCCGTTTTCCTTCCGGGGATGGGCACCTCGACTTGTTCCAGCGGCGGTGGTCCATTCAATGAGGCGATGCCAGATGAGGAACGCTGGAACGTCGCAGCGGCACCGTTTTTTGTTTCCGTAGTTTTGTGACTTGCGGGAGCGCGAAGCATCGAGTGCTAGTACGCTACTACAGTGGAGGGCAAATGTGGTCACTTTGGTAAACTAAAGTCGTAACTACTGACTGCAGAGCAGCCTGTCAAACAGGAATATATATATATATGTAAATATGTACAAAAGAGATCATTAAAAGATGATGAAATAAGGGGATTCAGATGGGGAAAAGGGATTATTAACAATACATTTCTTTCGATGGTTTCATTTCGATCAGTCGCGGAGACCCCCCAATGCGCGAGCTGTTTCATTCGTTTGTTCCTTAGTACTCATTAGGGTAGACCTTCCTCTGTTCTCCGCGCTGAAACCAAACGAGTGGGCAAAGTGAGAATAAGACTCGATTTAAAAGTGGATGTGGGCACACATACAAGGCTTGCATCAGCTCTTGGGTTTCTATCATCAACAAGGAGCGGTTCATCCTCGGCTCTAGGTTAGATAAAAAGAAACAGCCATTGGTTTGGTGTCTGTTTTCGGCGAAATAGTGCCTGAAAACCCACTGTGCTTTTGTAGAATTGGCGCGATGAGGACCATCCGGACGTGACTTGAGTATTTTGCTCCGAGCGTCAAGCTATTTTCCCAAACATTAGTGACACTGACATGGAGCGGTTACCATTGTCTTTCGAAACTCACGTAGCCCTTTCCGTCCTTCAAGCTCATAGGTACAACCGCGCCTGGGCTAACAGCTGGACCATCGTACGCGAGTCTGTTCGCAACGACGACATAGATTGGAATACCGAACACAAGAACGATTCCTTCGATGAAGAACGAGAACCAAATCGCATCGAAACCGCCACTAAATTGGTTCGCGAGAGAAGACGGGAGCCCGAAACGAAGCAGTCATTAGCGAAAATGCTTTCAAATGGTGAAGACCACCCAACCTACACGAGGCCGACGCACAGGCCATTCTCAATGGCAAGAAAATCCTTGGCCAAAATTTCGCAGCTTGTTGCGCTGAGCCGGTTTGGCTTGATAACTGTTCTACCGCTTAAGTTACATCGTGTTCTTCGCTTACTTGTTTAAACTGTCAGTGCTGCGGTCTGCAAGTGTCAAAAAGTTACTGTAGATTGCCGGAATTGCGACACGTGTGAGCTAGGTGAGAACAGGCAAAAGATTTCACAAATCAAGCAAGATCAGGGAACGGAATACCACTCACGTTGGCGGAGGCACCAGTTCCAAAGTTGTTGAGTAGGGTCATGATGTCATTGTACTTGGCAACTAGGTTTGTGATATCGGTCTGTGTTCGGGATACATGTTGATGTGGCGGAGGTGGAATGGTCCAAGCACGCTCCAATCCAACTCACATTTAATGTTGTTACTTTGGTGCTAAGAGTGTTCTTTTGAGAGGTCATATCAACCGAAAGGAGAGTGTTCAGAGCCGCAACGTCGCCGTTCTTCAGGGTATCAACACTAGTTGCCACCGCTGCAACCGAAGCTTTAAAGCTGTCGAGAAGCGTCGTCTGTGCATTGCTTCCACTGTACGCGGGATTCCAGGTGAAATCACCGGATGCAAGCGAGCCGGCCCCAGAACCGGCCTTGGCGTTGAGTCCATTGCTAAGCGATGTTAGACCACTTGTGGACATAGTTGAGAGGGAAATGCTACCAAAATTGAAGCCAGTGGGGTTTGCGGCGTTCCATGGCTCCACAGCCTGAGTGACATTCACCCCAAGATTGACCATTTGGCTTTGGTGACTCGTTTGATGAGTGAGGAACTAACATAGACGTTCAAAACTGACTCACTTGAAGTTAAACGCGCCACCAAGAGCTTGCTGTAAATTCAAAGCATCAAGTGTTTGCGTAATGGTTCGACTGAGGTTGAGGTATGCAGTGGTGTTTGCATCCAGTCCGAGGACACTTGACAAGTTTCGGACAATATCCAGAGTCTTAGTCCCAGAGACGCATGCATCAATTGTTTGGAAGCCCACAGAAGCGTAAACGGAGATGTTAGATCCCGGCATGACGGCATCAATGATCGGGGTGAGGGGAGCGAGGCGTTGCTCAAAGACGTAGAAGCACACATCCCCGATCGTGGTTGCAAGAAGGTAGTGAATTCCCGCAAGCAAAAGAAGTAGAAACATTATTGGCATGAAGAGCATTACACAGCTGTGGAATGGATAAAGGTTGAAAGCGATAATTCCATGCCCAGGCGCTCTGAGCTCACCAACGGATCATGCCAGGTTTGCGCAGAGCCAGTCCAAGAATGATAACCAAATAAAAGAGTGCAACGAGACCATGCAGACCTGCCAATATTCCTGAGTAGATTTTCTTCTTCAAAGCGATCATACAACTTACCCATGTACCCATAGTTGCGGTATGTATCATAATTCTTGATGTAGGTGTCATCCAGGGTCTGCATTTGCGTTTGGTAACCCCCAAGTAAGGTGGTAACCGTTGTTGACAAGTTTCCAAGGAGACCAGATGCTAACAAACAGAGGAGTCGATATCGAACACAACGGAAGATACTTTCTTCAACCTACCCATCGAAGTTATTCCATTGAGTTGTGCTCTAGACGACGTTTTGAATGCTGTGGAATCATCAGATCAAGAACACGTGGAACGTTCGAGATACAGCTCACATGTTGTTCCTGAAGTCGCAAGTGCTTGGAATTGGGCTTGCAGCTGAGATGTTCCAAACTTCACCGGAGACGGTTTCAACTGTCTTTGTCACGGGGCCATTATCATCAATCCAAAACTCACATTCGCATTCAAATTCGTGGCAAGGGCACCCAGATCGGGGAAATTGCTCACCGGTGTGAGGAGACTGCTTTGAAGTGTGGTGGCTGCAGCGCTGAGACCGGCGGGGGCAGCGCTGATGGCAGGGGGCGAAATGCCCATACTATTAGTTAGGCCGTAAGTTTGTCCGTTGTTGGTGAACGTGTTCGGGTTGTCAAGACCTGTGATGGAATTCTGAATCGCGGTGTAGCCTTAACGCGGGAGGCAGTCAGACAACAAAACAGTTCGGTAGCGGCGACTAATGCTCACTGGTGGTAATTCTCGGGGCGAATCCCGTCACGCTTAAGTTTCCAACTATGTTATATATGTTAGATACGAGCCCATTTCCAGCGGCTTTAAAGTCGTTCAGGTCTGGCGCGATTGTTCAAGTTAATCTACCTGACACCGAACGCGAGAAAGATCAAACCCACCAGTGCTGGTGGTGGTAAGGACTGTGACCATTTCCGAGATTGCGGTTCCCATAGTCACTATGAATCCGTTCACATCGATTGCAGTGAGTACGGAGTTTATCGAGGTGTCAATCGTTGCATATATGTCTGAGAAAACGCATCGGACGATTCGGTCAGCGCAATGAAGCATTCACGTTCTCAAAGTTGTGATTACCTGTTACAATGCCATCGAATGCAGGGGTCAAACCATTCAGTTGGATCGAAGTATCCGTGATGGTGTTGTTGAAGCCTACAATGTTTTGCTGAATTTGTGCGGAGAGGAGCGCGGTACCACTGAATCCGCAAATAATAGCGACGCTAAAACATGTTGTGAAAGTGGTTGGTTCATCGCGATGAGCAAAAGTTGATATCCTTACGTCAAACAAAACAAGTTGATGCTTAGTAGCACCCATGCCACCACCTTCTGGTTCGTAGTGTAACGTCTAAACTGGCCTTTCCGTGATTTGCAGATGCAGCAACAGAAGCTGGGCCGGAGAAAGTTTGAGAGAATGTTGGACTAAACTGAAGTACCCGAACACGTACTACGGGCTGAGAATCAAGACTACAATCCCAACAGCGAAACATATTCCGAGAATAATAGCTGGACCCTGGTATTGGTTTCATTCTGGTTTAAGACGTGTGAGCTGACAATTTGGACAAACGAACCAAGTAGCTCATAATCGCTGCGGTGAAGTCCAAGCTTCCTGTATTGTATATCGATCCGATCGCACCGCTTCCTCTAGCAATCGTTCGAATAGACTTGGCGAGACCGGACCAAACTTGAATTCCTCCTGAGAAGGTGGCAGCGATGTATCCTTCCGCTGTGATGCGGGCATTGCGCTCAGCAGCTGTGAACGACCCAGTCGTCGGATCTGCACGCTTGTGTAGGTAATGATGCGCCGAGGGCTCCCAAGGACCTGCATGAACGATTGAAGGAGACGTGGGCGAACGCAATGTGACAGCGAGAACCATCACATGCGATCGATCCATGCGTGATCAGTAAGAGGGACATCGTTAGAGCATAGAGTGCGACGCACCGACTGATCGCTCCTGCAGACGTGGATGCGGGTTCTTGTGAGATGGCATAAGAGCGACATTGGCAAGAGCCAGGACAGCGAGCCCGGCGAGAATCGCGACAGATCCTCGCACGAATGAGCTTAGATGCGATTGCGGCTGCTTGGACATTTCGCTGTGTTCGACCTGTCGAATCGAATCCGATTCGGAAATTTTCCGAGAACTTCTGTGGCCAAAGCCTGCCGGACGTTGAGTCATTTTCCCTCTCCCTTGCCTTTCTTTCTCTTTTTGGTGCGTGGGACAGAGCTGGTTGAAATGGGTGCTTTCACTGAATTTCTGGTTACCGCTGATGTATTTACAAGAAATGAAGAACATTTACTATTTTAATCTGAATCGTCCGAATCACCATCACCCCCAGCTTCTTCGTATAGATCTCCTGGGCTTACATCTCCCGATCCATCCACAAGTTCTACCTGAGCTTCTGGCATATCTCCCTTGCTCGTTTCTGAGACAACGAAGCTCCGTCGCTCCCTTACAACACCAGAACCCAGCGCCGGTTGGAGCAACGCTTCGGGAGCTATGTCAGGCGATTCCCCGGTAAGAATTTCGTGCGTTCCAAAGACAGTGGTCGATACGCCTTGGAGGGGAAGTCCAGGTGCCATTGTACTTGCATAGCCAAGCTGCATTGTTCCGGGAACAAGAGTCGTTGACGGATACTCTCGTATGATCACAGAGGCCCCCACCGTCGTGGGCGAGTTTTCATTCAATTCAGAAGCACCTCCAACGTACGCTGAAGAGCTTCCCGGGGGTTGCTGCAGGGCTTCTACTGCTGCCTCTTGCTGCACCGTCGCGAAGAACTTCATTTGTTCGCTGTCCGGATCAAAGAACGTCGGGCTCTCGGGTGTTTTCACGGCGGTTGATGCAGTAGTTGGCGATTGCTCTTCATTAGGCGCCTGATCCCCTCGTGCGGCGCCCGTTCTGGGAGTGGTGTCAGAAGTCTTGACCGTGCCCGAGCTAAGTTCGGAATAGTATCACAGATGCATAAGAAACGTGAATCGTAATTTTCACTCACAGAGGGGCTGCTGGAGACTTCGGACCACTTATCGCACTTGGGGATGGAAAGGGCCGGCTTGTGAGAATGCTCTCATTTCTTCCACCTGTGGGTTTCGCAGGTTTATTTGTCGCCTGCAACAGATTAGAATCGGATGAGCTTCAAATTGGCGAGACAGCCATTTATGCAGGTAACTCACTCCGCTTTTGACGGGAATGCTTTCCTTTTCATCTTCGTCAGTACGATGGGCCAATCGGTTTGCGGCAATCACGTAGATTGGTACTCCAAATATGATGCAAAAGCCCTCGATGTAGAAGGCCAGCCACGAAGCGTCCAACGCGCCACTAACGGACAACAGAGTGAGAGCTTTAAGAACCCTCCCACTGACAAGCTGCCAGGATGTACTCACGCAATTCCAGTACATACGCCATTTTGGATCGCGTACGAGTCTTTGGCAAGGACCTCACAATTTAAAGCGCTGGATGAGACAAAAAAGGTGGGGGTCTTCCAAACTGCTTTGCCGGATTGAGCAAGATGACACTCACGTGTTGACTCTTCCCAAGCTCCTATCAGCCCAATCCCCGAAGTTGTTGACAATCCCGGGAATACCGATTGCGGTTATCTGTGGACACAAGGTCCAAAAGTTCAGTGTGTTGTTAAGCGACACGCACTAATACTTCGTCACTCACGTTTGCCGCGGCAGAAACGGCGAAGTTGCCCAAAGTCAACATGACGTCGTTGTATTGAGTTACAAGGACACCGATATTTGTCTGAGTGGAACCGTAGAGAGGGCGTTATTGATAGGTGACGATTGCGCGAAAAGAAACACATACATTGAGAGATGTCGCAGTACTTTGCATTGAAGTCACCAATGGCGCCATCATTGTCAGTTTTCCATTCACAACTGCAATCTGCGATGTTTCCAATGAGGACAGGTTTCCAGTCACCAACCCAATCTTCCCACGGAAGTCTGCCACATCCAAGTTTTGATCAGAAGGAGTTGCCGCAGGCGTATAGCTGAAGCTGTTTACAGTGACGGCGCCGCTCAAGGTTACAAGTGAAGAGTTCAGGTTGTCAAGCTGGGATGTGTTGAAGGGTGTCAGCAGCACAGAAATTCCAGTCCAATTAAAGCCTGTTGGGTTCGCGGAGTACCATGGCTGAACTTGCTGCGTCACGTTCATCCCCACATTGACAAGGGAGCTTCAAAGCAGTATACGTGACCAACTCCACTCGAATGTGCAACAAGGGACACTCACTTGAAATTGATCGCTCCACTGACCAACCCAGAAAGGTTCATCGAGGTTATTGTGTCATTTATCTTGCGTCTCAGGTCAATGTAATCAGTTACATTGATTGGAAGCGTCATTCCTGCCGCAGCGTTCAATAATACGCTTGTCGTACTCTGTCCCGCAACGCACGAGTCTCGCGCGGTGAAGCCAATGTTTACGTAGTCCTGTAAGTTTGATGGAATGCCGTTGATGTTCTGTAGCATCGGTGTAATGGATGTTAAACGCTGTTCGAACACGTAGAAACAGACGTCGCCGACGGCAGTTGCAATGATTAAGTGAAGTGCCCCGAGAATAAAAATCAAGCCACCAACGGGAAGGAAGATAAATACGCAACTAGAGAATAGAAAGCAGCGATCGCGGTTGACTTCAGCTGCTACCTACAATTATGCTGCGCGAGAACTCACCAGCGGATAATGCGTGGCTTCTTCATAGTGACCGAAATTACCACGCTGACAAAAAATACCAGAAAGAGTGCATGAATAGCTTCGGTCAAGCAAAGAACAACAGATGTCAGTTGTCTTTGAGTTTAATTTAATCGCAAGCAAACACAGTGCGCTCACCCATATATGCGTAATTCCTGTACGAGTCGTATTTCACAATAAGATTCGTGTTGTAAGTTCCGACTTGATTCTGAATGTCCGAAATTTGTGCTGTGGTGTCCCGACTCAGATTACCTACTGTATTTTGAACTAGAGAAAAATGCACGACATGGAGCCCCAAACAATGCGCCAGACGTTGAGTGATACCCACGTGGCCCTGTGATTCCGTTGATGGAGCTCCTCGAACTCGACTTAAATGCTACAGACAGAAAGATGGTGTTTGAATAAAATAAATCAGCCCGCTTTTGGTTTTCACTTACAAGACAGTCCTTGATCAATGAACGAGTTTGCTGTATCGTTCAGTGCCGACGTGTTGAACTACCATCCGGACAACAATGTTTCACACCTTTACGAACGCATCAGAATCGGTTTTACCTGAAGGTTGAGCGACCTGGCGAGTGCTCCAAGGTCCGGTACCGAATTCAGTGGCGAGAGGAGTGTGTTCACATCGGGCATTCCGCTCAGAGTTGGAGTCGAGACAGTCCCTGGCACAGAAATTGGAGCAAGGAGCTGGTACAAATGGGGGGTGGAAGCGCCCGAGGGGCTGTTCTGTTGGTTGTTCAGGTTAGACGTAGATGAAAGGATGGCGTTTGTCTCTTAATTTCGAAAAATTGTACAAGGAGGGTCAATTTCTTATGAATTCGCGCCCACGAACTTCATGCGACTCACGGTTACCAATGATGAGTGCTCTATTTTTTACGTCCGTGGCATTAGCTCCGAGAAGTCTCCCAGTTGCGTTGAAAGACTTGAGCTGCCCGTCAACCGCAACGAGCGTCGACACGATGTTCCCCATTTTGCCGCCCATGAGCGAAACAAATGAGCTCAGACCCACAGAGTTGATAACGGTCGAGACCGATAGGTCGATGGTGGTATAGACGTCTGCAGCAGGGGTGCCAATCAGTGAAGCAGGTAGCCGATTACGAGGCGACATGCTTACCAGTGATGATAGCTGAAACGGCGGGAGGAAGAGCAGTTAGCTCTAAGCTTGCGTCAGTCATGGTGTTGTTGGTACTCTGAACGACTTGCTGAAGTTGGGACGACATGAGTGTAGATCCGAGGAATCCACACAGTACCGCAACTCTGGAGAGACGGAAACGTAAAAAAAAAACACAATTATGACGACGCGTCGGTTGCATGGTAATTACGCGAGGCAGAAGAGATTAAGTGCAAGCAGAACGGCTGCCACCACTTTTTGGTCCGTTTCAAACTGCGCGTACTGCTTCCGCCGCGCCCGTACTATGCAGCAGCAAATGTAAGGTGCGCCGAGAAGCATGACGACCGCAAGACCGAATGCGATGGCGATCACGACGATAGTAGCCTGCGATGACGAAAAGGATTAGTACAGAATATAAATTGAGCTCAATGGTACACTGACCACAAAGTTCATTATCGCTGCTTGGGGGGAGAAGGTTCCTGAAGCAAATGGATCCTGAAGCTTGGTGGCTCTCAGGACCCCACGTATCCATTTCCCAATGTTCGTCCACGTGCCCAGTCCACCAGGAAAGGTTGTGGAAATGTAAGAAGCTGTTGTGACAAGAGCATTCCTTTCATCCGGAGTGAAGGAACCTGTAGCAGGGTCACTCCGTTTCGTTAGGTGTTGGTTTTGTGGGTGTTGTTGGACTCCTTGGGAAAAGGGGAACGACGGTTTGCGATTGGTTATCAGAAGAGTGCGAGTCGGAGAAAAATTAATGGCTCAGGAGGCATCATGGCAACAGTGAATCATTGCTCGTTCGTGTTGGGTTCTACATTCCACGACGACTTCCAGGGATGCTATTCTTAGCATTCCATGCTGTCAGCGCGCCGTCTTTGTTGGCGGTTATCCATCTCTTGCCAGACACCCATGATTTGACCCCAAGCTGCAGCTCACCTCCTGAGCCTGCCCGAGCATCGCTCCAGTCAGCTGTTATCAGTATCAGCAGGATCCCTAGTGCTATCGCAAAGATCCGTCGCATTCGCGCGGACATTTCACAGGAGCCCAAGTGTCCGACAGGTTGCACCGATAGACGTCGATCTGGCGCGGATTCGTCGGATCGGACGGCACTCAGCCACAGAAACCAGAGAGAGTTCGTCAATGCGTGCGATCGCAGCTCTGTCGCTTTGAGTTTGGAAAATTAGTTCCGGTCTATGTCCACAGCTTCGCGAGCACTGAACGGGACAAAAAAACAGATCAATCACAGTAATAACGAATAATCTTTCAATACACTCTACGATAGCGGGAACCGCTTCAAGATTGCTACAAATAATACGAGTATCTTTTGCTTGTCCTCGTTTATGATATCTGTCGTGTAAATTGGGTGGGGGTTCAGCATAAAAGTCTGTGAACTCACAACAAATCCAAAACATACCCATGGGTTGCACCCTTCCGCCGAGGTGCACCCCAAGCTTCCCCATAAAGTTGATGGCAACTTGGAGGTTATCGAACTTGTGTGCTGGAAGCATGGCTCGCTTGTTGTACTTCCCAGCTGACTCTCCAGATGCGTGCTGCGATCCAAACGATTCAGTTGCCCTAGAATTGCTGGATGTGCAGAGGTTATGCGAGACATACCTCCAAGGCATTAATCAAGACAATTCCGTCCTTGAGCGACCCGTGGAGATCACCCGCAGTGACCTCAACAATGGTTTGATGGATGTTGAGCCACTCAATCGCATTCTAATGTCCACATTGCGGTCAATACAACACATCAACGACCTCTCCCC
Source organism: Gonapodya prolifera JEL478 (assembly GCA_001574975.1). Classification (NCBI taxonomy): domain Eukaryota; kingdom Fungi; phylum Monoblepharomycota; class Monoblepharidomycetes; order Monoblepharidales; family Gonapodyaceae; genus Gonapodya; species Gonapodya prolifera. Next base: position 320,465 of record KQ965750.1, on the reverse strand, counting down.
CAAACATGCTCGTACTTTCTCCACCGCGCGATCGTCGCTTCCCGAAAACGCGCTCCCCCCAGGATTACTTGGGGCCGTTGGTCGCCGCGCCAGAACGGCCTTTGGTCGAGCATCGTCGAGTCGCGGAGCTTCCTCTTGAATCGGGGAGGAGACAGGGGAAGAAACGGATTCGTGGACATCGGGAGCTTCCGAGGCGTCAGATGAACGCGGAGCCAGGGTAGAATGCTCAGAAGATTCCGCGGATGGCTGAAAGGTGGGATGTCACGCATGGATTAAGAGCGCACGAGACAATGCAAGACACGCATTGTCCGTGGTGGACAAGTTACTTACAGTTGCTCTAGCGGGAGGTTTCGGCGGGACTTTCGGCTTCGGCGGGACTGGTGGGTGCCGGGGTGCAGGCGACGCCTGAAGACACTGCGTTACAACATCGGTACAACGTTATGGGAGAAAGCCCGCTTACTTCTGAGGGCCGAGCATCCGGCTTCTCCGGAACCGCGATGTCCCTCTGTTCCCGCCTGGGAACAATTGGAGGAGGCGCTGGCCGCCTCAGATTCTCAGCTGAGCCCCTCATGGCCCTTTGCACCATTTCCTCCCGTGCTCGCTCCGCTTTCTCCCTTTGCGCTCGCTCAGCGGGATCCTCGTCATCATCTTGGGGCGGCGAAATCGTTTGTTCTTCCGATCCCTCCAGGTCCTCATCGTGTGACGTGGCACGGGGTGGTGGTCGGGGCCGTCCGGCACCCGGCATCGGGGGAGCAAATCCAAAGATATTGATGGCACCGACGGGCATTTTCTTTTTGGGAAGCACAACAGGTGCGGTAGCTTCCTCGTGGGCAGAGTCCGTTTGTGCGTCAACATGATCGTCCGATGCAGCGACAACGCTCTGGCGCTGAGGCAGTGTAGCGACAAGTGGCGCGGTTGTGGATAAAGAGTGAGAGGCAGAAGATGCGTCTTCCAAAAGAGCTGCCATTTCTTCCCCGAACCCAGAAACCACAGAATTTCTATCTGAGCTCGACATAGGAACTTGGGGAGCATCACTTGCCACATGAGTGGCTGCAGTTCGAGGCGGGGCAACGGGAGGACTTGCTCGGGCGGGTGGGGTTGGAGCCGGTCCGAGTGGCGGCGAGCTGGGCAGCTGCGGCTGCGATCCTCTGTGCGGTGACTCAGGCTGGGGGGCCACGAAATCGCGGGAAAGAGAAATTGATGACCGAGCGGGACTCGTCGGCATTTCTTCTGAAGCGAGATGTGGTGGTGGCGCAGCTGCGAGTTCCAATGAGTTCCGCTTTATTGCACCTTGCATCATCACTCCCGCCTGTTAGAAACGGCACAGTTAGGGTAAAAATTCCAAAACTATCGCCTACAATCACTCACTAAAGCAGACATCGCCATACTTGGAAGCACTTTCCGGGATCTCGATGGAGTACTTTCTCCGTCCGATACAAGCTCCAATGAAGTCCTTGACAACGTAGCAATCCCTTCGGCACCCGAAGCGCCGAAGTCGCTCGACGCCCTAACGGACTCTCCACCATCAGCGTCCATAGCTGACAGTGGCCGCTCGGAAAGCGACACAGACGCTCGCGGGTTGGACCGAGATGAAGGAGATCGCTCTGTGACAGGCGCGCGGGATGGCACGGGGGGTCGTTCCGCAAGTGGGGGTGGCGAAGCATGGTGTTCTATCGAGGGTCTTTCCGAAGTGAATGCCTCTGGGTCGTGCGCTCGAGTTGCATCAACTATCGTGACCGACTTGCGTGGCGGTGCATCAGGCGCGATGCGTGGAGGACTGGCGTCTGGAGATGTAGATTTATGTTGTAGTTCAGGGAGGTTGCTGATATTTTCATTGGATGGTCCAACAGACTGTGAATCATTCTTGCCAGATTTCTTCTTCCCACCGAATATCTGGATGTGCAGGGGTGTGATCTCAGACATCATAATTACAAATAGGTATTCCACTTACCGTGCCAACAAATGACTTCAATCCTTTTTTCTTTTTCCCTCCTGCGTCTTCATCCTCGTCCACCAGCTTTCCATGTGATCCACTCATACCATTGCCATGGTCGGGTGAGTGTTCAGCAGTAGGCCGAGGGGCAACAGGTGGGGGACTCGGTCGTTCCGCAAGTCCTGATGGTGAGGCATGATCGCCTTCCCGGGTGGGTGCGACATGTGTCATTTGTCCGGGTAGTAAACCTTCAGCGGCTGACTGCCGAGGCTTAATCACAGACGTGAGGTCTCTAAGCGGCTTTTCCATGACGAGTAAGGTTACCCTCGCCCAGGCCCATTCCAATACTTGCTTCAGGTCAAGGTCGGCGAAATTCTTCGCGCTCGGCACCAAGACCTCTGCGGTCGCAGCTTGCAACTTGTCGACATCGGGAACAACTGTTACAAGACCTGTTTGACGGAGACTGTCCAAACTTGTTTGCAGCCATCCCAGTATGGCTCCATGCAACGTCGCTCCTTGTTCCAATCTCGGAGTTCCCTTAGCCACTAAAGATGTGCCACGCTCCCAAACTTTGTTTGCCCGCTGGATAAACACGTCCACATCTGCAGGGGGAGCTCCAGAGTTCCGTGCGGCATCTGCTTTGCGGGCAATCGCCAATCCAAAAGCAATATCTGGTTCCGCACTGGACGGAAAAACGGAAGTTGGAGCTGGATTCTTCGACCTGTTGCGAGCAATTGATTCATCCACAGTGGACAACGCTTGAGAAAGCCGCCGCAGAAGCGGAGCCGCCGCCGGTCCAGCAGATTTCGCGATCGCATGATGGAGTGATGCAATGTCACCATGAGGAAGGGGCAAAGAAACAAGCGACGTGCGCCTTCGAAACGAGTGAAAATTACGAGTGACTTTAATATCAAGCCGATAGGGCGCTCACTCCTCTATCGCCCTAGCCAGATTGCACCATCCGCTAAGTCCTATCCCTGTCCCTTCCAGAATAAGTTCGCTCAACTTATGTGCCGTCCGAACTAGTACTCCCAGCGCCGCACTGGCAGAGTCAGAGGAGAGATCCAATCCGGAAAGGTCCAGACGACGGAGAGTGGAGCTGGAGGAAAGCGCGGCTGGAGTGGAGATACATTAATAAGAACAATTTCGCACCATTTTGCCAGAGCCGAGCAAACCTCACCAAAAAGAACTGCCACTTCACCGAGCCCCAGCCTGTTTCCACCGACGGACACTTCAGACCTTCCCTCCGTTATGACGCCAGCCATTTCTCTTATAACGACACGAATCTGCCTCCCCTCAGGAGGCTGGCTAGTGAGGCACTCGGCGAGGTCGATGCGAGTGATTCCACGGGCGGAGCGTAGCGCAAGCAGGATGGGGAGAAGACTGGCATCGGATCCAAAGTCATTGCGGGATAGACGAAGGAGTCGGAGTGGGGGTAGGCGGGGTATGTGAGCGCGAAGGAGTTCCGCATGCTTAAAATTGGGTTGGGGTTTGCAGTTCGGTCTGGTCTCAATAGATGCGGGGCTTTTTACAAACCTCTGCATCCATTCTATTCGCTTCCAAGTCAAGTTCAACTTCCATAGCCGGGGCTTGTCGGCGTTGAAGACCCTCGAGCACCGCCGCGAGGTAGCTGGTGGGGATCCCGGTTGAAGATAGGTCGAGTGTTCGCAAGCGGGATGCGCAAGAAACGAAGGAGGTCTGCAGTTGGAAATAATTTAAGCATCGTCGAGGTTGGTGCAACCTTGCGCACTGTGCCGGACTCACCCAACCAGCTTCGCCCCCTTTCTTCCTCCACCCGTTCCCACTAAATCTTACAACCTCCAACCCGCCCGTAGCACCAGCAAGTGCCTCTCCGACTGTGTCCAACCACAATCCCACGCCTCTTAGCTCCAGCACCCTCAGGACGGGCCAAGGGACTGCAAGCAACGACGCAAGTGACGCCGTAGCGGCGTCTGAGGGCGGAGGCACGACAAGAAACGATGGGTGGCGCAACCGGACAGAACGAAGAAAAGCGCGGTGGGGAGGCGAGGAAGCAATGGCGGGTAGGAGTGGACTGAGGCCTGTAGTTGTCGATGGAGAGCTCAGCCCTTGAGCCTCAACGAACTCCTATCGCAAATCCGCTCGTACCTCTCTTGCCGCCCTCCGCCTCGATTTCCACCTCAACAACTCCGGCTGGATGAGTCTGAAGCCAAACCGCGACGGACCCCACGGCCCGCTCGTCAAGGGTCTCGTTGAGGAGGCGGGTGCGCCGGATGACCAAGTCGGGGTTAGAAGCGAGAGAGCCAAACAAGGATGCGTGGAACAGAGGGGGCAGCGACGTAGAGTGGAGGGACTAGGAGGGACAGTATTGGGCGAAATTTGCAGAGAACGTACGTCAGCATGAGGCAACATTACGGCTTCTGACTGCTTAATTATACCACTCACCAGCGACTCCGCCACGCCTCCCCCCTCCGCCCAACCGCCTACGGCCTCGGCGACCTCCCTCCCAGTGGGCCCTTCAACCTCCAAACCGGCGAACCACCCGTTGTATGCCACGGCCAGCGCGAGCGGAAGGGCGGCGTCCGGGTGGTCTGCCAGGTTGAGCACGGGTGGGCGGAGCGCGTCAGGTGAGGAGCGCGTTTGGTGGTGCAGGAGGTGGAGTGTGGGAGGTGTCGGGGGGAGTTGGCAGTATTCTGGGGGCGGAGCAGAGGGGGGAGGTTGGGGGAAGTCAGCATGAGATCCCGCGAGAAGCTCCGGCTCCGGTTTCGTACGCACCGCACATGGACTCGTACGACCGCACGATACCCCCACCGGGGCCAGGGTCACGGCGGGATAGGTCGGGGTATAGTGTGTGCAGAAGAGCCAGTCTAGGGAGTCAAAAAGAAGAGGCGATGTGTTGAACGAAAACAAGAGAGTTAAGAGTAAGGAAGTGCGACCATATGCATTCGACTGCTTCCTTTGATCAAAGCATTTCTCTGCTATCCAACAACCATCCCCTGATTTCCGCCGCACACCCACGCACGCACCTTTCTGGCCCTATTCCACTAACTTCCAAACTTCCCCCTTCGCCGTCGGCTCCAAACATTCCGGGGAAGTCGCCCGCAAGCCTCCCCCGTATGTGAGCAACGATCTCGTCCACCTGGGACGTGGCTAGGTGGTACGCGGTACCCGACACGGTGCGGAGGATGAGGAGGGTCGGGGTGGGGGAGTGGAGGTGAGAGAGTGAGCGGAGGTGAAGAGTAGTCGGCTGCAAGGGTGTGAGCGAAGGCGTGATATGTTGACGTGGAAGATTGAGAGTCAGGTAGGCGCGAGGAAAATACCTTGCCGTCAGCTTTTGTGATGACGAGCGAGTGTTCAGTGACGGTCTATGTCGGAGGGGGCAAAGACATGTCAGTTTCCATCCGATGTGGACAAGGCGCGCACCATCGGGCACAGCCAGCGTCTCCGCGTTTTGCTCAACGTGACTTTCAAGAGGATTGCCAGTACGGGGCGGCTCTCATGGACAAACTGTGATATTGAGAGTCCTGGTAGTGTGACCTTGGCAGGGTATCATGTCCGGTGGTCCGACCGTGAAGCACCGTCTCTCGAACCAGTGTCAATTTTGACATTTGAGAGTGATTTGGAGCTTTCCACCGGGTAGGCGCTACTCCAAAGCGCGTCTTCACCACCTCCCCCGGGAACAAGGAAGCTCCTCTACCTTACGTCGACAGGGGCAAAAAAAAGTCCTCCACAATCATTTGCGCCAGTCATGCGGGCACATTCGTCCTCAGAGTTCCTCTCTTGACCACCACAAGTCACCCCTCGCAACAAACACGTACCACGATCGCGTCCTCCTGCCTCCCAGGTTTGCCCCGCCCGCCCACATCCTCTGCCACTCCTGCGCTCGTCTCAAACACAATCTTCCTCCCGTCGGCAAGCGACGAGCGGCGCGGTGGTTCGGCCATCGCTTAAGAGGGTGTCAAAGGGCCGGATCCCGGGGGAGGTTGAATTGGAGCTCGGGAGCTGCTAGGAGTCATGCGGACGGCGGTCAGGCCGAACTAAAGCGGGGTGACAAGGCGCAGCGCGAGAAAAGGCGCTGAGTCCCACATTCAGGAATGTCGTCCGTCGCAAACACCCCCAGGATGAATCGGTCTCCTTTCGGTCGTCGCCCACGGTATTTCCCAGTCGCGCGTCTGGTAAGTGTCGATGCACACCCACAAGAGTGTTGCTTTAAGGTTTAGCGACCCCCACGTCGTGTACTTGATGCGCGTAAACTTCAGCCGAACAATTTTGCGAACGCTAATGTTCACTTCAACCTTCCCTTCATAATGCTGTCATAGATTTGTGCGTCGTCATTTACTTGCTCTAGCAATAATATCGATATTTGTGTGTCTGCTGCGGTTTCAATTTCGGTACTGCTTTTCGGGCACAACAGGATATTTGATATAGCTCACAACGCAAAATTGGGACTAAAGAGGGCACAGCTGCGCTACTCAGTTAACTCATGTTGCTGCGCCCTGAGTTGATTGAGGACCCTGGCTTTGTGTGACCTGTGGACGAAGATTAAGATTCATCTTGGATGCAGATTACTATTACCTCCATCTCCATCGCACTCATCTGCCTCCTCTAACCCATCCTCGCCACGCCCTTGCCTTCGGGTTACGACAACGAGCGCCACCACGTATCTCTTTCAAAGAGGGATCTCAGCGGCCCACCCCCCTTAATTGTCATCTGGGTCGCTGCTCTCGGCTCCGTGTTTGCCCTGTTGCTGATTCTCCGTTGCATCTATCGTGCAAGAGCTGCCCCTTCGCTCGCCGCAGCCGACTACGGTTCGTGTCCGTCACTGTCTCTGCCAGCAATGGACCACTTCTAAACTCTCCGTTTAGCCGCTCGTACAGTGGCGATCAACAGCTCAAACACGGCGCTGGCTCCGACATACACGCCGGTGGCACTTTCTGACGTACCGCCGCCCTACACAGCCATCGCTGATCCTGTAACCAGTGGCGGCGTTAGCCAATAGAACACGGTCGCTGCGCAGAACGATGGAATAGCCAGAGACGCCTAGTGTGAATGGAGAGTTGGATTGGACTTTACATTATTATTGTTATCCCAATCTTGAATTGCATGTACAGATAGAAAGGTCATAGATAATTGTGAGAATCTTCACCTTCTACTCCATTTATTCCGACGTTCTTTCGTTGTTGGGACGAACGGTGATATGTAGTTGCGAGAGCGCGCGTGCCTCCGCATTCGAGCACTTAACTTTCAGAAATTTTCAGCTAGATATCTGCTGTGTGCCGAAGAGGCAGGATTGGTGGGTGGCGAGCTCAGTTACGGCTCATGAAGTCCTGTGGTCGCTTTCTGACCAGTCCATATTTTAAGGGTCGGCACGAACGTCGCCACCAATCGAGTCGTTGAATGCGATTCGTTGTCATTCTCCTCTCGCTCATATCACTTTACGTTCCCCGCCCAACCATCGCTGCCACCATCGCCGACGACTGCGCACCTTGGGAAATCGTCCTCCTCCTTGCCGGGCTCCAGCCCGATTGGCCGATTGGGCAGTGCTGCACGCCCTCCAATACCTCTGCGTCGGGTAGCCCACGCTTTTTCGTTTTCGGGTGCAGCACTCTCAACGGTACCTTGTCGGGCAATGTCTCCACAGCAACGCCGACAACAACAGCGCGCCTCGTCGAGGTTTCCTGGTCTCCAACGAGCGCTTATTCTCTTGGACGGGCTCCGGTGATATTAAACCTAACCGAGCTCCGCAAGCTTGACCTTCACCGTGCCGGACTCACCGGAACCTTACCAGGCATTAACAACTTGACGAAACTGCAATACCTTGATCTCAGCTCCAACCCTGGTCTGTCTGGACCCCTCGGCAACCTCTCCTCTCTCACCTCACTCACATACCTCGACGTTTCCAACACCAGCCTGACCGGGTCCGTCGAAAACGCCATCCCACTAAATATCACACTGTGTAACCTTTCTGCCACCCGTCTCTTGACTTGCTCCAATGCAACTATCCCAAGAATCTGCACCGTACAGCAGTGTTGTGGGAGTGACTGCGCTCCCAGTTCAACAAAATCCTCCTTCTTTCCCACTGGTCTCCTCAACCCTGCGCCGCCTCCCGCCGTCCCCTCCTCTTCATCTTCTTCAGGAGGAAAAGGCTCATCTCTTGTTTTTATTATTGTCGGACTAGTGGCGATCTTGGTCGCGAACTTTCTTATCTGTGCAATGTTGCGGCGCAAACGAACCCCTCGCGGTACGTAGCATTCCTCACTTCTACTCCGCGTTCAGTTCTGTTTTTAAACTCATTCCCGCTTCCACAGCTCCTCGTCCCTCCTCCGATCAAGAAGCCGTGGAACTTGTGCCGACGTACACAGCAATTTCTCCGCTTGACGCACCACCACCGTACTCGATGGGAGACTTTAGCGTCGCGCCTTGCGCGACCAATACCGTACCGACTGATGCAAGTGGCGCTGATACCCAACCCGCCACATCCCGACCGCACACTTCTACGATTGCTTAGCGTGCGGTGTGGACCAGGAGCAAAACCGAAAGGGAGGGCTGTATGTTATCATATTATAGGACTTTGAGTTTTGAAATGTACATATGGCGAAATGACGTGGTGACGCCGACTTCCATTACAATTTTCGTGTGCCCAGCACCCTTCAGTATATTTGATATGTGATGTCAAAGCAGTTTTCCCAAGCTGGTACCTGACGAAGTTCACTTCTTTTGTGGTAATCCATTACAATGGTTGCCACTTTAATTAGGTATGTACATGATCTTCTTATTCCCTAAAAAGGGAAGACTTTTGGGGGTCATGGCCAGCACCACTTTGTGCCGTGGGCATTTGTCGTTTCGACTATGGAGGCTCGTTGACGTCAGGTTTCACCACCGTGCACCATTTACATTATGTCGCCGTTGTACTGCCAGCGGGGGTGCGTCGTTCATTGCCTCATGACATCACTTAAAGTGCATTTGCGACGATGGGTTCAGGATTGGTGACTATCGGTGATGTCGGGGTGTGCTTAGGTGTTATTATTGTGCCCTTAGCACCTTGAGGAGGTCCTGGGGAAGGCCTGCCTGTTTTCAATCACGCAACGCACAGAGCCAGCCTGAACGAATCCGCCTTGAATGCAGATTTTTACCACCTTCGCCTGCATCACACTCATCTGCCACTTGGAACCCATCCTTGCCACCCCGGTGCCGCTCGAGAAACTGACCGGTCATGAGCAATCCACCCATGAGCACCACCATGTGTTCCTTTGGAAGAGGGATTTCGGCGGCGGGCCACAGTCCTTCATCATCATTCTAATTGCGACTCTCGTATCCATCATCGTCGTGTGCAAAGTCACCCGCTGCGCGCTTCGGGCCAATCGTGTCCGCGAACAAGAAGCCCCGGCTCAAGGTATGTGTCTCTGTCTCTGGCAGCGAAGCAGCCGCTTTTAGATTGCTCGTTTAGCCGCTCGTACAGCGGCGGCCAACAGCTTGAACACCGCGCTGGTGCCGTCGTACACGCCAGTCGCACTTTCAGATGCACCGCCGCCCTACACAGCTCTCGCGGCTGCCATAGCCAGTGGCGATATAAGCCAGCAGAACGCAGTAGCTTCGCAGAACAATGGGGATGTCAGAGTGTGATGGGAGAGTTGGATTGGACTTTACATTGTTTTTTGTTATCCCGGGTTGAATTGTATATACAGATAGAAATGAAGTATAGAGAAAATTGCAAGATCTTCTCATTCCACTGTATGAAACGAACTTTCTGTGTTATTTGTGCTCGCATGGAACTGTGTTATTCGTTCTCGCATGGAACAGTTTCCCCCCAGCCCCGAAGACACAAACTGACAGTCTGTTCCTATGCGTGGCCACGGCTTCTATTTGCGCTCCGAGCCTCAACTACCCTCCGCACTTGCGCACTTCCAGAACGTTTCGGCCTGCTGCGTGGCGAGGCGGGTAGGCGAGCTCAGTTTCTGTGGACAGCTGGTCATCCGGCTTCTCCCTCCGTCCGAAGTCATTGAATGGGAACCATCGTCATTCTCCTCTCGCTTATCTCCGTTCTTTATCCCCACCCAGCCGTCGCTGCCACCATCGCCGAGGACTGCGCACCTTCGGAAACAGTGCTCCTCCTCGCCGGGCTCCAGCCCGATTGGCCGATTGGGCAGTGCTGCACGCCCTCCAATACCTCTGCGTCGGGTGGTCCACGCTTTTTCGTTTTCGGGTGCAGCAATCTCAACGGCACCTCGTCGGGCAATGTCTCCACACCAACAACGACAACAACGACGCGCCTCGTCAACGTGTCCTGGTCTCCGGCGAGCGCTTATTCTCGTGCGATCTCAAACCTGGCGATTTCAAACGTGACCGAATGGCGAAAGTTCGACCTTCGCCGTGTGGGTGTGACCGGAACGTTACCAGGCATCAACAAGTTGACCAAGCTGCAGTACCTTGATCTCAGCTCCAACCCTGGTCTGTCTGGATTTCTTGGCAACCTCTCCTCTCTCACTTCACTCACGTACCTCGACGTTTCCAACGCCAGCCTCACGGTGGTCTGTCGAAAACGCCATCCCACCAAACGTCACACTGTGTAACCTTTCAGCCACCCGTCTCTTTGCGTGCTCCTACGCAACCATCCCAAGAACTTGCAGCGTAGAGCAGTGCTGTGGGAGTGACTGCGCCCCCGTCTCAGCAACAACCTCCTTCTTGCCCAACGGTTTCCTCAAAACATTCGGGCCGCCGCCTCCGGCGTACCGGTCCGGTTCTTCTGAATCAGATTCTGGATGAGAAGACGCGCTTTTCGCTATTTATATTGTAATCGGTCTTGCGGCAACCATGATCTCCAGCCGTGTTATCTGGACGATATGGCAACGGCAGCGTAAACACACGCCTCATGGGGGGTACTTGGCAACCTCACTTCAATGCTCTGCTTTGTAACTTTCAACCAATTTCGCTCCCACAGCTCTTCCTTCCTCTGCCCGGTCCGCCGATCCAGAAACCGTTGAACTCCTGCTGAGCTATTCCGCGATCGCTCCACTTGATGCACCACCACCCTACTCGATGGGGGACTTAAGCGCGGGGCCTCCCGCAACCAGTAGCGTACCAAGTAACTCGAGTGATGCCGATACCCGACCCACCGCTCCCCAAACACACACCTCTGCATCTAGGGTGGATAAGGACCCAAACCAACAAGGGAGGGTCTTATATCTTTGTTTAAAGGCCTTTGAGTTTGAGATGAACATAAGTTTTAATAATACGTGCACTGTCCGGACACCTTTCGTGTGGTTTGCACGTTTCAGTGGATTGGTATGTGATGGTCATCCCTTACAGGAGGAAAAAAAGGGGAGGAATATGTACGTGCTTGTATTATTCCCCGAAAGGCGAGAGTTTTTTGGTCACGACCAGCGCCACTCGTATTGATCCCATCCCAATTCGTTCTTATTCCAGAGAGCACGCATCGCACTCACACATGCGGCGACATCTCACGATCACCCTCTCGCGACCGGCTGTAATCCTTGCCGTTGCCGGCTTGTGATTGATCAACCGAGGAGTAGGACAATTGGTCACCGCCATTCCCATCACACAATTGCATGTTTTTTGTTTTCTCTGCCGCCCGGGTGCAGTGGAGTCGATTGAATTACATCCCAACGTCTGTCACTGGTGCTTCACGACGATGAAAATGGCCGCGAAGTTGAAAGATTAGAGGATTCTGGGGACATTGGTTCAGTCAGCGTCTCAGCGAGGTTTGTTTGTCGAGATATCTGTACAGAAACCTGAAACCGTGATCACCTACAAACACCTCGACAATGTCCGAGGAATTTGCATCCGCAGTTGGAAGGAGATGGAGATATGGATGGTGCTTTGTTTTCGGGGGGTATGTTTGCATCATCCTCATGCTCATCTCGGTGGGAAAAAAAGATGCTCCATACGTATCAATACTACCTTCCTTGCGATACTATACAATACAAAACCCGGAACGAACACAGCGCGACCCCCCTTCACACGTCCTCGCGGAACTCTTTCCCCATCCCCCCGTCGCCATCGCCTCCCCCACCCCCACCCCGCGCCACGTCTCTTCTGCACACGGGACACTTTTCCGCCCGAGAGCAGAGCCATGTGTCGATGCGCACGACGTGGAACGAGTGCCCGCACGGGATGGTACGCAGTGTTGCGATGGGCGGGTATTGGTCGAGACAGATCGAGCAGTGGGGTGATTGGGTCTGGAGGGTCTCGGAGTGAGGGGGAGTGGCGGGTGGTGGTGGGTGGTGGCGAGGAGGTGTGAGAGTGATGTGAGGCGGAGATGGGTGGGTGGAGGGACCCGACAGCAGTGGTGAGGGCTGTGAGAGCACACGTGAGCTCAAGCGGTCCTCGTCATGCCGATACGGGAATCTCGAACCGGTACAGCGCAACTCACTATCGTGCGATCTCCGAGAATCGTCACCGAGCTGGTCCTGGGAAACACACGTGACAGACACATTATCCCCTTCCGGCCAAAGTCGGGCATGTCCATCCCGTCGCGCCACGTCCACACAGGCCGCGTCTGTACCGTCATGGGCGCGAAAACGTCCTTTGCAAAACACGGCTCGAGATCGAACGTGGCGGGGACGCGGCCCTGGATAACGGCAGCGAAAAGGGACGGGTTCAGATTCCGGAGGAGGGCGAAGCGGGTGCGGATTCGCTGGGTTGTTGGATGAAAGTTGACAGGACAGGAATGGATGTAAAAGGGGCTTTCTGCAACGTTCTCGCAGTTCTCTGAGTCTCCAGAATATGATGATGGTGGTGAAGCACATGAATATACCAACAAAGGGCAAGAGGCCGAGTCAGCCCGCCGTGCTCCCGGCTGGTAAGGAGCTTGATCCAGATTTTGACACAGCAGCTCCTGAACAGATCGCAATGGGATATGAGAATGGCTTGTATGTTTTTTTTTTTTTGATTGCTCGGGTATTCGTTTTGCGCACACATCATTCGCCTCCAGCGAGAATATGTGTTCCGTGCTGTATCATTCGCGCTTCGCGCACGCATCATTTGCCTCGGCGGACTCCTCGGACTCCTCGGACTTCCATGCTTCGCACTTCAGACCTCGCTTCGCTTTTGGTGATTTTCTGTTCATATATAGGGTCCACGCTTTCTCACGAACCTGGCGCCACCGGTGTTCTGAGCGTCCCTACGGAAGGCGTTGCGGACGGGTCCGACATGTCTCTCGAGGGTGACTTGGTCTTTGGCTTGAATCCCATGCAGGCTCGACCCAGGAAGGGAGAGATCGATGCAGAGTATATCTGTCCCTGATGCCTTGTTGGTTGAAAATCGTGACATATCCGGTATAATGGAAAACGCGTGAGCTAGAAGCAGTCTATTTGGGGAGAGTACATTCCCGTCATGCATGCAACCATTGGCAGACGATGTTGTCACAAGCGATGGGCCCTTCCCAGTTCACCCCGATGTGCACCCGAAGTTAATGAAATCCAAGGCAAGGCTGCTGAAGCCAGGGGCGCAAAAAGAACGCGCAAGAAAAGAAGGAAGAGAGAGAGAACGAGAAGATGCGAAAAGAAAAGCGGCGCATGACTTTCACGTGAGGGCGTTCTGCGGCCTGAAGTCACATGCATTAATCTGCCGATCATGTACCGGCTGAATTCGCGGCCCCTTGCTCGCGTTCCTGGTGACTTGCGACGATTCCGACACAAAATACACCGGCGATTGCTCGTTCCGGCTCTCTCAACGTTGGTCGCTCGCTCGCCTGCCTGCTGACCTCTGCTGCCTGCCCTCGCCTGCGCTGCTGCGAACCATGTCGCCTCGCTCCTCCCGCAACCCCTTGTCCCTTCTTCCTCGCAAACTCCGCCTCGCGCGTCAAGTCGCTCCGATTCGCAATCGAGATGCACGATTGCTGCCCCGGGCGATTGCTCTGGCGTTCTTCTCCGTTCTGGTGACTCATGCCCTCGCTGCTCCGCTTGCACCGCGGGACATTCCGACCACGACGTCGCAATCTGCGCCATCGTCATCTCTCATTGTCAATGCATCGGGTGGGTGAAGAGCACCTGGCTTCCCCTCTCGACGCTTCAGATTTCCGGAACTCAGATTCTTTGCTCTTTGATCGGCAGTTCCCGACAGTGCAACCTCCGACGCACTTCCCCGTACCGTTTTTATCGCAATCATCGCAGTCGTCGCGGTTTTATTGTTCATCATCGCAGCATCGTGTGGCTCATTAGTCTTTTTCTGCTTCGCCGCACAGCTCCGGGTAAGTTTGCTTTGCTTTCAATGACACACGTGGCTGTGATTCTGATTTGACCGCCTCAATAACCCACACAGAGCAACTCGCTTCCCGCCCACCTGCCGCTCCCTCCCGAGCCCATCCGCCACGCCGTCGTGGCAGTGGCGGACATTCTGGGCGAAGCCGAAGAGCGCGACTTCCTCGCCGCGCTTGCCCGTTCGGAGCGCGAGCAAGGCCCGCCCCCGCACGCGCACGTGCACACCACGCTCGACCCAGAAGCGCTGAGCCATCTTGGTGCCGTATGGACCGTCGGGCCCGCCGCAAACGCACCCTCGCCCAAGGCCTCCGCCGACACTCCCGACAGTCTTCCTTCACCGACATCCCCCACCGCCCCCGCCATCACGGCCAAGCGCACCTTATCCTCCACCACAATTCTCTCAACCCTCTCCACGTCTTCCAAACCCACAAGCTGCCCCATCTGCCTCGGCTCGCTCCGCAAACCGGGCGCGGTGCTGAGGTGTCTCCCCTGCGGGCACCAATTCCACGCCGAGTGCGTCGACGAGTGGCTCACGGGGTGGAAGGCCGAGTGTCCCATATGCAGGTGCGACGTCACCAAGACCGCCGACCCGGCATGGACGGGGGAGCTGGGTACCGCGCAAGAAACAACGCGACAGGAAAGGTACCAAGGCCACTGGCTTCCCGGACCCTTGGCGAACCCGCACATCGAACAAGTCATTTTGCGCGTGCGCGATCTGGCGATGCAGCATCTCCCGCCACCTGGGCCGCTGCGGCGGATGATCATATCCCGGATCGCACTTCGAGAAGATGCAAGGAGGACGACGAGTCGCGCCGGAGACGTCGCAATGCGGTCCCTGGCACCGCAGCTTCCACCTGCGCCTGCCAGCGACGCCACACACGCGCACGTTTCGGCTTCAGCTTTGGAGTCGCGCGAGAATGAGACGTCGAGTGCGGTGGAGGAGCAAAGTGAGACGGGGGAGCGGATTGGAGCGCCGGCGGGTACGGGAGAGGTGGATGAGGAGGTTGTGAGACGGTAAATGTTTCGGCCACTTGCTGAGGTATCCCACAGCGTATGCTTAGACTTAGAACTTAGACTTTTCGTATTATTTCGTTCCCGCAATACATACACCGCTGGGTTGGTTATGCTCAACCGCTAGGAAGACAATTGCAAGAATACTCAGGGGCAAAAAAAAAGAGCCTACCTGTGGAAGCTTCTCCAGGCGTTCAAGACCATCCCGACGCTCGGGGTTTTTTCAGGGGAATATTAGCAGTGCAGAAGGAGGCGAGCCCGTCCATCATGTGCTCTTCCCCAAATCCCGCGGCAGGATGTATACTACAATAGCGTGACTTATAGTAGCGCTCGAGATACCGCCGAGAATGGGAACACCATCTTGATGTTGCGGGGTACCGCAAAGTTCAGGATGAGGCAACCCGGTCGGAGACCTGGAGAATGGCACAACGAAAAGTGCGGACCATTCCTGTCTTCCCTCGGATGGCAATCCATGAGAAACAAATAGAATTCTGCCCGATCCGTGTGGCAGTCTCACCGCAGCATCTGGGTCTCTTTTGAATCCCTGTGTTACGTCACAACGCGTATCCACCATCGATCCGCATCGCAGGAAAAGTCGTGGACGGCGAAGGCGCTGGTCGATTCTTGGATGCTTTTGTGGCATCGTAGGGTCCTTTGTAAGGTGCCGCGGGGAGGATACGTACAGACAAAAGGAGACGGTCTGGAATGCCGTCGGGATCGGACCGCAAGAACGACAGGCCATCGCCAAGGGGGCAGGCCTTCCGCCACTCGCCGCGTGCATCGGACGTTCTGTCTTTGTACTCTGTGGCGTCCGCTCCAAGGAATCGCCACCCCATGCTGTCCTCCGAAGACCTGCTCATAACGAAAAACTCGCCTTCCACGCCGCCCGGTCCCAAGGGTGATTATTTCACAGTCCCGGCGTTCGCGAGCCCTCTCGCCCCCGAAGCTTTGCCGGACGCTTGGAGAAGCAATCGCAACCGATTTTGGAGTCTGTTCGCACTCGCTTCCGTTATAGTTGCAGCAGCAGTCTTTGGATTTGCACTGTGTGAGCGGTCGTTTTCAAAGATTGCAAAGGCTTTTCCCCGCTCACGGTTATGGTTAGACTACTCGACCCAAATTGTCAGCCCGGATACACAGAGAGACCTACTGCTCTCCGAAATCACGTATGTGACATCGTGCCGAAGAACCTGCGACGCCTGCAAAAGTCATTCAGTATCTTGTGTCCAGCATAGAATGCAACCAACGGGCCAGGTTCTTGCAGCGGCAGATGCAAATAGTAGAAGGCGGGATAAGGGATATCGTCGCAGTGGGTACTTCTGCGCTGTCGCTTGTTTGTGTTTCCGCTACATGTGTTTCAGTAGAACTATCACGTCGCCACCCTGGAGGGTGGTCAGTTCACCGAGGCGGAGTTCACTACATACATGAAGTTCTCCAGCATTTCGCAGCTTGCCATCCGAGGCGCGGCATTTGGTGAGACTAAATGGCAAATAAAAGATTTGTTCAACGGAATACCAAATTTTGCTCCTCCTTAGCTCCCGTCGTCACAGGTGCCGGTCGTTCCCAATGGGAGTCCCAACACAACCTCACCATCCACAACGACAACACCACGGATGTTCCCGCCCCCGACAGGGATTTTTACCTCCCCCTTCTCTACCGGTACTTCCTTTCGCCGGCAGACGCCCAGCTCGTCTCGGCCACCATGGGATACGACATACTGTCCCTATGGCCTTTCCTTGTGGGGTCATCGCTTGTTTCGGGGTTGCCTAGCTTAAGCGCAGCCACGTCATTCGCGACCAAGGATGGTCCCGTCCCAGGTACGTTGCAGCCTCTTCCGAATACACGTCCTCCGTCTTCACAAGTTGTGCCACTTGGATGCTACAGGGCTTGTCTACATGTCACCAATATTTGTTAACGCAACCGCGCGAGACGCTTTGGACTCTTCGCCTTTCCTCTTTGACGCTTCTGCTTTCCGCAATGTCGTCGGGTTCATGTATGCCACTATCGCCTCGGCACAATTTTTTCCCACGTACCTGACCCCGGACGCGTCCGACCTGAATTATGCCTTTCGAGTTCTCGACACAGGTAGTGGTCGCAATTTTGGGACACCAGAGCTGTTTTCGACGTGGAATGACAGCTGGCCTGGCGCCTACATTGCGCAATACGCTATCAATGCCACCATTGTTGTTACAAACAGGACTTGGACGCTTGAGTGCACTCCGACCAAGTCTTTGGTAAACGAACGCATCACGAGCGTCCCTATCAAAACAATAGTCGTGACCGTCGCTGTAATATTTGGTCAGTACAACAGATCAGGGGTGCTGGGCAACGATAGCATAAAAAGGGGAGAACTAACGTGAAAACTGTTTCTGCTGTAGGTGTTGTTCTGGTACTAGTCGCAGCCATGCTTATTCGGCGAGCGTATCGCTTCGGGCGGAAGGCTCAAAATGCGTTGCAGGCGCTTTTCAGTGACAGCGAGTCCATTGTGCGGGCCATTCCAGATCCCCTGCTTGCTCTGGACGACGACGATCAAGTTGTTGGCGCGAATCAATTGGCGTTGGATGCAACGGGGTACTCAGCAGGGGACATTGGTGATCTCAAATTGCAGCAGCTGATTCAAGGGTACGGTGATAAACTTGGTACTGGAAAGCGGGGCGCGGGAGATCAATTGTTTAAAGTGGTTCGAAAAAATGGATCATCTTTTCCCGTTGAGATATCAATGAGCCCCCGTGGACGCAAATCTGGTAGTGACCAATCACCTAGCGCCGCCGGAAGCAGCGTCTTCTCCAGAGTTCTCGTCTTCCGGGACATTACTGAGAAGTATGAAAGAGAAAATGCGCTCGTTGAAGCCAGAATGTATGCTGAGGCTGCTGATAAGAGGACGGAGAGCGTGTTGAGGTACTTATGTCACGAGTTGAGGAACCCACGTGAGTTTTTGAAGACAGCACGCTTGATTGAGAATTCTTAACGAAAATTTCGCTTTCAATATGGTTTAAGTGCACGTCGTCATCGGGTACACCCAGCTTGTATTGAATCGGCACTCAGACGCTACAATACCCTCTGATGGTGGAATGTCCTCTGGTAATCTTCCTTCCATTTTTGTTTCCGCTACGGATCGCGACGAGTTGAAGGAGTGAGCAATTGTTTTACTGTTTCCTGATTTGTCTCCAATCGACGGGGTTTACGACAGGGTCATGGAAGCGTCTAGATACATTTCAAGTCTCATCGAAGACGTTCTCACTTTTGTGGATTTGAGTCGAAACGAGACTCAGTCGCCCGACAGATCCTTTGACATGACTTCTCTCCTGTCTTTGGTGTCTCAACGTCCTGGGTTTGAAGTTTCCATTGATTGGTATGGGCATCGCAAGTTTATCGGGAAAGAGGAGCGCGTAACGGAGGCTCTTGCAAAAGTACTCGATTACTTGGTCTTTATACGCCCGGACAATGGAGTGCTTGCTCTGGAGGGGAGAAGCAGCACGTTGCGTGGTGGCTATGAGCTCGTCGAAGTATCCCTGGAGTCTAGGTCCAAAACTCATGGTACGTGTCCTCAATGAAAGCTTCTGAATTTGGTCGGGTAGTTGACTGCAGCCATCAATTTCTTCACAAGGCATTGATGTCTTCGACAAAACAGAGTTTTTTGATTCTCCCCTTCTTGCCGAGCTGAAAAGGGAGCCATTCGCGGAGAATGGAAGTAGCAGGGGGAAGAAGTTCGGAGCACCTGGAATTTGGCTTTCGGTTGCTCGAGTAATCGTCGAACGATGCAATGGATCTTTCAGCATTCTCCAAAGTGACAGTGGACGAATCCGTGCCATTCTCAAGTTCACATTCAAGAGATCCAATTCGGCTGACCGCATTTTGAGGCACTCGTGCGACCTTGGATTGATGCTTGGCTCTGACCTCGGGCGGCGCCCTCCACTTGACGCATTGGAGATGTCGAGCATCCTCTTGCGACCAAGCCTCGAATTGGCAGTAATTTGCCATTCTTCTTCGACGAGCAAAACGCTTCCTACTGAAGACGAGACGCCAACGTCCGACCCTGTGAGAGACCCGGTGCGAAACAGTGGAGATGGGGATTTGGAGCATTTGTCGGAGAACATCCCAGAGCTCCCCTCTGTAAACCAAACACCTACCCGCAATGACGGAGTCATCGCCACACCTACCCTGGACTCGCCTGCGGCACTAATAGCCTCGGGAACCTCTCAATCCGGAACATTTGACGCTATTACGATTGTTTCAACGAGGCCTGATTCTGGGCCGCTAAAGCAGCGCTCCTCAGAAACAGACACCATTATTCTGGTGGTCGAGGATAATGGTTTGGTCGCGAAACTCACGCAGCGGATGCTTAAGCGAGGAGGGTTCAAGAGTGAGATTGCAACGGACGGGGTGGTTTGTGTGGACATGGTGCGCAACATTGGTATTGAAGGCATCAGCCTTGTTCTGATGGGTAAGTTGGTTGTGCAGTTCTTCACTATCCTAATATTGTTTCCAAACATGATATACAAAGACCTGCAAATGCCTCGCCTTGATGGCTTTGGTGCAGCGCGGCACCTTCGCAGTGACCTTCACTTTGCGGGTCCTATCGTTGCCCTCACAGCATTTACAACAAACAACGATGTGGAACAGTGCCTGGAAGGCAGTTTGATGCAGGAAGTACTGGGCAAGCCAGTAACTGAGGCGAAACTTCTGGAGACGGTGCGGAAGTTCATTGGGTGGAGGTTGCATAATCCTCCATGAAGTTAGTGGGCAAGTTTCTCCACTCTTCTTCCCCCTTTCTCACCAATCGCACAACCATCAGTTCTTTCGTTAAGGATTTTTTTATATTTTTTAAAAATTGGGTCGTGTTTATGACAGCAAATTTATAACTGGCATCGATAGTCACCCGTAATCTCAAAATATATATGCATGATGTACCTGTCCTTGTAGTCGTATACCGTATAATCCATCTCTGTAGACAGAATGGAGTCTATTTCGAAACGATATCGCGAATCCAGCTCGCCAACCTCGTTGGGGGTCTCGTTTTATCCGACGACGGCGACCATGACGCAGAAGTCGCATTGTTTCCTTCCAAAGAAGGTCGCGCGGCGGAATCCGACGATGTGCGTGAAGCGCCCCACCTCTTCCAAGGATGCTCCATTGATTTCCGGGGAAGCTCTTCCTCGCTCTTCTGCTTTGTGACCTCCACCTCCGCAGGTCGCTTCGGTCGTCCAAACGAAGGACGGTCGGGGCGGAACGCCGGCCGAGCATCTGACGATCTGTCGCTCTCGTCCTTGCTCGTCTTTCCCACGGAGTGTGCGTCATCTTCACCGTCCACCAGCGTCTCTTCACTCGGCGATCGCTCACGAAGGTCCGATTCTTCATCGCTCCTGATCCAAGGCTTCCCGAAAAGGTTTCCAAAGGGCAGCGTTTTGTGCAGTAATGTGTACACCGCTCTGCCCTGCACAGCCAAATCCGGGGAAGATATGTCGGCGGACGTAGAGACGAGGTGGTCATGAGGGTGGAAGATCCGAGAGTAGGCCATCGCGTTGCGGAGCGTCTGGGCCACGAGGGCGTGCTCAATCTCGGACACATCCAGAGACGCAAAGGCGGCGCCTGTGATGAAGGGGTGCGCAAGGAGGGAAGCAGCGGAAATCTTTCCAAACGAGTCGAGGGTGAGGATCGATTGCACGAACGATTTCGCGGCGGGGTGGACGTTGAAGGTCTCTGAGAACTTTAGGGGCTTCTCCTTCAGGGCAAGGTGTTCGGCGTAGAGGCCCAGAGCACGTTCGGACCGGAATGGGAAGTACCTGTGCAACAACGCGGTCTTAGTTGACACACGGTTGATCCAGGGAGATCTATGAAGGAAACGTACCCGCAGAGGAGTCCAAACACCGTCACTCCCAGCGCCCACAAATCGCTCCATCCAAGAACAGCTTTGTACGGACGGCTCATCAGGGCGGCTTCCAGGATCTGAGGACTCGAATAGTTGATGCATCCCACAGGCTCTGTGAGCTCCGAATTGTCCGAGTAGAAACACGCGAGGTTGAAATCGATCAGTGTCACGTGCAAGGTTCGAGGGTCAACCAGAACATTATCTAGTTTCACTGAAATGGGGTGTAGAGGAGGGTTGAGATCAAACGTGTTGAAGTACTGGGCGTCGCTTGGAACTCACGGTCTCGGTGAAGTACGTGGTGCGAGTGGATGAAGTGCAGGGCAGACAGAAGTTGCGCGGTGATGTACCGTACTTTGTGAACTGGGATTCGACCACCTTGTTTCGTCTGTAGGCGAAAATCCATTATTGTCGGTGGCGTGATGATCCCTTTTCGTTTTCTCTCACCAAGTAGTCGAACAGTTCAATCCCTTCCACCCGCTCCTGAATCAGATATGCGGTGTCGCCAACTAAGGCGACGTCGTAGATTTTGACAATGTTCGGGTGTGGAATTGTCATGAGGTGGGACAGAGTCCCGAGCTCCCTGTTGGTGGGGGATTCCGACGATTGGTCAGCACAAGGCGATCCGAGGAGTCTCCACATGACGCGAACCTCAAAGCGTAGAGTTTCTGATTGACATGAGTTCCACCCGGAGAGAGATCTGTCACCTTTGCCACGGCCTTTTCGAGTTCGAGGTGGGCAAGTGTATGGAGGGTACGGAATGAGGGGTCAAGGTGGAGGGGTCAAGGTGGAGTAGGACTCAGCGAAAAAACGCCCCGCGCAGACTCACCAGAAGCCCCGTGTTGATGTCCTGGCACTTGCGGACGCTCGAAAGCGATCCCGCCCCCAGGCTCTTTGGCGCCAACTGCCACACGCTGATTCGTCCGTTGATGACTTCTCCTTTTGGGTAGCGGAGCATCACGCGAGAGGGAGGCGCAGGCGCCCCGGAAACGGTGCTGTCCATCGATGGTATGACTCGGAGCTCGTTCCGTTTCTCGAGAGGCTAGTGCAGCGTCACTTTGTGTGGATTCGGTAGGTGGCTGTTTTGAGCATGCGCCTTGTGCCTCCAGGTTGACGACAAAAATTCCCTTTTGCCCTCCCAATTTTTAACCTGTCCGAAGAATTTTTTCCTTGTCGCGCGTTCGTGTCCAGGAAAAATACAGGTCAGCGGAACTGCCACTGAAATCACTTCCCGGTGCATTCCCATCGACCGTTCGGGGGAATTGAGTTCTCCGCTGTCAGACCGAGTCGGTTTGTTGTGTGTCTTGGCAGGGGTTTCATGACGAAACTTCCACCCACTGTGGCGACCAAAACACACAACAAAGTGGGACCGTTTGCAAGGTCTCATCAGTTTTTTTTTCGCTTTACTGTTGATGGGTAATGTGGTTACAAATTGAGATGATGGGAAGAAGGAGATGGAAGAGCTTTTTTAAAAGTTCCTGGTGAGGCGCTGCTGAGACTGACCTCTGATTTATCAAGTTTGTTTAGCTGTCTCAGAAGATGTGAGTATGAACGAGGACTGCTGGCATCACCTTCCCTCTAATTTCATATCTCAGGAGAATCGTATATCTTAGGAACCCATCCTTACGTTGCTGACGTTTCCGTGAACCGCCCTCTCGTATCAACATAGATAAGAGCTCTGAAAGCAGTGCGCGACGCCTTGCTATAGTGATGAGACCGTGGTCGCGACCAGCTCGCAATTGCAAAATCCATCTCTGGTGAGCGGATGAAATCTAACACCACGGTACCCCGCCATCTCGACAAGACACGTTCGGAGCACAACGTTTTGCCCTTTCACTGTGACGTCAGACTACCCGGTTTGAAACTCGCCGACCAAAGCACATGGGGCCTCAGCAACGATGCCCCACACACCTCCACGCGATCTTCCCAGCGCCCCCTTCTGCGAAGACCCCTCTCGCCCACCGCGCCACGGAATCCTCCCTCTCCTGCTTCCGCTGCCTTGTGCGGAATGGGCCTTCGCCTTCATTGTCGGAACTGCCCCATCGGAAACCATATGGGACCTTCCACTCCCCGCAACGAGCGGGTCGGCCACTTCCTCCATTAGACCCGACCTCGGAATTCCAAACCACGCCCTACCGCCTCCACCGCTGCGACTTGGTGACGGAGAAAATGCTTCCGGGCAGTGGCAGCGAACCACATGTTTTTGGCCGTCCCTCCTCCATCCAAGACGCATCGCCCGCTACTTTTCTCGATTTCATCGCCAAAAAGTCGAGGCCGTCGTGGCATTCGGTGATTGGTCCGCAGGGAAGCGGAACACCGTGCAGGGCGGCTGCATTGGGACGGTGCTGATGCAGGTGAGCGACACATCCCCGCAGTTCCGTTTGACGATTGCTCATTTTGTCGTTGCACAAGATTATGGGTGATGCACGAGATACTCTCGTATCTTCCTCGGGCTCGCCGCCGCGTCGTGCGCGGTTGAGCTCCCTCGCGGTGGCGTATCGCAACCCGGTCCCCATTCTCTCCTGGGCGCGCTTGGAGGCTACGGTGACGAAATACAGCGACGCTGAATGGACAACGACCGCGAAGATTCTTGATGGCTGTGGGAAACTATTGGTGGAGGGGGAAGGAGTGTGGGTCGCGCGACATGACCTGGGCAAGGCCATCAGCATTGCGGAGCGCATTGCGTCTGCCGACACACTCGCGTGGGACTCGGATCTGATGCCTCTCGAACGTATCTCCACGAAGCTTCCTGAAATCCCTCGCCGTGTCCGGAACCTGATGGATGCAACCATTGCCGCCAACGTTCCACCACTCCACAACCCCCCTTCTGCAAGCCAAAGCAGTCCGTTATCTTCCGCCGTGCTCCACTTTGGCGGTCTCAACCCGACCGTGGCCCCTCACGAGCACCACGTGGACATTTATTTCATCACGGAGAATTTGTGGGGAGTCGACAAGATCACGCGCGGGGCGTGGGCGGCACTGCGGTGGGACGAGACGCACAATGAAGGCACCGACGTATCCACCACGGCGGTGGCGCACCCGCCGAGGATTGAGTTTCATGGCGAGTATGAACTGGGAACGGGAGGTTTCGGCGCCGGGGATCCAGCGACAGCACGGCTGGGGCGGAACGGTTGTGTTGAAATGGACCTTCATGCGGGGTTTTTGTTCACGCTTGCAGAGTAAGTTGATGTCTTTGCACGTTTCAAAAGTATGGTCCGACTCTTACTCACACCGTGCGCCCACCTCCCAGCACATGCTACTCAAACATGCTCGGCACCTTGTATGGCGAAGGTCCCACGGGCACATTCACGTGCACCTTCCCACACACGCACACGGTGACCGCACACCCCACCGGCGCCGACTTTTCCAGGTCCGGGTCCGGGAGCTGGATCTCGCTGACGTCGTTCCTGGAGCGCCAAGAGAAGCGCAAGGCGTTTCTTGGTGGACGCATCATGGACGCGGAGGGGAGGGATATCGTGCGTGGGCAGGGTGTGTGGATTGTTCTGAATGGGCAAGAGGGCCGCGCGGGTGTTGATAATGAGAGCGGGCTTTCGTGTGGTCGGGAGTATGCGACTGTGATTCGCAAGGGGGAAGTGGTGCAGAAGCACACTGTGACTGAGAGTGCGAAAATATGATGGACAGGACATACTTTATAGCTTGACACTTCAGGAGTAACCTCAAACTCCACATTAGACAAGACGGGGAATAAAAGTTAGAAGAGACGGGGAAGAAGAAGAAGAAAGGCTTTTGCGGCTTATGTTTACAAGGGTGGGGAGTAAACACTGAGGGCTGTGAGGTCATGAACAATGTAAACAGAGGGACCTTTCATTTCCTACAGGCGCACCACCCATCCACCCCGCCATCGAGGATGACCACACTCCCAAACGTCGCCGATCTGTCCGACGTTACGACCGGCCGGCAAATTTTCGCCAACTCCATCACTCTGGCCAGCGCCGTTTCACAGCTCGTCATTCTGGTCACCTTCCTCCCGGACCTGTCCGTCTTTCCGACCTCCCTCAAGGCGCTCAGTACGCTGACGATCGTGAGCTCCATGTTGTCCGCGCTGGTAGTGTTCGTGGCGTCGAATCTTTCGTGCAATCCGGCGATTCAGTGAGTGGGGCTTCCGGTCCCTGTGAAGGTACCACCTCCTTACCTAACAGCCTTCACGTACTAATAACGTTTTCGGGTCACTTCATCCGGGAAACCCCAATAGGATCGGGTGTACGCTATACCTTATTGGGAATGTCGGAAAATGGTGCACGTATAGTCTTCGGATATGGTTGCTCTCATATAGACGGAATCTGTGGGTGGCGATTCTTATGGGAGTATCAATACTTCTCACCGCGTCGACGTTTCAATGGTGCGTCTGATGTTTGGAGATTCACTTCGAGTTGGCCCGATGACAATGAAAATTACATATAAAGGTGGTGCGCTGTATCGACTGGCGTCAGAGGCCTTCCACGACTCTGTGCCCCGGTGACAAATCCCCGATGGGCATTCACAGAGTGGCTCAGCGCGGGGCTTGGCGCTTTCCAGAATTTTATCTTTATCGTGCTTCACGTGTACTATCTGTGGGGCTATTTCCGCGATATCATCAGCTCGGGGCGCCCACAGACCAAGTCCATGTTCGTGGAGCAGCCCAACACGTTCGCTGCCTCGCTTGCCCTATTTGCGAGCAGCATTTTGGTGGGTACTCGGCACGGAATCAAACTTTTATGCTACCATGGCACTCACCGTTTGCGCGATACCCTCCAGGTGATGGTCGTCGATCTCCTGCAATTCGTCATAAGAATTTCGGTTAACGACGAACCTCTCCGATTCTTTTTGATCGTCTGGAGCGCTCAAATAGTGTCTGACCTGATCTACTGCTCGTACATGCGCCGGTTCGCAAACGAGCTTCGTCGCGAGCCCCAAAAACTGCATGTTGCACAGATCCCACTTGGTTTACCAACCATAGCACCAACTGCTGTCACAAATGCTCCTGCTGGACGGGAGTACTTCTCTATTGAAGAGTTAAGAAAGAGCAACACCCCAAGCAGCTCATCTTTAGAAACTGCTGTGCGACGTTACGAAGAACCGAGGTTTCCGTAACATGCCCCTTTGGTCAGGACACGAGAGGATGACACATGACATCGAACACATAGGAATGATAATATTTATTTTGTTATGCCATGTCATGACACCACTATTTAATTTTGCGCCATCTGGTGTCTTACGCGGTTCGGGCAAAATCCCCAACATCCTCATTGTCACGACAATGCATGCTCCAGGGGATGATCCTGCAATTATCTCGCCGTCTTTCCTTTCCGTCCAGCGTCCAGGATACATATATCTTTTCTGCAGCATACTTGCAGGAATCTCTCCTTGCTGGGAGACGATATAGGTGCAATATATTAGTGCTATGTACGCACCATCTCACACCATCCACACCATCCACACCATCCACCTTGGCACGCATATATATCGAGTCAGGATGAAGGGCGCCATCGAGCTTCTTGCACAAGCTCTCGCTCTCTCTTGGTATCCTAGACAAGACTGATATGACATCTTCGTGGCGCTCGGGTGCTGGAAATGGGATGCCTGCTCAAGCTCAGAGTGAGTTCAAATGCGCGGTTCCGAATCCGACTGCACCTCATTCACCATCATTTTTTGCAACTACTCGTAACAAAGATGCCTCACTTCGCGGGTCTCCCGACACTGCTCCCCCGCAAAACAACGCTGGGATGTTCGGCCTGATCGGCATCTCGGGGGTTTTTCTAACCTTCAGCGCTGTAATGATTATATGGAGAATCGTTGAGTGGCGTGTGAGTGGAAGATGGTGGAAGATGGACAGAGGCGGCTTCCGTCTCATCAGCTCTTGTTCAACAGCGAATTCGTCAAGAGTTTGCACAACTGCGGAAACAAAACCCATCCCTCTACACCGACATCCTGAGCGGAAACCTGTGCGCAGCATTAACTCGATCTCACCCCTCGGAACAAGCTCAAGTTGCGAAACGACTCGTGCATCCCAGTGTGCTACAAACGTGGCCCGTCTGGAATTGGCACACGACAGTGGAGCTACACCTAGAGTCTGGTCAGAAGAAGGAAGAGGAGGTCACCGCTACCCTGGTGTCGGAGGACCAGCAGTCAGACTCCTGTCAGAGTTTGAATAGCACCTGCGAAACAACCTCCAAGAGCACTACGCCGCCAACGCCCAACCTCCCCGTACCGTCAACGTCCACTTCACCATCGGACCATCACGCACCACACTGCCCCATTTGCCTCGAGCCGTACCATCCCGGCTCGACGCTGCGAACCATTCCATGCGGACACTCGTACCACGTGTCGTGCATCGACAAGTGGCTCTGCTGCAGGATTGGGCAGTGCCCCGTGTGTCGAAACGACGTGGCCGCTGCGAGCGGAAAGCCCCATGAAGACCTCGAAAAAATAGTTGTGGTTGTTTGAGTTCCAGGCATGGTCGGGAATGGATGATCGCATATTTCACTGCAAGTAATATTTCGAAAAAGCATTTTGTTTTCCACTGAAAAGTGATGGCGAGAGTCAATTACAAATAAAGGGTCAAGGGTCCCCGTGGTGGAGTTTTTGGGAGGGGGGGGAACATCAGCAGGAATCAAAGTCGGCGGATTTGTGGTCTTTTCACAGCCACTCGTCCGAGCACGGCCCATCTTAGTATCTCGATATTGCGGCTCCGACACAAGTAGGCAGTACGGGTTGACTGGAAGGCTTTTGTGCGGATGTCGAACCTGGCTAGAATTAGACGTGCTTCGTGTTTGGGAACACAGGTATCAACGCATCGGGGCGTCATCCCGTTCTTAAAGACTGGTTATGTGATTTTCCGTCGTCGCAAAGCAACGTTTGGAGTGCAGTTGTCATGGTCATGCGGTCCGTCCATGACGCGGGCGGTTGCTTAGTTTATATGACCCCTATTCAGCTCCCCATGTTTTCACATCCGATTCGCTTCCGGTCTGCAGCGTTCCGAGTCTTGCCACCACGTTCACATGTTTTCCATTCGCGCAGCTAGCACGGCTAGGGAAGCGTTGCGGGGAGCGATCGGGCGAAATCAAGTTCGGCTCTTTGGGAGCTCCGAGGTCGTTAACTGTGAGCTGAACTTTTTGCCATCACGATGTGGTCCGCTGAAGTAGCATGCTGCGTTTCCCTACAAGGGTCGCATGGTTTGACCGACGAGCAAATCGAGTACCAGAGCATGGCCAAAAAATTCGCCGACGCAGAGTTTGTGAGTGGAGATGGTTTCCTCTTCCTGCAAGGACTGCAGCTAAGATATCGATGCGATATTGCATGCAGGCACCGAACATGCGAGCTTGGGATCAGACGGAATTATCACCACAGGAAACTATCCGGAAAGCGGGTGGACTTGGATTTGGAGGTAAATTCCTGTTACCCAGGACACGGTGAGCTCTTATCAATGAGTCGCATCCATCTCCCAGCGATCTACTGTTCGCCTGCCTTTGGTGGCACTGGTCTTGGACATCTGGATGCGTCCATCATTTTTGAGGCCTTGGCGACAGGATGCGTCTCGACTACCGCCCTCCTGTACCTACACAACATGTGCGCATGGGTGTTGGACAACTTTGGCAAGCAACCGTTGAAGGAGAGGATCCTCCCGGAAATGGCCTCGCTTCAGGTGAGTCGCAGCCCCACTTAAGTTTCACACCTGGTGCCATCAACTCAGTTCTGCATTTCCACTCAGAAAATGGCATCGTACTGCTTGACTGAGCCCAACTCCGGGTCTGACGCCGCGAGCATTACGACAAAGGCCGTAAAACGTGACGGTTACTACATTCTCAACGGATCCAAGGTGGGACCGATATGATCCGGAGAGCTTGCTGTCACCTTCTGACCACCTGCACATGCTCCTAGGCGTTCATCTCAGGTGCCGGAGACAACGAACTGTACTTTGTATTTGCCCGGACATCAGGACATTTGGGGTGGCGCGGGATCTCTTGTTTCCTGGTGGAGAAGGGGACGCCTGGACTGTCCTTTGGCGCCAAGGAGAAAAAGATGGGGTGGAACTCTCAGAGTACGCGGGCGGTGATCTTTGAGGACTGTGCGGTGCCTGAAGGAAACCTCATTGGGGAGGAAGGTGAGTAGGAGTTGGGGAGTCTGGCATCGGGAACTTCATGGATCATCAATACATTTCATGTATCCAGGCCGAGGCTTCCTCATTGCCATGAGTGCCCTCACTGGCGGCCGACTCAACGTGTCCAGCGCTTCACTGGGTGGTGCTCAGGCTGCCATCGACGCCTCCTTCTCCCACGTACAGAACCGCAAACAATTTGGCGTACCCTTATCCCACTTCCAGAACACTCAGTTTCGCCTGGTCGATATGGCGGCCGCTCTCCACTCAGCTCGTCTCGTGGTCCGGTCTGCCGCTGACTCGTTGGACAAGAAGGAGCCGTCAGCAAAGACGTACAGCGCAATTGCCAAGATTGTGGCGACAGAGCGGTGTTACGAGGTACGGGTACTGTTGCCATCTGAAGAACCCAAACAATAGTGCTGATACTGCTCCAACTCAGATCTGCGATCAAGCACTCCAATTATTCGGAGGGTACGGGTATTTGAAAGACTACCCTGTCGAACAATATCTCCGAGGTACGTTCCTCCATCACGCAATCGCGGGTTTCAGGCCCCTCACACACACATCCACCTTGCAGACCTTCGCGTGCACCGCATTCTGGGCGGCACCAACGAAGTCATGAGAGGGATCGTAGCAAAGGAGTTCTTTGAGCCCGCTCCGGTGCAGGCGAAGGTGCCGGCTTGAGCCGGGAGGGCTGGTGGTGTGGTGGTGTTGCAATATGTTGTGGTGGAATATTCTGATTTGGAACGGTACACGTTTCCCTTGCACATAATTTTGAATTATAAAGTTACTGTCAATATCAGCGCCCAGATCTCCTTGGGCCCTCGCAACGTCGACAAAGCCAACACACATCACACTCGAAGGGGCTCTCCGTTAATGTAAAGCCAATTATCCAACCCACCAACCGTTCTCCCCGACGGCATCAACGACCACGTCTACAAATTTTTCCAGTCCTGCGCGGTCATCCTCGTCGAAGCCACTCAGCTCGGCGCAGTCCAGGTCGAGTACCCCGACCACGACCTTTTCGTCAGCCGAGGACGAGTGCGGGAACACCCACGACCGGGGAACTTTGATGGGCACGACAATCTCGGAGCGCGATGCGGAGTCGCAGGCGATGTGGCCGGGGAAGGCCTTGAGGTGGGAACATGACGGATATTATCGGTTCTTTTCACACATCTGAGCAAGCAACACAGTCTCCGTGGACCATAGCACCACCGAAAATCGTTTTCTTGATCATCCATCTTCCACCCCTGTTGGTCAAAGCTCACCTCAACATCCGTAACTACAATCGTTTCACCTCGTTCCGCAGCTGCTCCACATACGCCGCGGCCGACCTGAATTGCTGTACACGCCACTCTACCCTGAAACGGGCCGAGTCTCATGGTAGACTTTTTTCTCTTTCGGGTTGCCTCGCTCGCCTCTTCGGTCACCGATTCATCAATTTGGTCCTCCGGGTAGACCAGGTACCATCCGGTCCAGTTGACACGCCGCTCGTACGGAGGATCGTTCAGCGCAAAGTAGAGCAGGCTCGATGCGTTGCCCAGATGGAGAATCCAGTCGCGAGGCGATGCGTGGAGCGTTCGCCGGTGTTCCGAGTGGTGGGACGACGGGGCAAGGAGGCCGCCGAGATCGCGAACCAGAGTGGTGTAAAAGGACGGTTTCGGAAGTGGATTCGTGGCTGGACGGGTGGATTCGTGTGTCATTGTTGAGGTTGGTCGATCAAATTGCACGGGTGGCGACTTCGGTAGAGTTGGTCGCCCTTCATTATGCCATAATTCAAGGGTTTTCGGGAGGACAATACAACGTGGTTGCATCAGTTGGGAGATGAGCTCTCCATTTTCTCCATCCTGTTGACATCGCTACTCCTGGTGCTCCCCCCCGCTACGGTTCCTCTCGCTCCAGATTCCTCTGGTTGCGGCAGCATCGTAATTCACACAAGATAGAAATGACTTAGGAGAAATTAAAGTGTGGATCTGCGATAGGACGTCGCTACAAGCGTATAATGAATGCTGAAGAGTCCAGGAGAGTCGGAGCGACAAAGGAGAGGAGAGGAGAGTAAAAAAAAAACGGAATGGGAAGGAGGAGACATGTATATTGGAAGCCGGCGGAAGCGTGAAGTGAGAGATGGGAGATGGGTCCTGCACTTTGGGGTGGGCACAGGTGGAGTGCTCCTCTCCTCATAATCTTCTTCGTGATCATCTGTTCTCCTTTTTCTTTTTTTTAAATGGTCGATGTACAAGAGGTTTTGTTCCTCCTTCCGATGTAAAAGTTGGACGTCCATCTCCTTCCTTTTTCGGCTTGATGTGAGTCAAGTCCTGCTTTGGACATCCTCAGCGCTCTTCCAAATCCGAGCAAGGAGGAGTCGGTTCTCTATTTCAGGCGGTATCCGACTAAGCGGCCTTGAATGTGCGTGGATCTAGCCGTTTCCTGGCTGTTTCCGGATGTTCCCGTATTGTGGTTACAACTTCCCTTCCACCACGCACAGCTCTTCCTTCCTTCTGGCAGACAACCATGAACTCCATCGCAAACATCTCACGTGGGATTGACGCGCTCACCTTGAGCGTCGACGCCCCAGCGTTCGTTCCCGGAACTCGGACAAAAGCCCATTCGCAAACCTCGTCTGCCGCACCCGCCGCTTTTCCCTCTTCCCCTTCTACTGTCTCACGCCCGCGTCGCCAACACCACTGGTTGCTGCAGCTGCCGCCGGAGATTTTCATTGACGCAATCGTCTTGGACTTGCTTCCTCCGGCTGTTTTGTAAGGAGTCCTCCCTTTGCTCTCCCACGACTTTTCCAGTGCACTGCGACCGCTCACGTCACGTGTTGCCGCTAAAGTTCCTCGTCCTCGACGCAAACCCGGACGACGAGTACTCATGGGGTGGCCGGAAAGCAAAATCGGACAATCCAGGTTTCCACGTCTCTGTGCTTCCTCGCGAGAGACCCCGGGACGCAAACGGTTCCATTTCTACTCTCATATCTCACATACCTGAGCTAGAACGCCATCTTCTGGAGCCGCTGCCCACATTCCAGAAGCGCACGTTCCGGTGATTCGAACACTCCCGGAAGCCCGTGCCACACCTCACGACTGACGCCTATGTCGGCGCCCGCATTGCCGTGTCCTCCTTTTGGTGCGTCGGCAAGGGCACCGTCGAGCCTTTCCGCCGCATCTTCAACCTCCGCAACCTCGTCTTTGACGCCATCGAGTCCGCAACGAAGCACAGCTCATGCTGGCACTGACAACCCTCACCGTCACACACGCCTCACGTGCCCTTCCCGTGGACAGGATGGTGCGCGCGCTGGGTGCTGGGTTGGTCCACCTCCGCCTGGACGACACGAGGAGCGTGTGTGAATATTTGTCCGAAGTCAGGTTCGATGGGGATGGGGTCGCCGGTGTGAACAGCCTCCGCATCAAGGTGTCCTCCGATATCTACTCGCCGCGCTGGCATTGCCCAGGTGGAAGGAGCTGGAGAAGGCCGAGATTGAGATCGAAGACCTGGAAGGAGAGGATGAAGTGGATCTTCTTCCCAGGGCGTTGATCGACATGGTGCCCCCCGGCTGGAACGAATCTGGGGGGGCCGCGGCAACGGGAGAGGTAGGGGTTGGGGTCGCGGACGTGCTGGGGAAGGCGAACAGGAGCGCGAAGATGAACGTCACGACGCTCAGCAGCGTGGTCGCGGTCGAGGTGGTCAGCGAGGTGGGTGGGGGGCGCGGGCATGGGAAAAGCTCAGAGTTCGCAGCACCAGCACCGGGTACGGCTGAGGTCCGTTCTGACAAGGACGGAGTCAAGCTTGCAAAAGTCAAGTCCGGAGTAAAGAATCTCAAACTGGTGGTCAAGGGTTTATCTGACTTATGAGCGGCGCATGATGTAATGTTGAGCAGCTTGATGGGCATCTTCGGTTTCCACCTCTTTCCGCTTTCCCAACCACAGCTACAACATGTCTTTATTGTATCTCGTCGTCACAACAATCTATGTAAACATCGTCTGTCTCCGCATCATTGGATGGCATCGGATCCCGCCAACGATCGATGATGACGACATTGAAATCACCTTTGACACCCACGAGTCCATGCACCGCAAGGCATACGAGTTGTTTCACACCAACGCCGCGCACTTACCCAACCTGCGCGAGTTCATCGATGGCCTGTACACAAGTGCTTTCCGCCCACAGCCGCCGCGCTGGCGCCTGGTGTGCGGACAGCGACTTGGGCAGTTATTCCCAGGCAGATACAAAAGCGCTCGCATGAGTTTGCCGAGACCCATGGTCCCCAGGAGAACGCGTACTGGCCTGCGTTCGGTGAATCCCTTGCCGGAAAAATGCCCGGACTGTAGACGCTCAAGCCACCCGTGGGGTGGGACGTAGTGGGCTCCAAGGGAGACAAAGGTGTCAGAGGTGGATCAAGTGTATTGGCATGCTTCTCTCGGCCATGTTCGGAATCAGCCATGGCATCGTCGAAGAGTGGACGCCGGGGATGCACGAACTCGAGAGGGAGCGCATGGCAGGTCTCAAACGAGTCGTGATTTGTCTCACAACAGTCGACCGCGAAGGATGGGGCGCGACGTGGGATGCGGGTCTTTGGCGTATCGACAATGCGTTTGGCGTGGAGATCGATTTTGATTCGAGGGAGGGAGCCGAGGACGAGAGAGAAAATGGCCTCGCTAGTATGGCATAGAGGTACAAGAATGCCGCGGGCAGGTGGGATTGAGCGGTGAGTGTCGGAGCAGTGGAGGCGGTGAAGGCAACGATGTACTCAGTGCGGGCGGGAGCATGCCAAATCAAGTTTGTTTAGTAGTTGCTGATTCATCGTGTAGTTCTCTCTTTCAATGCGTTTTTTATTTATTTCGAAGAAGATGGAAAAAAATTGGACCCAGGTTTTGGCTCTCTGAGCATCGGCAGAACGGTACACCTGATTTAGCCGGAGTTGGCCACAGCATCCCCCATCCAGTGAACCCGATGCATCGCCGCCAGCAGCGCGAGTCGCCGCCGGAATTCGCGCTCACGTTTCTTCTCTGCTCAGTGCGTTTCTTCTCTGCGCAGAATGTCTCATCGCAATCGCTTACTCGCCCGCTAAGGACTTGCACGGCAACCTCGGCCACCTTGACACGCTGATCCAGCTCGCGTCCACGCACCAGGTCGACTTTCTGGTGCTCGCGGGCGATCTGCACCCCAGAATGTCGCTTCTGTCCCACCTGTATCGCATGCTTGGAAATGAAGATTCCACATGGGAGGTGTCCGGACAGAGACACTGGGCAGAGACCGAGTTGTGGCCCAGGCTGGCGCAGTGCGTGTGTCCGGTTATTGTCGGATGGGGCAACGCCGGTGCGTGATGGCTCTCATTGCGATAATCATGTGTCAAACACCTTTGAAACATTGGCCAACTCCTCGGACCAATCTCCTTCCGCAAAAGACTTCGCCGCCAACGACGATTACCACGTCGAGCTTCTCAAGACACCTCCCTATCGCGGCCAAATATATCTGCTGGGCCACGGCTCCGTGAGGGATGTGCCCATCCGCAGGAAGCGCCGACGGGAACACACAGCAGCGTCGGATTCACCAGGCGAGACTGACGCGCCAGCAGAGAATCCGGAGTACTTGCGGATTTTCGGGATGCCAATGGTGTCACCGTCCCACCACTACTGCAAAGATAGGTGGGCGAGTTGAAAGAAGAAGCACAATTCCGCGCTCACCACCAACTCACACCTGTCAATCGCACGGCCTCTGCTTGTCGCTTCACAGGGAGCGCGTCGATTTCATCAAAGATCTTGAATGTGCCCTATGTTTCCCTGACCTCGCCGAGCCACCTACCCCAAATGAAACGCACGCACAGCACCCCGACGATACTCCCCCCTCGTCCAACCCGCCTCTGCCCCACTTGTGCCGCTACTTTGATGTTGCGTCGGACAGGTCCTTCCTCTCGGACGCACGGACGAAGACACTTATTATGGGTGGCGGAATACCGCTCAACCCTGAGGACACGTTGGAGGCGTATTGCGAGGCGGGCCTCAAGCGCCTACGGGATCTTCGAGTGCAGGACCTAGCCTCGATTGGACCTTCTGCTAACGGTGGCTCCCCCCAACCTTCCATTCCACACCTCGCCACCCCTTCCCCTTCCCCAGACCATAGCCCCACCGACCCATCACAAACCGCGGCGCCCGCTCCGCACACTCCACCTCCATCCGCTACGCTCGCGCTCCTGCACTCCCCGCCCTACGCCACCTGCCTGGACGCCATCCTTCCCAACGGCGACCACGTCGGGTCGCAAGCCGTGCGGTCGTTTCTCGAACAAGCCCGCCGCGACGCGCTGCTCGACGTCGCGGTGTGCGGTCACATACACGAGACCGTCCGCGTCAGCCAGGGGAACTTCGCCGCCGTGGTCAGGGAGACGGTGGCGGCTGGAGACGGTCGCGGGCCTGTGCCAGTGTGGGAGGCCGCGGGAGAAGGCGGATCAGCCAAAATTGGGCGAATCGACGCCGCTTCCGCGGGAGAGGGCCAGGTGGTGGAATCTGGCGACCCCCTGGTGTGTTTCGGCTCTGGAAACGACTACAAGAGGGAGAAGGGATATGGCGTGTTAGTGACGTTGCAGCGTTTCCGAGGTGGCGAGCGGAAGGTGCTGGCCAAGCGTATTCCAGTAAAAGGCGGGAAGAGGTAGGGGTGGGTTGTGAGGATGGACTGGCGTGGAGCATAGATGCGATAGATCCGAGTTTATGCTTTACTTAGATGATAATAAATTGAGCACCTGAAGTGCAGTATGAATAGATGTATGTGAATTCGCGATCGTTATCGAATGCAAGCTCCCAACGCCGCGAAAGCAGGATCGAATGTCGAACACCTGAGCTTCGCCGCAAATCGAACATTCCACACATTCATCCCCCAAAACCCCAAACCCCGCGAAAAACATTCCATCAAACTCCACATCACCGCGCAATGAACCCACAGAGCGAGAATGACAAGGTCCAGGACGCCAACGGAAGCGGTGCGTACACGCCGCGCGGATGTCGCCGGACTACGCCGGTGGTCGAAACTTGGACGCGAGGGATCGATGGGACGCTTACGCGACGTTTCTTTGCTTCTCTACGCGCCTCTAGACGCCCAACCTTCCACCGATGTCGAGGGACTCTCCAATCAGCGAGGTGCGTGCAGTCGGAGTGCGCACAGATGCGTCAATGCGGCTTACCCAACCCCCTCGGCGTGGGGCTTTCATGGTGACTTTTTGGTCTCAGAGAGCTTTATGCTCACGACGTTGCAGCAGAACCAGCTCGCGGCGATGTTGAGGATGGCGGCAGCGAACGCAGGGTGTGAGTGGTCTGACTACGCGCCGAACCGCCCGGATTTCTTCGGGCGGATATTGTATCGTGAACTAATTCTCGCTTAATACTTTGTTCCTGGCGTGGCTTGGCTCTAATGCGTCGATTGAATGCATTTTCACAACATCCAATCCATCATCCTTCATCTAACTATCTATCTAGCCCGCCCGGCATCTATCGTCTGGAACCCCCGCCCCATATACACCGATTTTCTGCACGTGCCCTTTGCAGGAGCGCAGAGCTGGCAATGGCGGCCGTTCAGCTTCGCGCCGCTCGCGAAGCTTGGCCGGTTGTTTGTCTGATTGGTTGAAAATCTGAGCAAGTTAGGAACCACGTACATGTTGAAGCAGCGACGCGAAAAAATTATGGAGCACATGGGGACACGTGAAGTCGAAATGACGGCAAGAGATTCAAGGTTGCAAGAACTCCTTTTCTTTTCAATATGTGTTGCGGTGACGTTTTTCTTGCAATGACCATCATGTATTGGTATCGTTTGGAATTCCTAGAGTGTAAATAGAATACGAAACCTGGTTCATGTTTCCCATTTTCAATTAGAGGAAGCGCGACGGTTGCTGCAAGGCCATGACCACTTGGTTTTGGAAACCACGCTGCAGACTATAACCTGCATGTACGTTGATTTCTGAACTTACTTGCATGAAATCGGCCGTTGAGGCCACAGAACAGGGTCAGGTAATTCAAGCGGGCGATTTTTCCAAACAGCCATCCTCCTGGTCACTGTATCTCTTTCTTAAATTTTCCATTCGCGACAATCGACGGCAATGAGCGCGGCATCTTCGAGGTGGGTCCCACGAAACCGTCAACCCAACAAGAATCACTGGCTGGGATCTCTGGATGAATCAGGCCATTAATGGCCTGCAAAAGCTTCCCGGTAGCGCTTGCTCTTGATGCTCTCTATCGCTGAACCCATTTTTGCCAAATCTAAATCCTTGATTCCCGAATATTCGCCGTTCAGAACCTACACCATCATCGCCGGGACTTACAACGCCAGCCTCTTGAAGCTCACTTTTGACCCCTCAACCTCCTCTCTGTCGCTATCCGAAACAATCTCGACTTCCACCTCTGCCGGTGGTCCCTTCGACGCTGTGAACCCCTCTTGGTTGGAACCCCACCCAACCCAGAATGACCTCGCCTATGCCGCTGATCAGTCCCCTGAGGGCCGTGTCGTTCTGTTTCGAACCAGCCCTAGTGGCAATGTCTCTCTCGTCGCCTCGGCACCCACTGGAGGATTCCGTCCTGCCCACGCTTGCACAACCGCGGATGGTCGATGGGTCGTGCTGCCCCATTTCAACGACGGGCGCGTAGTAGCACTCAAAGTTGATCCCAACAAGGGAGCGGCGGCATTCGATGCGAGCTCAAGATTTGAAATTGTTTACACTGGATCAGGACCCATGCCCCTTCAGGCCGTGGCTCATCCCCACATGGCAGTGGAACATCCCACGTCCGGGAACGTGTTTGTGATTGACCTTGGATGTGAGATTCTTGTTCAAGTCTTGTCTGTTATCGTCCAAACCAACTACCCGCCCCATCCAGCCGACCGAATCCACGAGCTTCGACTCAACGCTTCGGACACCTGGGAACCTGTTCAGAGCATTGTCGTGCAACCTGCCGGAAGCGGACCGAGGCACATGAGGTTCTCCCAGGATGGTGGGTTCGAGTACCCCTTTTATGTCCAGGATTTCAGGGGAGCATACGGGTCATGATGAGGACAGTTTTTCGTGTCAATACCTTCAACTTCCCCGCACCGTCTCACCCGACCCCGTAAGGCCTTTCCGCCTATCTCCTCTGCGAGCTCACCTCCACCATCCATACTTTCCGCGTCGCTGCACCGTCTCGCGGGTCCTCTACACCGACGTTGTTCGAGCCTGTGTCGGTGCGGAGCTTCCTCCCTCCCGGAGCAGCCGATGCCGCCGAGGACAAGAAGCTCGCGGGCGGAGAAATCCTGTTGCCGAAGGATGGGAGGCAAGTGATCGTATCGAACCGGTGAGTGGATGGTTTCGGAGTTTGCACTGTGACTTTGTGCTTCTAACACGATCAAACCGTTCTTCCTCCCACGTCTTCTCCGGTGACAGCAATGATGGTAACAGTGGGGGCGATGCCATCGCCGTGTTCCCATTGGACCCGCCGAACTCCCCAGAGCTCAACACCGACCCTGGATTCTACAGGACGGGTGGACTGCACCTGAGAGGCGTGGAGCTGGACTTGTTCGAAGTGAGTCCTCGGAGTTGTCATTTCCTGGGTTCCCAGTCGTTAAACCGTAACGCACATTGTCCCAACCTTAAACAATGAAGCAAAAATACCTCCTTGCGGCCAACATGCTATCCTCATCGCT
Source organism: Gonapodya prolifera JEL478 (assembly GCA_001574975.1). NCBI lineage: Eukaryota > Fungi > Monoblepharomycota > Monoblepharidomycetes > Monoblepharidales > Gonapodyaceae > Gonapodya > Gonapodya prolifera. The sequence goes on along the minus strand of KQ965750.1, from coordinate 281,715 downwards.
CACAATGTTTGAACGAGACCTGAATGACGCAGCAGGCGCGCTCAAGGTGGTGGCCAAAGCGGACGTGCCAAAGGGGGTACAGGTCACAACGCTTTTGTGGGTGCGGCCGTGAGTGAAGGTGAACGGAAAGAAACAGCAGATTGACATTGAGGTAGCCATGAAAGATACAGTTCATTTAGTGAATACAAAAGAGGCTTGACGCTCAACAAATAAGACGGATAGCTCCCCTTTCCCTGCACCCCTTTAGGCTGCGTCTATAGCCTCCTTTGCCATTCTGTGAGGATCAATCCCTCCGTACAAATAGTCCAGAACAACGTGACAGTGAATTCGCACGCCGACGGGAAGGCACTCATCGTTTGCGTAAAACGCCGCTGGAAGAGCCCAAACAGAGTCAGTACGACATCATTCATTCGGTAAACGTTGGGCACAAGTCAATGCTAATATGTCGCCCGCAACTCACGGTGGTGGTTCACGCCAATGCCTCTACCCCCCGGTATTGGTTGCAGTTGCTTTCTACCATCATCCATTTGCAAGTATTCAGTGTCTTGACATCCGAGGGTTGCGTAGAACCCTCCGTACCGGTTAATAAATTCAGATACATCGTCTTGCATAATGGGAACGTATGCGGGGATTGTTGGAGCGCTTCGAAAGAAAAAATTGTTCACAATCACATACCATATCCCATCACAGCTTCGACGTGCTCCACTTTCCCCTTTCCCGCACGAATAAGAGTAGGCAATACAGCTTGTGTCCAACCTCTGGTGTGCAAGATGGCCGGGACAGATTGGTGGAACGTGGCAACGCCGGTCATGTCATCTGTAGTACGGAAGTGTTAGGAAAGCAAGGCACCCCTCACATCCGAAATCTCAGAGATATTCTTTTGCATCTACTCACGAGCCTTTGCAATCCCGTCCACGAGGCGTTCTACCTTCTTCTTGATGGCATCCATGTCGTCATTCACAAGGGCGCGCACCGTCCCATACAGTGTCACAGAATCACCAATGATGTTGAAACGACCTTGGTCAACAACGCTGAAATTTGGTGGACAAAAAATTACGCCGTTTTCCCAATGGAGAAACCAATGCGTAAAGAAACACACTGGCCAATGGAAATAGTGAAAGCAGAGGTGGCCGGCATTTGGCGATACAGTTGACCGCATTGCGTGATAACGTCAGCGGCTACCACAAGCGGATCTTGTAACAAGACAGCACGAGTGGGATGTTGAAGACTCATGACGGTGGCAAACGAGAGTTTCGACTGACACGAAAATCTCACCTTTTCCGAGCCAAGGCATGCTCCCGTGAACCTGTTTACCCTGGATATCGATCTTCAGCAATGCCGAGGCAGCAAACATAGTTCCTGTAAATTGCGCCCACACGACCTCCACATCAGATTCCTCACACTGTGATTCGTTCAACCTCAACACCAACCTTCCCTCCACCCAATGGAGCCTGTCGGTGTCGGTCCCACGTGTATCCCAAACACCATTCCGGGCTCGTATGATACGCCGTCAACTTCGTGCCATCCTTCCGCCATCATCTGGCGTGCACCGCCGGCTTCCTCGAGTGGGGGGCCTTCTTCGGCCTGACGCAACAGAGGAATACGCGAGACGTTAGACACGGAGGAAGGGGAGGGAAAGAAGGAACCGAGCTCACCGGCTGGAAGAGGAACACCACAGTTCCATGAAGCGAATCCCGCATTGCGGCAAGCACAGATGCCGCAGACATGAGCATGGCGACATGAGTGTCGTGGCCACATGCATGCATCACTGGGAATGGTCCACCGGGGTAAGTCTCGTCCACAACCTTGCTCGCGTAAGGTATATCAAACGTTTCCTTCACTGGCAATGCACTCAGGAACGATCGCATCAACAATCAATAAGAAAACATAATGCAAATGTCTTCACATACTCCATATCTGCCCTCAAACAAATGATTTTGCTGTTCCCAGAGCGGGTAGGGGCTCGCCCTTTTAATACTCCCACGACACCGGTTCCAGCGACACCTGTTCGGACAGCGTCACATCCAATCGCCCTTAAATGATCGGCAACAATGCCAGCCGTGCGAAATTCTCGGTTCGGGAGTTCTGGGTGTTTGTGAATCTGCAAACGGTAAGTGCATTTGTGTGACGGGTCCGTTATGCAGAAAGGGTGCGATCGGTGTGTCCAGGCAGACGTATATCCACCAGCGATTGTAAAAGAAAGTGTGGAAGTTACAGCGTGAATCAGCTCCGTCGGCTCGATAATCGGCTCACATCATGCCTCCACGACACACATTGGTCATTCCCCTTTTCCAAGAGCTTTTCCACCTGCGCGTAGAGTGCCTCAAGCTCCGGATCTTCTTTCTCAGCGAATCGCGGCGTTGCTTGACCGGAGGCAAACATTTTGTTCGTATTCTTTCAAAGCCGAACCGCGTCTGTCTTCAGTGGCGGGAACACGTACTATGTGCCGTAATGCAACGTGCCCCACGATATAAATATACGTCATATAAAACATTAATGATGCATCGTCATTGTTGAAATTAGGATATCAACGATATCATCTTCCTCCGAAACCATGCTTACATCCTCCCCTTCGCTTTGCCTCCCTTACCCACCACTCTCTCCGCCTCCTTTTCCTTCGCCTCGGCCCTCTCGATCCTGTCCTTGATCTCCCCCACCATCCTCTCGTACTCTTTACGAACCGCAGGCTGTTTTGCATTCGCAGCCAGGCGGGACTCGGCGCGAACCAGGTCCGATCGCAGGCGGGGAAGCAGCAAAGAAAGTTGGAGAAGCGTGGTCCGGGCAGCGGAGGCGGCGTCGGCGGGAGGCGTGGCGGGAGAAGCCTTGCTTCGAGAACCAGAAGTGCCCGGTCGATTTGACTGGGTCTCTTGGTGGTGATTATGGTGCGATCCTTGATGGCGCTGGTGCTTCTGGTTGAGTACTCCCTCCAAGAATCCAAATACATTGCTCTTGCCATCGCCGGTGCTTTCGTCCTTGCTGTTCCCTCCCCGTCGTCGTCCCCCTGCTCCATGCCCTCCCCTACCACCATCTGCGTCCTTTCTTTTTCGCCTGCCTCCCCGTCGCTTGCCCTTATGTGTCTCTTCTTCACGATAGTCCAAACCCCATCCAGCCCCTCTGATCTCCACCTCGACAGGTTCCACTCTCCCCTGTCCATCCTTGCCCAGCCCCGTCCCGGGGACGAACCCCATTCGCAGCATGAGCCTCGACGCAATACCACGCGTGTGGGATTCCCATTCCGCGAGCGGAGGATGAGACGAGGAGTGTGGGGGAAGTGGAGGGTTTGGCATGTGTCCAAAGGATGGTCGAAAGGAGGAGCTCGAAGCGTCCGAGTCCTCGGCGTCGTCGGTATAAAAGCCAGATTCGTCACTCATATCGTCGTAAGAGCCAGACGAAACCATGTCACTCTCCGACTCCGAGTCACCACCATCCCAATGCCTCTTCCGCGGAACATGGCTGTCCGCGTCACTGTCCCCATTGTATCCCAAACCTCCGTGGCGAGAGCCCTCTCCATCTCCTCCGACTCTGTTTCCATCACCCGCACCTTCCGCACCCCCGCCAAGTCCAACATCCACCAGCGGAAACACATCGTCGTGGCCCAGCACACCTTCCCCCTCCTTCTCGTACCCCTCATACACAACGCGGTACGTTGCGCCACCACCCTGCACGGCTCTCACCGTGGCGGGGTACCACGCCTCCTCAGCCTTTCCCCTGGATCCTCGTGGGTAGAACCTCGCCCACACACGCGCGCCTGGTTTCAGGTCGTCCGACGTGGTCTGGTGCGGGTCGGTGGGGTCACGATGCAGTGAAAGGTCCAAAGCAGACGAAAGCGAGGCTTCATAAGGGAGGAGGTATCCGGCCGCAAGGTGGAGGCCAAAGTTGGCGAGGTCGGATGTTGGAGGAGTCAGAAGAAGCACAGAAACGAATGGACCGGAGACTATCGAAGGAGTCAGAGGAGTGGCTTCGCTGGATTCTTTCGCAGTCGCTGCTCCTGTGATATCCGCGTCGGTGGCGCTGTTCAGTTCGCCTTTGAGTGGTTCATTGGAAGCGGGGCTTCGCGCTTGCTCGGCAGCTTGTGCAGCCTCCACCCCAATGCCACTCATGCTGCTCGTTTCGTCTATTCTCGAGACGATACCCGCGAGCAGGTATATGTGCAGTCCGTCTGGTGTCGGATATGGAGCACAAACTTTCTCTCCCAACGCAGGCACATGAGCGGGAGGTGGAGCATCAAGGGGCTCGGATTCGGTGAGTGGAGCTGCTGCAGCAGAAAGAGCGGCGAGTTCGCGAAGGTCGGCGACGAGGGCTGCCAGCTATTTAGAACGCAGTCCGCCCAATCCAGCGGTTTTCATTGAATTTTCAATCGTTTCGACAGCCCAAGGGCGGTCGATTCGAGATAACGATGCCGGTGAGCAACCAACGACAACTCCAACCATGAAATGAAGGTGATTGACCACGCGCTCACCTCCACGTTCTCCGGGTCCAGCGCAAGTAGTTCCTCTGCATCACGCAGCTCGCTTTCTATGCTCCCGTCAGCTGCGTCCTCCATCGTTGACCGTTTCGCCAAAGAAACGTTTGCTCACAAATTTTGGCTCCGACGGCACACATGAACTTGGATCAATTTTGCCTTGAATTCCATCTTTTCTTTATGTACTATGTACAGGTTCTTAGATTGTTAAGCTGCATTATTAAATTTATGGGAATCACATAGTCCCTTGTTACATAATGCCAGTTTCACTTGGTTTTCTCAAAGAGTGCACCAGTAAGTGCACCAGTGAACATAATCTTGCGATCATGAGTGACCCAGGCTCATTCCCTTTTTATTCTCAATATTTTGCCAAACGAAGTAGTCTTGATTAATTTTTGCTGAAGGTGTACAATTTTGACACATCCAACAATTACAGTCATTCAGCACTGTCAGGCCAGCCAATTTCCAGCAAGTTGGTATCAAAGGAGAAAGAGAAAAATCCACACTGTCAATTAAAAGAACTAGACTGGGAATGTAATGCATTGCATAATGGGCTTCTCTTTTTTCATGTGGCAAGTTGTAGGAATGCATTGGCTGGCAGGTGGTGCCCCCTCATATCCTGGGTAATGTATTATATCCTTCCTCCTTCCCTTTCTCCCCCTTTGTTTTTGGTTTGACAGCAAAGACCCCCAAAAAAGCATCTGTTCTCTGGACCATGCCTTCAATGCAGTTTGAAGTGAGGTTTGAAATATTTTTTGGTTTTATGCCCAGCATAGTATCCTGGACCCAAGAATTCAAGTCCTGAATGAGACTACATGCTGTTGCACACAAGAAATGATGTTCAACGATAAAAAATAGTGTGCATGACATTGGAATTCACCTTTGCCATGGTATCACTTAATGTAACGTTCAGCCACAACTCCACATCATCTGGCGCAATGAATCAGATCAGAATAGTACTACAAAAATACTCCAAAGTTGAAGAGAGTCAATTTTTAATGATGCTTCTGAAACCTGGCACAACCAAACCCAGAAGCCAGTTTTACAAAACATGATTTTCAATCAGATGATGCCATCAAAATGTTTCTGTTCACTGCAACTTTGGGTATGTGTATCTGTTTTGTTCAGCTCACTTGGGCTTGCTATTGCCCACAAAACCCATGACATTGAACAATTGCAACTAAACTTGGTGCTTTGACCATGTGATTGGCATCTGCAACAAGTGTTTCAAATGTTGACAGTGTTTGATGCTTGTGGTGCTTGTGGAAGTATAGTAGAAGAATGTAAGTAACCAAGACTCTGATGAAGCAAAACCACCCATTGCTGGTGCTAATGAAATCCAGGATTTATTTACAGTAACAAGTACAAGGAGTGCTCATCTCCAGGTAGGTGGCATTAAGCTAGATGGGTCCCCAGCTTGCCATGTGTAAATGGCATAATTTGCCAACCAGAAAACTGTAATATGTACTAAAGCCAAGGTGAGAGCACCTGCATCAGTACAGCCAAGCTTCCCACCATGCTCAGAACTCCTTGTGAGATGTCCTAACAGTTGCTGATTCTGTGCGCAAACCCCACGCCCAGAATGCAAACACGTGCCTCAGGTTGTCCACCTGTCTGTTTCAATGGCCTCACCCACCTGGCACATTTCCACACCACACACCTATATCTCCAGGTGGTTCTTGGGTAAGCACAGCTTGTGTTCCTGTCAAGGTGATGCAGCACATGGCATATTCCAGATCTTGACACTGGAAAGTTGCTAATCCTGCCCTTCAGAGCCTTGTATAACTAAATTCACAAAAAAAAATCCATGAGGTGGAATTTGGACAAAAGTATGTAGCAAGCAGATACACTGTACTTTATGGGAAAATCTGAAAGGTTGTGCTTTATGTGATCTGGAATTGTCATGCAAATTGTTGAGATGATTTGATCCACTTGGAAGCACAATGCCCATATGTGATATAGAACCAGTCCTGTACAATTGGTGCAGTGTATGGGGACACCACACTGACAATGGAAGCATTCAGGATGGTTACAGTTTGTGGTGGTTGGATTTGCACTGAATTGGGACTCAGATGGCCTGAGTCCTCTCTCTGAAGGGAAATCACTCAGGATTTTATTGAGTGCAACTTGTTTATAGTGAAATAAATGTGTCCAAGAGATTTTGTAATTTGTGAGGTTGCACCCTACTTTTGCACCACCACAAAACTCCAAAACACAGGTAGCACAACTGAGGACTTGCATGAATCTCTCCCTGGAGCACCTGAAATGTTGATTCCTTGCCCCTATTGCAGCCCTTGGTATCACAGGGAGAGGACTTGATAAATGCTGATATTGGAACACTCACACCATTCACTGGTATTTGCACCCTAAAGCAGCACACAAAATCTCCCACTATGTAATCTATGTTTCTCTAGCTGCGAAGAGGTGGGGTTTTCTGTCTGGCTTGGGCTGCAAAACCTTGGGTCTTAGGACCCCGTTTATCTCTGCAAACTGGAAGAAATTGGAGTGCTGAGAGTTTTATACCAATAAGCACTCCATTGAGGAAAAAGTGTTGAGTTGCCAAAGGCAGGCAGGTTCAAAATTAAAGGAACAAAAAGGTGTAATTGATGAAAAATTAAAGGTGGTTGCAGGAGTAACCTTTTTTGTGGATGGACAGAAAACAAAAAACCAAGAACTAGATGCAATATAGCTTTCAAATAAAAAGAAAATACGTTGTTTTGGCTTCCTTATATTAGGCTCATTCCCAGCCACTGTAGTGTTTTGGATACTGGGTTGCATCAATATGTTAGCATTGGGGGGAGCACCACCCACCTGAACATGTATCCTTCCACTTCAAATAATCCATATTGAATATCAAAATTTTGTGGTGTACAGAAAGCAAGTTTTTGCATGCTGAGCGTTAAAGGGAAAGTGCCAACTCTTGTCTCTGTGACTGAGACAGATACCCCCTGCACCAAACGAATATGTTTCTGTGTGTCTACAAGTCCTGTCCTAATTGAAAACGTCTTCTGTAGACTGGTGGATGCAATGACAGTAGTGAGAGAACACACAACATTTGTGGATGAATTGATACATGGGTGCTAATCAAGAAATGTTTGGAATGTTTAAACCCCTTCCACTCACATGATAACTACAATAAATTCTCCTGATTCTAGCAAGTTATAATTAGCTTGACAAAAAAAAGGAAGCTAACATGGATGTACCTTTACCCATGAGCATTTTTTTAGCATTTCTCACTAACATGAGGAGCTAATAAATTTATCTGCAAAAGCCCCATCTCTCAAACTGCTGATCAACTAAACAAACCATTTTAGCAATATTAAATGCAATGTAATGCCAAGATAATAAAAAATCTTGTAATTTGCTCTTGATCCCAAGCAAACAGGGACATACCATGTTGGGTGTTTTACCATTTTCATGCCAGTTTCTCTTTCTCCATTGACATGCTTGTCCAGAAAAAAATTCAGTAATACTCTGCTGCATATGATATGCAATCACTTTTTAGGATTTATTGGTTATCTTTTTTGCGTTATGAGCAACAGTGTGTCAACATAGTGTCACACTGACATCCACTAATGTGGAGTATATAGTGTAGTATGAGTGTTGGGTATTAGCTGCTGTGCCACTACTGTGGCCGCGGGTTTAGATGTGCACACCTGCAGGACGTGCCCTAAGTTTGGCATCACGTTCCTGCAGGTGAGTTCTATGCACATCACGTCTTGCTATGTACATCTGATCATATATTCACGTTCCTGCAGTTTACAGGCTTGTGCAGCTCACCTAGGTTGTGTAGCACATAGCACCACATTCAGTGGCACTTCCTTTTAAGCTGGGTGCGCACGTTGGTTCTGTGTCAATAAGGGTAACCCAAAATAGTAACTTGGCATGTCTATTCAGCCTGTCACCTCCAAATTTTCTCCCTTTTCTTTCTTCCTACTTCCAAAAGTGATTTTATGAGATGTGGACTGTTTGGCATCCTCAATGGGTGAAATGGGGGAAACGTTCAATTTGAATCTCTGACTTAGAAATACTAGAGATGTTGCACAACTGGTAAATTTACAAGTTACTGCACACAAAATATTAGCACTTGTATTTTTGTAGAAAACTGTCCTTGTTTCTTTATGAGTTGGCAGCCCAAATTTGTAAATTTTTAAAACTCATTGAATCACCACCACATCAGCAATTGTGGAGCACATTTAGTGCCTGATGCATGTTATGTGTTGCTTTGGGTCACCCAATGTTGCCCTGGTTGTCAGTCTTCCCCTTCACCCAGATTTTGCACATGGAATTCCTCTCTGAGCTGCACCTATTGGGTACTCCTGCCAGCTCACAGTCTCAAGGAGTCGTGCATCTGAGAATTTTGCGTGGATGACTGTTTGATTGAGCCATTGGTAGCATTGCAAGTGAATTTTTGGGGGACGACGTTGCAAGCAATTCCAATGCTCCCCTGTGGAGAGAGTATCTTTGCAATGTATTTGCATGAAGAGTTACAGCTGCAGTATGTACAATCAATCTGTGGTGGCCAGATTTAGACTGATCATGATGTTGAAAATGTGCACAACTGTTTGGCTCATAAATTCACAGGCTGTAGAAATAAAGTGCAGCTTGCAAATTTTTAAATTGCACAACCTCTCTACCAAATAAAAATTTCACAGATAATTCTTAATTTTTTTTACACTCAAGAACAAAAGAAGCAGCAGAAAAGAAAGCAGAAGAAGAAAAAAAGGACGTTTTATTTTATGATGTGAAAGCAATTTGACCAAATGTGTGTATTTATCTCACCAAATTATGTCACCTGCTTCTTGTTTTCCCCCTGGTTTTTCCAGAATATGGTACTGGTCCAGAAATCCCTATTCCCTAATATGGCATTTGGAACAACTTCTTTAGCACTCTTTTACATGCTAGCTCCACCAGAAAGTTCCAGAATCTCACAAAAATAACATCCATTGGTTTTTAGATTGTAGTTGAATATACTGATGTGTTGACTGATTCAATTTAGCCTAATTGTTTGGTCAGGGGTGTTACCAAATTGGGATTGTGCCTAAAGTTTTACTTGTGTAGACCACAAACCGGAAGTTTAACCCTCCTCTCTACCTCCAAAAACATTGTGATATTTTTTTGAGATTATTGCTCTCTTTTATTTTCCATTATTCATAAAATTTTCATTGCTCTTAAATGATTTTAGAAGCTGAAGAGAAATACTGCCCAACAGAACATAAATCACTGTGGCTGAAGCAGATGCTGTTGCCTCTGCATAACTAAAACTGGTTTCATCTGCAGATTCTGCAGTTGAGTTTGGCAGAGAGAAGAGTTGGACAGAGGTCCACTTGTTTCATGTTGAATTGACCCTTGCAAAAGTATTTCAATGCATCTCTGATATCATTAGAATTTTTGGTGGGGTTTTCATTGAAAAAAATTTGAAGCTTAGTCAGGTGGTGAATGTGGTTGGTGCTCTGTACAAACCAGTTTTATTCCCCCGTCCTTGAACATGAAATGCACTGTTCATACGAATATGCTCTAAAATGAACTGTTCAAAATTGTCATTCATGGGAACCAAGGTTTGCCTCAAAGTGATCATGATCAGACCACCATGTAACCTTTGACTGTTCCCATCTCATGGCCTTGAGAGCAATCCTCAGGTGCAGATGGTCCAGGATTGACAAAATAATTACTTACATTGGCAAGGTCAAAGGATCTTTTGGAGTGGTTTTGTGGTGATTTCAAGGTTAAAAAAAAGTCATTATACGCTTTTAAACGCGAATTTCATCCATTTTGAAGTCAAAAATGGAGAAAATTTATATCCTTTTTTAATATATTTTTTTATGAAATGCAAGATTTTGTTGCAACTTGGCAGAGAATTGAGTTGTACAGAGTTGATTTAGACAGAAGCAACTGTATCTAATATTTGAAGAGTTTTGAATCTTGTTTCTTTATGACTGAATTTGTCAAAAAGATGAACCCAAAATTCTGCAATGTTAAATTTGACATGAAAAATGCAGTCAAACACAATGTAACAAAACATTTGATCTATCAAATTGAGAATATGAAAATATATCACTAAAAACTGATTTGACTCTCTTTATGAAACTGAGTATGGCAAGTCAAACCAGCCACCTATTTTTTGACAACAATGAATGGCAACAGTCTCCCAGGAGAATGCACACACGTGCAGGATCTAGCAGTGAACATCTAATGAAGCGTGTTGCTTGAAATACAGGCATACAGAGGAAGCATTGCATGTGATTTAAACACAGGGACCATCACAACCTCACTTAAATTGACCATGCAAATGGATGAAGAAGCATCAATTCTAAAGACAATGTCCGACTTGCCTGTAATTTTACAGACTTCTAGTGATATAAATCCCAGAATAGTTGGTTTAGTACAAGGTGCAAATGTAGGAGATGTTGACACATCCTCCATTCACCCCCCCCCCCCCCCCCCCCCNCCCCCACTAACTGCACCCACGTTTCACTCCAACCCCATCACACAGATTGTGGGGGTGCAATGGGCTTAGATCCATGTCTTTGTTTTGCAGGTGAAGCCAATGAAGAACAGTGATCAGCAGGTTACCTGTTTAACAGTGGTTTCCAACAGTTTTCATTGAACTTTATATTTTCCTTTTTTAATTTTGCAACTTAGATGGAAAAATTGCTTAAATATTAAAGTGAGATCAAAATGTATCAAGAAAAAGCACCTGGCCATTTTGCAAGCTGATAACTGAGATGATTGCTTGTGGAAAAAAATGCACAAATCGTTGGTATTTGACCATACGATGGCTAGATTGCTCTAGAATATTATACAAGGGGGAATCAGCCTCCAGAATTTACTGAACTATGTGCTCCAACTCCAAATGTGAAGGATTATCTGGATACAGCACAAGTTCTTGCCAAAAGTAATCATATATGGGGAAAGCTTACCAGAAAGTGCTGCAAGAGCTGTTGAAAGCAGTAACAATGCCTGCAGAAAATGAACCTGAATAGAAACATTAGTTTTCACAACTGAGAGATTGGCATTTGTCAACAGGAGTTCACAACATTCACAACAGTGTAAAGTACATGCACTGAGATGTATGTTGGGGTGATAAGAATAGATATGAAATGAGTGTCAAAAGGTATATTAACTAACACAGCTACTAATTCATAGTGTTGTGCCACACAATGACTCCCACTGGGTACTGGTATACTGCAGTCCCCCTTCCTCTTAGGTAATGTCCTTAAAAGTTGCTTTACTTCATCAAACACAAATTGTTCCTTACTGCATGTCCTTCTTGTCAACAGACTGGCAAACCCTCCAGTAATTTCTCTTATTTGCTGCTATCAAAGTTTGTGGTTGCTTTGGCAGTTTTGTTTTGGTGAACTGTATTAATGCAAGACAAAACATTAAGAACTTGTAACTTGTGAAACAACTTGGTGCAAATGTGCTGATGCCAAAGAATTCGCCCATTCACTGATAATAATCATCATTTTTTGATTTTATTTTCATCACTTAACTGTGCTATGAATATTCCCACATTGCCACAGCAAACTTTGAACCTTACAAAAATACCACAAAAATTTCTTATTAAGTGTTACCTGAGATTACGGTTCCCCAATTCCAATTTAAGGCCAGATGTGTTGCATTAAATAAATTGCAAAGTTCTTGGTTTGTGTACTTGTTGTGAGAAAATAGAACAAGAACAGGAAGAGCATAAAATCTTGCTGAAGATCTTAGCAAAGGAGAAGATTATATACATATTATGGCCAAGAGTCTGATTTTGCAGAGAAAAGTGATGAAAGCAGCATTGCTAAGGATGAACCTTGCAATCTTTCAAAACGAAGAAAATGTAATCAATGCTTTCAAGGTTATGAGTGACCACCTCTCAATAAAAGCTTAATGATAGAAAAAACAAGCTTCTAGCCATTGACAAGATAAAAGATCTCAGAGAGGAGCTGTTTAACAACCCCCAGCCCCCCAACCCATCCCTGCTCCCCACTGGACATTTTCAATATAAGTCAATTTTATTCCAAACCCATAATTCTTGCTTTCTGAACCCATCTAGCCAGCCACAAAAGACCCAGAACATCCTCAGACAATACTAACAAGAGTATGTGCCATTAAAGCAGGATGCAGGTCTCTCTACTTGTTGAGTTGAGTGCCATTTTGTCACCATCCTAGTAGATTTCAGACAGTAAGTTGGGCTCTGCTGTCTGTTCCAGTGGATCAAGCACATGAGGGGTCTGTCACATGGGAGACATACCCCAACAATTCTGGGGGGATACCCAACCTCAAATTCAAAAGGTGGTTTTCAAAATTTTAGGGGTCACTTTATATTTTGGAAGTGTACCTTTGAGAGGTCAAAAACAGTTTGAAGTCCCAAAGTGAGGATTTTGGTGAAAAACCTGCTCTGGGGACGCAAGTCTTTGAGTCAAACAGATCAATTCTGTGTGAAAAAGCGCTGCAACTGTTGCATTTTCCCCCTTTAGCCGACTGGTTAACCCTAAAGGTTCAAAATCCCTAAGAGGAGGTTCAACTCCCAGCTCCAACCCATCTTGTTTTCACAAACCCAACGTTTTTAGTTTTGAGGACCAAGTATTCTGGAGATGAATGTTAACTTTGCCCATAATCAAACTTTGGCTTGGGGTATGTGTCTCAAAAGGGGTGGGGTATGTCTCTGGATTGGGTACTTAAAAAACGCAACAGGGTCCATGTCATATAGGAGATTGATGGAATTATGGAGGACAATGTGGGTTTAGTTTTGGGGGATTTGATGCCATCCACACTGTACATGATGCGTGGCAATGCAAATCCCACCAGCCAAGATAGTAATTTTGTTGAGCCTTTTCCCAAGTTTGGTCCAACCCAGAATGGGGTATGGATCAATCAAATGAGGGAGAGAAGCCAGCCTAATTGATGCACACTGGTTTTGATGGTGAGACAAGGAACTACATGTCTGACAACAAGAACAGGAGGGAAAACCACTCAAATCTGGCAAGAATTTTTTTTAGTGAGCATAAATGCCTTAAAAAAAAGATTGGGTTTGATTAGTGGCTGTTGAGGCTTTCATAATATTTTGTTAAACTTGGGACAGGAGCAGGGGGGTTTAAGGATCACAGAAGAGTAGTCTTGTTACTATGATCCACTAAGATTAAGCCTTTATTTTCTAGAAGTGCTCTTACTCAAGAACACTTTCCCCTTTGCAGCAAATTTTTGGCATCCTCAACCTCTCAAGGCAAAAGATACTCATTAAAATTTAAAAATATGAAAATGTAGCATCTTAAACCCAAGTTTTGACAGGTTATGAGATATGATTTTCATAATCTTCCATAGCAGCAAAGTAAACCAAAAGCAAAGAGAGGTTTCTGATACTGGGGAAGTGCACCCCAAAGAAACAGTGGAATTATGGTGGTTAATAGAGGGGGGAAAACGAGGTTTCTGATACTGGGGAAGTGCACCCCAAAAATATAGTGGAATTATGGTGGTTAATAGAGGGGGGAAAACTATTCATTTTGCTTTGAGGCCTCACTGGCTTAAGAATCTCCCAGAAGAGGTTTTATCAATCCATGGAGATAATTCACCTGGTTACATGTCAAAGATCACCAAGTTAATATTAGGATCTGTAATCACATTTTCTATGAGGTACAAGAAGGATGGACCTTTCAAGCAAGGCACTTCTTCCAGCTCCAAATATGGAAGGTACTGGGCACACATCATGTCATGGATACTGTAGATCTTGAAAGGGTGAAGTTGGACTACTGGAATTTTTTTTGTATAGCACTCTCAATGTGATTTTCTGATAAGTTTTTCATCTTCATCTCAAATTTTTTGTCTGCTCAATATTCCTTGGATACTAGTATACACTCCAGTTTGTAACTACTCCTTAATTGCACATCAACCATTGATACTTCAACTATGTTTACAGTTTTGGCCAGGAGAACCAGGCTACAGAAAACAGAAGAGGGAATTCAGATGTTGTTGCAGGAAAGAGTAAAGAGAAAGGCATCTGAGGACTTTGATCCCTAAACAATGCAGGAGATTTATGGATATTGTGTAATTTTGGGATTCACTTTGGCCTCAAGTCTGAAAAAGCTGCCAAATTCCTTTCTCCTCAATTTTTTTTTTTGCAAAAAATCTGAAACTCCAAACCAAGGAAAACAACACTGACAGTTTGTCATATACATTGGTAAATTTAGTTGCAATATTGAATCTCCATGTTTGAACCAGGTGGAAATTCAGATAAACTGTCTCAGCCAGCTCTTTCTTGTCACAAGTCAACTGGATGCTACTTTTGGCAGAATAATATGTCATGCTTTGTATTTGGCACTGGTGTGTCTGACTCAAAATAATTGATCCATATTTTTAGGTGAATTCCTTGACATCATTGTCTGATAATTCTCACAAGTCAAGCGCTTTCAAGCGCTTATCTCACAATGATCACTGAATGAACCAGCTCATGAAGCACAAGGGGAGTTTGGTTCAATACCAATGGAGGGATAGCAATTGAGCCCTGTGTGCCACATGAGATACTTGTTAACAATAACCTCATTCTTGGAGCAGATCATTTGAAAATGCCTTTGTTGTGGAATTTGCAAGTGTTATGTGCCAATGTTGATGTCCTTTCTTGCATCTTGGTATATTCTGCAGTGTAAAATGGTCTGAAAACATGAAACATTAATTGAGCAAGAACAAGACACATAGTCATTTCAGCTACCATTAAAGCTTGTCTGCTTGCACTTTTGCCACGTGTTTGTGTGATGGGTTTAGCTAATATGCCCTTGTTTTTCACCAAATACTCATTCCACTCAGCAGCACCAATGCCAGTCAACCCAAACCAGTACACCTACACTGTAGGGCTTACAGTCCCTAACACTTCAAATTATTTTATTCTACAGGCCCAAAGGTATATAAGAAGCTCCTTACCACCAGATGTATGGCTCCAACCTTTGAGATGCAACACTCATCAGTATGACAAGAACACTCCTGATCCACATCTATTCAGTGATCTGACTTTACTACAACTCAAAGTCATGAGTCAGCGACAAACTTAATATTTTCAGTGATTTGTGGAGTTGTGGTATTATCTTCCTGTTTGAGAAAATACTATTGAATACTTGCTGGGAACTCCCGTTTTTCTTTGAGATACAAGTTGGGCTCATTATCAGGCATTTTATAAATTAAATTAAGCCTGCCACTATAAATTACTGTTTTCCTTTGCTGCAAAATTTGAATAGCGTAGAGTCATCCTTCAACAACAAGATAACATCTATGAGCTGATGAATAAATGTTACAGATGCCAGATCAAACAAGTCAACCTACTTTCAACTCACTTAACTTATCGTAACAAGGGATATTTGCAACTAGTAAAGACTTTAAGTAGGGAGTACCATGAGGCTGCCATTTTAGGGATATTATTATTCAGCAATGCCTCAGCTAGACCAATAACACTCTATTGCACACTCTCCTCCAACCCAGCCCACAATGAAATGCTACAATAGAACAAAGAAGGTCAACTAAGCTTCAGTACAACCACAAAGAAAATTAAGTGTCTGGATTTTCTCTCATACAATCCTGATGACAAAATACAGCTTCTGTTCCTACATTCTGCAAAACAATAGGGGATGGTACAGTTTTGACTGATTGTTGGCACACCTTACAAATACCCTTCCGTGGACGCAAAGCTTTTGATCGCATTTTCAAAAACCCAACAAGCTTGTGGTCTGCATTACTTGCTAATAATTTTGTTGTAACCTCCACAAGGCTCTCCTCATATTCATGAGTTAAGAGGAAGGTAAAGATAACATCTCGAATGTCTGAAAATAATGTTCCAGACTGTTCTTTAATTATCTTGAACAGTACTGGAGGAATTGCCGTAAAACCAAGCATTCCATTGAGAACTGTTTGAAGTCCTTTCCTTGCAAATCCACTTATGTCAGGGTTTTGTAATTGTGAAGGTGATAGGCTTGAAAGTTGCTTTTGTAATTGCATGATAGCGTCAAGAACTTTTGCCCAGAACTGTTCACACTCTTCAGGTGGAAGCTTCTTAGTACTTCTTTGACAGAAATTGATAAGTTCTTGCAAGGATGTATTTGCATTGTTAATCAGTTCTGTTGCCCTGGTTGGTGAGTGATCAGTTTGGTCACCTCCATAAACGCCCATCCAATCCAGGGAATCATCGTCATACTTTGGAGAAGCCTTTGATTTTCTTTGGTCTTGCAGTGAGGCACGTATTGTATCCAGCAGGTTTGCAGCATCACCTTCAAACACCTCAATAAGTAGTTGCATGGCCCCAAATGTATCTCCTGTTCTTTCATACACCCAAGCTGTTGCTCCTGCAAGTTTATACTTCTGTGTAAGCTCCTGGATAATCCCTAGATCATAGACACAATCTTCAAAGGTTGTGTCCAGCAGTACGAGGAAAGGCTTCACAGCAGAGGGTTCAAACTGGCAGAGTAATTCAATGTAACGGTCGTATAATGGCGACTCAAAAACTTCTCCATTTGAAAGAAAGGAACTTTTAATATCCTCTCCAGATCTGAATTCGTAATTATGGTTCATGAGAACTTGTAAATATTTGTACTCTAAAGGTTTTGACGCTGTTAAGCATTTCAGCACTCTTGTGTGTTGATCATTAAATGTCTGAGCAACCAATTTTGCAGTCCTGGCAGGATTCAGCTCCACTAATTGATAGATTATGCTGAATGTTGCAGATTCAATTGCAGCAAAGCTGAGGGGATAGCTGGCTACAAGATCTTTAATTGCATTAAAGACAAGTGCCTTCCTGTTTTCATCTAGGAGATAGCAATCTATTACCCTGTGAGGCTGAGATGTTATTCGTAGCAGTTTCTCTGCTATTTGAAAAAATGCAGCAGCTTCAGCCATTGTGATAATAGTTTCCACTGAAAGCCCAACTTCTTCTAGGGTGAAATAGTCAAGTAGCAATTCAACTGCATGTTGCCGCTCAGCCTTCATGATGTCTGATGGAAGAAGTAGTTGGGTCAAAATCTGCTTTCCCTGTATTCCATCCAGTGTGACAAAGGTGGAGAATTTTGACAAACTTGATGCTAAAAAGCACATGAAATGAAGTGCTATATCCTCATCAAATGATCCATATCCAGTCTGGGCTTCTGAATGACTATTTTGAGTAGACTGAAGCCATGGAGTTAACAAGAGGATCAGATTATCAACTATAAATTGCCTGTTCATTTCAACAGCAATAGTTTGAGTATCCTCTGAACTGGTGCCAGAAAGCTGTAAGTTCACAAAGATCTCCCCGCTCAAGCTTGCATCCTCAAATACAGTCGCAAGCATTGCAAAAAATTGGCCAGCATCATACTTGATAAGAAGGTAAAGATATGGAAAAGGTACAGAATTATACCACTTGGAGGATTGCCCAAGAGATTCTGACTTTTTGTCCTTAGAAAAAAGTATACTGTAAATTTCTCTTTTAGCAGCCAGAGATTGTGGACCCATTGAATCTCCATTTGGAAAATTTCTACCACTCAAAATGAATGATAAGTACACGTATGCAAGGTATGCATGGTCATCCCCATTCTGGGGCAAAACAAGTTGCGGTGACAACTCCAACATATCCCCCATAGGCTTTAACAGCTGCATGAGTGGACTGGTGAAATCGTTAAGCCCTTGAGTGTAAACATATGTAGAAGCAACATATAGCTTTTGGTCTTCGCAGATGTTAAGAATTTCGTCAATGTTCAAGACTGCAGGGTGCATGTGAAGTAGGCATTCTTCAAGTCTCTTATAGAGCCCGTGTTTCGTGTAAAAGTTTAGTAGTCCCTGAGCGATGGTGGCATTTTTTATCCCACCAACAAATTTATCTCCCAGTATGTAAGGCTCAAGTTGTTCAAAGAAAACAGAGTCCATTCCTGCGTCTGCAAATAGTTCAAATATGTCGTCGAACAGCTCATCGTCACGAGAAATCTCCAAACTGGTCTTTATACAGATTTGCGCAAGGTGTCGAACCACATCATTGTGATCAGTGCTGCTGGTTTCTGATATATTCCCTGCGACCAAATTCACATTGAAGGCATCTTGATCTGAATTGCTGGTCGAGAGCGATAGTGTGACATGACTCTTCAGCATGTCCATGATATAATCACCGAGAATTTCCTTGCGCGACACTGGATCATCGGGGATTCCAGTGGCTATATGGGAAGATTCTCCGGACGCAAACTCTAATGCCATGTGCACTGCAGTTGTAAAACTACCAGCTTTTATGGCAGCTACCAGTCTATCTTGCCACGGGATCAGTGAAACTGCATAGATGCTACGGAAACCCTAATGTCCCGAGTTAAAGTCAGACAAATACAAGTCGGCGTGAGGAAGTTCGTACCAAAACAAAGAGATGCCCTTGGTATGCCTTGATGCTGTGGTGATAAGCCACCCCGGGGGAGCCTGAAGTTTGACCCAACTGTTTCCGAAAAAGGTCATGATATACAATCTCCTTTGATCGGATGTCACATATCTCCGCAAAAGTAAATTTCTCGGCGTCGAAAATTGTCATCTGCTCATTTTGTTCCATTATGACCAAATGTCGTGCGTTCAGCCATATTAACGCGGCGATAGTGTTCGAAGTTGTATGATCAGTTAAGTGCACAAATTTCATGTGTTTCTGATTGCCATTTCTGCCATCGGGAGCCAGTACATTGAGAGATGATGAATCTTTGGCGCTTTGGCTTGAAGTAAACTGGAACTCCGTTAGCATCAATACATTGGACCAAGAGCATGCTAGGATTGATGAACAAACTGAGAGAAAGTCATTGATGCAGGAACACTAGCCATCAACCAATATGCATGGGCTCGTACCAAGTGGATCTTTTCCGATTCGAATCGGGCCCCAAGCAACAGAAGCCATGAGTCCGAAGGGGGTGCTCTCTGAAGTATGTACGTGAGATTCTCCCTGACGACTCGTCGGAATATTTTGGGCCAGGAACGGAGTATTGCCACCATGCTGATGCATTTTGCTCCAAACAATTTTATACTTTATCTCCGGTCGGGGATGAAAGCCCATGACTTGAAGCTGAACATATGATCACTTAGGTGTCATATTCGATGATTTCCACAGTCTCGCATACCTTATAAGGTGTAGTGAATGCGAGAAGATTGCTCGTTCGTTGGGAGCGACGGCTATTCAGATAAGTGATGGTCGCAAGTGAAAACACAGTCGTCGGAACAGTTGAAGCAGATTCTCCATTGGGAATCCCGTGTAGTCGGATGCTCCTAACTGAAGAAACCATCATGACTTTTGACAAGCGATGAAGCAGAATTGTTCCCTGTATTTATTTACATTGAAATCATGATCGAAAACTGGCGGTCTTTATGGCGAAACGAAGACTCACTTTCTCATCTGCTGAAACTATCTCCGACGATTGGCTTGTAAAAGATATATGGATAATTGCAATCCCTTTAACATGAAGGTCTCGATCTTTCAGCGAAGGCTTCAATCCAAGTTGAGGTTGGAAAGGTACGATTGTTTTTATGTTGGCCCCTGTATGCGTATCCCATAGCGAGATCACACCCTCCTTGTGTCCCGCTGCCACAACCGTTTGATTTGGAGATATTGCAACAGACGTAACGGAGCCGAATTCTGGAGCTATTGCCGCAGTCAGAACGTTTGATTGGAGCAAAAATTAATTTTCATAACGAACCATTTGAGATGTCACCAAGAATTGCTTTAAGGGATTGATTGGAATCGAACAGCAGAATAATACTACGAGAAGTTCCAATTGCGATCAAATTGTTCACCTGTCGATACGATGAATTATGAACAGTTCCCTTCACGCATGAAACATTTTCTCACCGCTATCACGGTGACAGTCCCAATGTTCTGACGAGCAGTATCAGCAAAAACCTGATCGCTCAACCTTTGCAGTGGGATCCACTTGAACACGTCAAGAGGTCCAGAAGGGATGTAACCACTATCCAGTGCCGTCAACCCGTTCGTTTCCAGTGCAGGTAGCATTGAAGCGGCTAAAGAAGATTCTCCGATGTCAGACGATACATGCGACGATGGTCCCAGAATGAAAGGGGGCGTTTGTTCATCTGGAGATGGTGGAACAAAGATGGGGTCTCTCGTTCGTGATTCTCGACTTGTTGGCCATGGCTGGTGGGGAGACGATAATTCATTATCAGCGAGTGCAGATGGTGAGAGCGTAGATGCAAGGGAAAGTTCGCCACGGGAACGATCGGATTTGGCATCCTGGCAATTCTGGGTTATTGGCATTATAACGGTGGTAAAACCTGGAGTCACTACCTCATCCGAGTATAGATCCAAGTTGTGCGCATGTACATGACTCGCCCAGTCCCCATGGTCAAATGTGCCGGTATTGTCGGCCTCGTCAAGAATTGCTTCAAGAGTCAACGTTGGTCTGCTAGCGCCGACAAATTGTTCGTACACTTTGGTCTCTCTGACAATAGAGTCCAATAAATCCTTAAGTTTTTCACGCTTGTGTGCCGTTTTCGGTCCTTCAGCTGAAGATTCACGAAGGTAACTGAACAGCTCCTCCTTGAGTCCAGCAAGCCCCTCCAGAGCCTGCTGGATATCCTCCGCCGGGGTGACGGCGATCTCCGTATCCGGAATCCGGATGGCTCGAAATTTCTCGTCGAACACTTTCAATTGCTCAACCATATCGGCCGGCTAAATTTCTTCCAACTAGCTCCACCTTCTGCACCCTCTCCTTTCCACCGACTTTGGCGATTCTGATAAAAAGAGAAGAACAATGGCAGTTTACGAGGCACAAGAATCGCAGGGACACGCGCGGTCAACGTGGAGCGTCTCTGACATTTCGGCGTACTATAAGGACTACTCTAGGTCCTACGACGACGAAATTGATAGCGATAGGCATGTATCCCCATCCCGCCAGAAACCGGTTTCTCGACTTGCCAGTGTCTATAATGCCCTCACCGCAAAAGGTCCACATATCCCGCACCGTTCATCATTTCGCGCTGGGTTCTGGACTACCTCACTCGTGCTCAGATATTTTCACCTGCCCCAGGAGAGCGTGATTCGGGGCCAATTCATCCCGGTTCATGTACCAAGCCTTACAAGATTTTAGATTTGGGTTGTGGAACTGGTCAAAGCTCTGCCATATTTCTCTCCGATAACCATGCGGTAAACTTTAACGTCGATGGCATCGATGCAACGAAAGAGGTGGGGACAGCGCTTTCCTGTTGCAGTCGATCTTCGAACCTTCATGAAACTCTCACAAGATGCTTGAAAAAGCGGCGAAACGAGGATCGTTCCGAAATCTCATATGCGGGGATATAGAGCGCGAACTTAGGTTTCCTGATGTCTACGACGGCGTCGGTGAGAATATGGTTTTCATACTCCTTATCACGTCGAGCTAACGTTTGGAATCTAGTGTGCGTCGGAGTTATGGACTTTGTTCGCGACCCGGAGCAACTCTTGCGACGAGTGTTCGAACTGGTCAAGCCGGGACATTTCGGTGTCTTCGGGGTTACATTTCCCGAACTTGATGAAACCTCTGAGCTCTCTGCTTTCACTCGCTCAGAAATGGAGAAGCTTATACGACGAACGGATTGGTATATTGAGCGCCATGAAAGATTTCCTGGCTACAAGGATTCGCAATCAAATGCAATAACTGCGTACCACGGCTTCTTGCTAAGCAGACGTTAATGCTATGAATTAGACATGGGTATCGTTCCTCTTCCTTTCGCACTTCCGGGGTGTCATAATGTTACGCCGAAAAGGTGGACCGAACTTTGTGTGAGGCAAGCTAATAGTGGTGACGATTTTGTTTTGCATAATGCGGCATCCAGAACTGTGGCGCCAGGATATAGCGGGAGGTCGTAATATTCGTCATGTGTAGAGACCAAATCATCATTTTGAATCTTGTTTGATAAATCCCAAATTTGAAGCCGAGATTGCGAGTAGTCGCCGGTTGCGAGAATCGTGCTCTCCCCGGTTGAATGTTTTATTGTGAACAAGCTCGAACGTGTGATACTCGTTCCGACCGGAGATCGCCCCACTTCGCCGAAATTCTTGAGCGTCGCATCGTTGGCGACACATAATTTTCCCAGTCTGTGCGAAGCGGTCATTGTTCCCGGGTTTCGAAATGTTGCCACAAGGCTATCTGATGCTGAGTCAAAGGACATTGATGTGCAATTTCCTTGAAAGTGAAAGGATTATAACACGAAAGCAATGCTTGAACTTGAGTGCTTTCCTTCATCTTACCTAACCAATCGCTCAGGCGAGATATAGTTCTGCTACGAAGATGAGACGAACCCAATGTTTCAACGCAATTCGACATGAAGACTGTTTCCAGGTTTGCTCCAATCAGTCCCGCGGAGCGTCCGTCACCGCTCGCGACAAAGCTCAAAGAGTGAATGGCTTTACCGGGACCACCCGTTGCATCTCCACCAACGACCATGAGCGATGTTGCGGGCTTTCTGATGTCGAACACCGTGATGCAGTTGCTCACAAGACCAGCGTAAATGTAATTGGGATCCGATCCATGCCAGCAGCAGGACCATGCCGGCTTGTCGACATTGAATGTGGCCACGACGGTGTTGGAGTGCGTGTGAGTGAGCTTCAATGATTTATCAACGGACGCTGTCAAGGCCATACCGCCTTCCAGCGGGTGCAGATTGCAATCCCTGATTTGCTTCGAGTGAACTGGAATAAATTCCGTGCGCAAGGAGTCATATAGATTCACTTTCATCAAACCGTGCCGCTGGCGTTGAGGCTCCTCCACGGATACGAAAAGAACGTTGGTAATGGGGTCATGTGAGAGGACTCGGGGACAGGTGTACTGCGAAACAAATGAGGTGCACTTTTTTCAACGGTACAAACGACAGCTATCCAAAGCTTCTCACCTCTGGGGGAAATGTAAGCGATTCGGTGAAGGAGAAACGAGGTGAAGCGACTAATTCGTGTTGAGCGGGGTTGTCGTCGGCTGTTTGTTCATTCTGTTTCTCGGTGTCGTCTCGTTCCAAATCCGCAGCATCCTCGACGTGGTTCGCCTTATGTCGTTTAGCTGGCCCGTTGTTGCGCAGCCTGATAAGTTTGACGTAACGTGACGATTAGTCTGTCTTGACATGAACATCGCACAATCGGGACGACTCCGCACCAGGACAGCTCTCCCTCGAGAGCCTGATTTTTCCTCTTCAAATCCGCCGTCGTATTCTTCTCTGCTTGAATGGTCAGTTTGAGAGCAGCATTCTCCCGAATCAACGTGTTGTACTGCTTTTGCACGTGCTCGAGTTGCTCTCTCGTTCTTCTGAGCTCTAAATCGTCCTTGGCGACAACTCTGGTCGCAATGATGGGCCGAATGTGAGTGACCGCCGCAGGTTCACTATCAAAGAGGAACCATAACGAAGATGACCATACCACAAGTCGCCACCGAAGAGCTCAACTCACGCGCAAAGTGGACACGTTTTCATGCCTTTTTTCTTCTTGTCCACGCGAAGCCATTTCTCGATGCAGCTGCCTGGGATCCATTGCGGTGATCGGTTTCATTTGAGTGACACGAAAGTGGACGCACCAGAAGCCAAAGAGGTGCCCGCACTTGAGCGATACAATCCTGTGAGATCCCGCGTTCGACCATGGCGACGAGCATATTATGCAGGTGTGAGCGTCCGCATCCTCGTTCGCTTGGACTCCAGTGTCCCCGTGTACGTGCTGCGCTTCAACCACATCGCGAGGTTTCCCCTCAACGTCAGCATTTCCAAGAGGGGCATAGGATGCGGTCCATCCTGGCAGAGCGGAATCAGGTTGAGGTGTTGGGTCTTCGTATTGGCCAATGTCCGTGGATTCTGCTTCAGCCGCAGTCTTTTCTGCAAAGACAAATGCGAATCGATCGCGTTTTACGTCCATCGAGCGGGTGGTGTTTTGTGGCCGCTTCCAACCGCTTTGGTCAACGCAAGGTGCCGCACATCTAGTCGCACCCTTTCCTTCATTCCTCTTCTCTTCTTGGGATGCCTTCTTTTGGTAATAATCGGCGGCGACTCCGTCTCTCACCTCAAATAGCTAAACAAACCAATTTAACGCATCGAAAAACCCCGACGTGAATTATTGCGTATGTATGCCTGTTTTGCCGCCCAGTTGCCCATATTCCCGACGGGCAAACCTCCGATCCGGCGAATCTCCCACCCGACTTGGTGTGTTTCTGGACCTCCCCCCCTCTCCCCCCTCCATCCTCCCCCACCTGTTGAGGCATCAGACGTGAGTTTTCGCCGCAGTCTCAAAAAGAGCTCAACTTTCGGTGACTGACTCTTCACCGCATCAAGACCAGCCATGTCTCCCAAACGACCCAATTTCCTCGTCATTGTCGCAGACGACCTCGGCTTCTCAGATGTCGGTGCCTTTGGAGGGGAAATATCGACCCCGAACCTCGACAAGCTCGTCGAAAGTGGCGGTCATATGTTCACGGGATTTCATACCGCATCAACCTGTAGTCCGACGAGGTCAATGCTTATGTCGGGCACTGATAATCATCTAGCGGGGCTAGGCCAGGTGAGTCTCTGGGTGTAGGCTCACGCTTCCGCCGCCTCCTGATGAGGTGACTTACACAATGCACATCGGAATCAAATCAATTAATTTGGTCCCACAACGTCGAGTAGATGGCTGAGCTGATGGAGGCTGCTCCTAGACCTTGGAAAGGGCGCCCGGGGTATGAAGGCGTGCTCAACTGGCGAGTGGCAGCCTTACCGGAGATTCTCAAAGAAGCAGGATATCACACGATAATGTCGGGAAAGTGGCATCTTGTGAGTGGTTGTATATTCATTAACATAAAGTCATGGTGTAAAGAGGCCAAACTTGCTTTGTGATGCCACTTGCCAGGGGATGACGAAAGAGTACGCTCCGTGCAGTCGTGGATTTGAAAAGGTTTTCACCCTTCTGCCGGGAGCTGCTGCGCACTGCAAGTATCACAGAGCCTTTCGTATGTTTTACATCACAACTCATGAGTGACACGGACGTGATCTCACAGACCTTTGGGAGCCAGTTGGGGACACCGGGGAACCTCTCCTGCTTTTCCAAAATCTGTACATGGAAGGCGACAAATTCATACCCACGTCCGATCTTCCACGGCCATTTTACTCGAGTGACGTCTTCGCCAACAAGATGCTCGACTTCCTCAAGGCTCGCCCAGATGACGGAAGACCCTTCTTCGCGTACCTTCCCTTCACCGCCCCTCACTGGCCGCTCCAGGCAGACCCCGCCGTCATCGCAAAGTACCGGGGAAAGTACGACGACGGACCTGAGGCCTTGCGGGAGAGAAGGTTGCAGGCACTTGTAAAGCTTGGCCTGATGGATCCCGGTGTAACGCCGTCGGCGGTTGTGAATCCGTGGGGAAAGGTAAAGAAGTGGGATAGTATGACAGACGATGAGAAGAAAGTGTCGTCGAGGTGCATGGAAGTGTATGCTGCCATGGTGAGGATTTTGTTGTTTGGCGTCGAATGTCCCCCTTTGATTTGTCGATACTGCTTTGGATTCGGCACGCCGCAGGTGGAACAAATGGACCAAAATATTGGCCGTGTCATCGACTATCTTGATTCCACTGGTGAACTGGATAACACGTTCGTGTTGTTCATGTCCGATAAGTGATTATAACACCCAGCCATGTTTGAGCCTCGTTAACTTTTGACATCTGACATATTCCCCCACTTTACTTTCCAGTGGAGCGGAAGGTGTTCTCCTCGAAGCCCTCCCATTCCTTTCCAACGTTTACAACCAAGTGAAGCAGTTCTACAACAACGCTTTGGATAACATTGGCAACAAGGACAGTTTTGTGTGGTACGGGCCATACTGGGCTCAGGTGCGTTCGAGAAAAGGGAGAAAACGCAGGTAATACGTATGGCTTTTACGATGAATTTCGCTCCTCGAAGGCGGCCACAGCTCCAAGCCGGTTGTTCAAAGGGTATGTCGCAGAAGGAGGAACGCGAACTCCGCTCATTGTACGGTACCCCCGCTTCGACGGTTTGGCAGCACAAGGCAAGATCTCGCACGAATTCGTCACCGTGATGGGTGAGCTGGTGGCTTTCGCTGCGCTGTGGGGCAACGTTGCCACGTTCTGACACATTGATTCGTCGCAGATATCCTACCAACGATTCTGGACCTTGCCGGCGTTCCGCACCCGGGCACCACATTCCAGGGCCGAAAAGTGCACAAACCGCGAGGCAAGTCTTGGGTCCCATACCTCACCGGTCTGTCAGGCTACGTGCATGACGACAAGACCGTCACGGGTTGGGAGCTCTTCATGCAGCAGGCAATCCGCAAAGGTGACTGGAAGGCGATTTACATCCCGGCTCCGTTGGGTCCGGATCGGTGGCAGCTCTACAACGTGAAAGTGGGTTTATCGAGTACATTGAGTGGTTTGAGACTTGAGTTCCTGATAAATTCTATGTTTTTGCCCAGACTGACCCAGGCGAGACAAAAGATCTCGCCAACATCGAGAAAGCGAAACTAAAGGAGCTCGTGGATGCCTGGACCGTGTACGTTGCGGAAACAGGCACTGTCATCATCCCTCCGTTCACCAGGAAGGTTCTGGGATGGGTTCAGTCAATCCGACGTTGGGCGCGTATCTAAATTTTGGGAGGGTAATTATTGAGTTCGTACTGATAAAAAATCTTGATTTGTGTTATCGTCTGTGTCTCCAACAATGAATCTGCGTCAGCTCCAATCAATTCACGTTCAAAAGAAACGCGGACAGGGAGGTTGGACAACAACTGCCCGGTCCCAGATCGGCGCGCAAACAATTCTGTTTGCATCCAGGTACCTCCTGTCTGAGCTGTTCGTACAATTAGTTAGTGATTCTGAGGTGTCAATCTCGTTGAAGTGAGGGCTTCCCCCCCTTTTTTCCCTGTAACAGACTCGTGAGGACTCTGCATGAGCTGGATGTCGCGATCTCTCGAGGCAAGTGTTGCAGATACGAGCCCTTAGTCTGCGCCTCTTTGCTGCGGTTTGAGGGTCCAGGTCTGGGAGACTGACACATTCAGGATCTGTCCATTCAGTTTCCCCACTTTTCGAGACTCTTCCTTTCCTACCCAACCTACCAACACAATGCAGCGAGCGAAAGGTCTTGCCCGATTCTACGTGACTGCTTCTTCGCGGGCCCTTGCGTCGCCTGTCCCGAGCTTTGGCGCGCGCGCAAACCCCACCTTTCAGCTTGTCGAGGATTACCGGTCCGACTCTGCCCTTCCCGTTTTCACGGTGGGGAGAGCTAATGGCTTCCTTCCAAGAAAGGTAGAGCTGAAAATAGCTGGAGCGCGAGGTCATGTGACTAACTTGGTGCGCTTCGGGAATTCGTCCAGGATCCCATAGATGTCCTCCCAGCTCAAGTGAGATTCACATTACAAGGCCTTCGGTCGTGTTTTTTTGCGTCGTCGTGGGATGCACGACTCAATGTTGCCGACCAAGTTCTCACCTGGATCTTTCCTCTTCGCTCGCACCCCACCCTCCCGCCCCCCCACACACACACCTACTTTCTCTCCTTCTGCGCCACAAGTTTGACTCACTTGAACACATTCTCCAACGCATGCCGGTTTACCTCCGCAACGGGGGCAGAGGATTACTCGCACGTGGAGAGCTCGGAGACGAAGTTCTGTCACGGTTCCCGCTCTTGGACGTGAGCGAGATCACCGATCTGGAGCTCTTGGCCGCGCTATATCGAGACTACACGTTCTTGGCCTCGGCCTACCTGCTCGAACCTTGTGATTTGGAAATCAGGAGGACTGGCGACTCCTATGGGCTTGGAAGACCCGTCTTACCCAAGCAGATCGCCGTGCCGCTGTCTATCTTGGCTGACAGACTATTCTCAAAGCCGTTCATGGAGTATGCGCAAAGCTATGCACTGTACAATTTCCGCCGAATCGATCCTTCACGTCCCCACGACTACAAGAATCTTGACGTGATCAGATCATTCGCAGGATCAGAATCTGTGAGATCTCACCCATTTTTGGCCCTCAAGTGTCATGTTAACATGTCTTTTTTTGTCCGACTTGCAGGAAGTAGGCTTCATATTGGTGCATGTTGCGATGGTGCGCCACTCTGGCGCTCTCGTGTCTGCGACTGTCGACACAATAGACGCGGCTGCGCGCGGTGATCGTGATAAGTTCAACGCTGGTTTAGAAGAGCTTGTGGAAGCTGCCAGACGGGTACGTTCTCAGCTTCCTCCACTTGGCCCTTCGCTTGCCTTTTCGCTCATTTTGTGCTTCATTCAGATTAACTTTGTCATGGATACAATGTGGGGAAGATCTGAACCATCGGGTTACAAGGACTTCCGAACGTTCATTATGGGAACCAAGAATCAGCCCATGTTCCCGAACGGTGTCCTTTATGAAGGAGTCAGCGACCAGCCGACGTTCTTCAGAGGGGAGAGTGGAGCCAACGACTCGATTGTTCCCACATTGGACAATCTCCTTCAGCTCACAGAACGGATGCCGCAGAATCCTCTGACGGAAACGCTGATGGATTTCCGAACTTATCGTCCATCGCACCACTCCGCATGGGTGACGTGGGTCGAGGCTCGCGCGCGCGAGATTGGGGTGCGAGCCTTTGCAGAGGCTGACCCCAACTCGGCAGTTACGTACGTCGAAGCCCTTGATCAGATCCGGGAGTTTAGGGAGTGAGTGTTCGNGGGGTGGACAAAGCGACTTTCTCTCATGTTGCTTTTTGAAACAGTCGCCACTGGAGGTTCACCAAAGCGTATATTCTGAAGTACACAAACCATCCGGTTGCGACAGGAGGAAGTCCCATTATTCATTGGCGTGAGTTTTGTTCCCTCAATTTTCTTCGATGCTCCTTGATAAAATCCCTATCCCACGTAGTGCCCAACCAACTTTCTGCCGTGCTCACCGCGATTCAGGACGTCTCGGCAAAGATTGGAGCGCGTGAGACTGAGCTTACCCCCGATAAGAAGGAGGTCTTGGGTGCGCTACGTGACCGTGCAGCAACTGAGGCAAGAATTCTCGCCCGTGAGGTGAGAAAGCTGGAGGAAATGAAAAAGTCCACCGAAGATGTTACGTCTGCGTGAATCGAACGCTGCGAAAGCGCAAAGGGGTGAGGGGGAATGGACGAAAAGAAAGTGGTATTATCAGAAATACGAATATATCATATTTTTCCATGGCGCTGTAAATGTTATGTCCGTTAGCTAACGACTGTGCCGTTCGGCGACGTCAGACCATAACACCCCAGGTGAGAAGAAAACCTCATTTCTACCAAACTAAACAACTGATTGCACATGTGTTACTACGAAGCATGCGAAGGTTTACCTTTCTGGATCCTCACGCCTGTGTGTGTCCTGTCCCGCTAAAATAAGGCTCGGAACTCTAGAGGGTCTTCCCCCGTTGGATTCCTTGCATGAAGTGCACAAAGCACACCGACGCTAACGTGGTTCCGGCATTGTTTGTCATTTCGCGTTCTCATTCGGCATAAACCAGGAATGATTTCGTCATCGTCAAAAATGACGATGGGACGTGATGACTCTACATTGTACCTTGCCTGGCTTTGTGGTTCGCGCTTGATAGACAACTCCTCTTTTAGAATTTCGTCGACTATGGGTTCGTTCCCTTGAGAGTCAGACACTTCGATTATCTCAGCAGCTGGTGAGGGTGATATATACTGCGTGCTTGATCCATCAGGGAAGAGTATGCATTGATCGTCAGAGGGATATTTCCGTAGAAGGTTTGTGAAGGCGACGTCCTCCTTGATCGCTGAACGGATTATTTTTTGCCCGCAACCAGCAAAGGGGCAAAGATAACGACCAGATGGAGGCATGATACCGAGGAGTGCCTTGAAACAAAGAGCTTAGCGTTCATCAAAAGGTATAAAATTGCCCTTGCCCACCTCACGATCAAATGCCTGTTTATGGTTGCACTGTGATCCACGAACTGGAGACAAAATCCTCAGTTTGGAAATTGGGCAACAAAAGGAAATAGTCTCATAAAGCATATCAACTTCTGGGGGCCCTGT
This sequence comes from Gonapodya prolifera JEL478, assembly GCA_001574975.1. Classification (NCBI taxonomy): domain Eukaryota; kingdom Fungi; phylum Monoblepharomycota; class Monoblepharidomycetes; order Monoblepharidales; family Gonapodyaceae; genus Gonapodya; species Gonapodya prolifera. The sequence continues at coordinate 251,326 of KQ965750.1, read as the reverse complement.
TTGATGGGAAGTGTTCACTAAGGTCAAAGCAGGACGTTTGCCTCCAGCATGAGGCCTGAGTGCCTGTACTTCAACCCTAGAATTTCCACGGGCTCCACTGATGGATCCATCCACTGCCATTGATGGCGCGTCGTTCATAGAATGATGAAACCCAAATGTGGATACTGTATCCAGGTGTGTGGGGCTATGGCGACTTGTCAAAACAAATTCAGGTTGATCCGATTGCAGATTGCCAGGGCTCCATATGGCGAAGGGGACCTTCGGAAGACCCAAAAGGAGTAATAAATGCATCACCATCAACTTCTCCAGCTGCATTTCCGTCAGAGTCTGTTGATATTGAGGATGCATCTGAATGGTATCCTGCTTCATCTCTTCCCCGCTCTCGGAGCCATGCTTCACAGCCCAATATCAATTGACCCGGTTCATCACTGCTTACTGATGATGCCACAGATTCTGGGGAGGCGACTGCATTCACAAATCTAAAGTGTCAACGTCAGCATAAAGAGTGAACAGGGCTTATAAGCAAAACGAAAGCTAATACTCACATGGGAGAAGTAGAGTAGCCCTGGGTGGCTTCAGAGGGCTTAGCATTGCCGATTGGATTGCATGTCTGCTGAGCGCCCATCTGATTGATGCTTTCCTGCGTCTGAGCCAAGAGCTGGTTTGCTGAAGACAGGACGGCATTATTTGTGGAAGCGTTGGTGAGACCAGATGACGACAATCCGCCGGCTAGTGGAAGCTGAGTCCCTTGAGTACGAATTGGGAAGCCGGGTTGCGTTCCAGTCGCATCGCCTTGGAGTTGTGCTGGGGAATGCAAGCCAAATGGGCTGCTCCACAAGTCGTGCTGTAGCTGGACAGTCTGGACGGCAGATAGCGAATTCCCAGGCGCGAGGAGTTGTGCAGCTTGTGCTGATGGGCGTGAGACAGGGACAGATGCCCATGACGCATTATTTGCAGTATTTTCGAAAATGTTCCCATCGACTTCCCCATCATTCGCATTGCTCAGAGATATGAAAGAAATTTGGACACTTTGAGGAAACTGTTGTGACTCAACCTTGTCGGGTTCCGCAGCATTCAACATGTCGTCGACGTCAATGTGGACTCCACATTCTGAATTGTTGGTTGTGACAAGAGTGGAAGAAGACGAACCGTTCAAGGCAACCTCAACCACATCCATTCCGGCGTCATTTGTTGGAACCACGCTATCCTGCATCTCTACTTCCTGAGAAGGAGGTGACTTATTGACTTCCCATGCCTGTACTGGGGGCGATTGGGGCCAGGCTTGCTTTCTCGTAAGAAGATACGACAGTCCTGGATTACACTTTGCGATATCAATGTCGTGTTGGGTCACTTGCGCGCCAAATTCGAGGAGAAGTTGGACGATGTCCAGGTTACAAGTGACCGGAGCATCGATGAAGGCCATTGTTGGAAGGCTGATTTCATCTAACACGGGATGTGCCCCTTTGCAATTGATCATTAAATTACCAGAACGAGGTGGATAAGTGTGGATTGTTTGTCCATCGTGTCTCCTCGCAACACCGCCTCCCGTAGCAAGTGCCAATGTCAGAGCGGACGGGAAGGAAATCGTCCATTCCCATCGTTTGCGCCACTCGATGGCAGACAAGCGCTTTGTTTTCAAAGAGTTGTTTCCAATTTGCCAACGAATTTCTTCATCGGGGTCCGCGGAGCTCCGCAACAGGGCCTCAACGACTCGATAATGGTTGTGGATGATTGCCAATGCGAGGGCGCTTTCGCACTGAACCTTATCTTCTATGGGCCTCAGAGGCGTATCATGTTCTGCGACAGATTCACGCTGCCAGATGGCAACGTTGCCCGTTATGGTGATCAACTTTTTTGACATTGGGTTGGCACCGAATTCGAGGAGTCGGTTGACTGCTTCGAAGTCGCCATTCTCCGCAGCCACGATCAGCTGGATGTCCTTCCAATTCATTGGTTTTCCCCGAGTCCGGGCCGTCACTCCAGTGATGTTTAGACGATCCCTATCAAGAATGTCCGAGTTCTCGGGGTTACCTCACTTGTTCTCTCTTTACCCACTCTCGCACCTTTTAAACGGAAGACTTTACGGAGAGCAACCTATTTGAGTCTTGCTTGAATACGGGTGGTGGCAGTGAAACGGGCAACGGTGGGCGTTTTCACGCCTCGTGACTAATCAACGCAACAGAGAGTTAGTACGAAGGAATAGCGAATGATTTAGGTATCGCACGTTTTGCACATGCGCACTTAAATGACCGACCTTTCAGCGCGGAGTAAATAGGGAAGCCGGAACGCTTCTTCATAATTCATTTTCCGGATATTGATGCAAAACTCAAAGCTGTACAATCTATGTCCATCGACTCCTCAACCATTCCTCGCACTCGCTCGTGCTTCCCGTCGGGTTTCTCATCTGCCACACCACAACCGACACGAGAATCTCTTTCATGCCCGGGCCTGGCTTGCGGTTGAGGATACGGACAATGTCGTCGCCCTGGTACAACCGTGACAGGATAATGCACCGAAAGGAGCCGGCGTTTCCGGGGGTGCGGATGAAGTCATTCGTCGATCAAGGGACCAACGGTTCGTTGCAGACTCACCGAGAGCAGCGGTTTCAGCTCCCACACCTTCCGCAAATCGAGTTCGTCGCAAATTTCGAGGAGCTTGCCGTACAACTCCAGGACCGGAACCGCGCTCTCGTCTTTCGAAAAGGAGTCCGTCAGGACCTACACGACTCGCCATCCACCTGTGCCACATACCATCGACGCTCTCACTCCGTCCCGCCCGCGCAACGACGTCTTCCAAAGCCACGATCAGCACCGCCAGCTCCCACTTGTCGCGCAGGCCCTTGGTCTGGCCCAGATCCCGCACGAGCGATCCGACGTCCTCACGCAGGTTGTCGAGGTCCGCTGGAGCAAGAGAACTCCGTATCGTGGAAGCAGGTGGCAGGGAGTGCACGCGTTCGGCAAGCGCCGAGACTGCGTCCCGAGAGGAAAAGAGAGACGCGACGAGGTCGGCGTCGTCGGACTTGAGCTGCACAGTTCGCGAAAAGATTGAGTCAGAAGGAGTAGCGTTGTTCACATCACACTCTAAACAGCACACTTCCCCACGAAACAAAACTCCAACGAACAAGGCCCAACTCACTTTAAGCGCCTCCCTAACGACCCACTTGACGGCCGGCACCTCCTTCTTCTTCTCCGCCGCCTTCATCGCTCTGTAGGGCGCGACGGACGCGCACAAGTACAGCGCCCTGCGCCACCCGTCGCGGCTCGACACGGCGTCACGCAACGCGTCGATGCGCGCAGGAAGGGCCACGCGACGGAGCAGACCTGTCCCCTCCTGACTCGCATCTGGCAAGGGCACGGGCGCGGTTGTGCGAGGCGATGAGGCCGTGGAGGACGGGGAAGAAGGGGAGGAGTGGTACGTGGCGTCGGCGAGGAACCAGTGCGCGGCGCCCGCGAAGGCGACCGAGTCCTTCTCGACGGGAGGCGGGTTGGCCGGAGTGGGCGCGGGCGGGTTGGGAGGAGGGAGGAACACGGAGGTGTAGATGTCGTACGTGTAGATGAGGTGCAACGAGCGGTAGGGGTCGGGGCCTTTGAGGCACTGGGTATTTTTGTCAGACGCAGGCACAATGAGCAAACGAAGACGCCAACCGAATGCGTTTTCTCCCCTCACCTTATCCAGCTCAACGCCGACCCTCTCCCGACTAATCTTCCGCATGAGGGCGTCCCTCACGCGCGCGTCACGTGCGGCAGCGCGGATGTCGCCGTGCAAGGAGTACCCGAACCTGCTGGCGAAGCGCACGACGCGCAAGACGCGCAGCGGGTCGTCGAGGAAGGTTTGCAGCGCCGGAAGAGGCGTTTCGATGTGGTGGCGGAGGAGGTCGCGTACGCCCTGGTGGGGGTGAGTGCCCGGACCCGGGTGGATGGTGAAAAGGGGGATGCGGTTGGGTGATGAAAGGTGTAATGGAACGGGACGGGACACGTACCTTTCCAGTGAAATCCTCCACCTTACGCGAGTGCAAATTGTAAAACATGGAGTTTATGGTGATATCTCTCCTCTCTGCGTCCTCTTCGGGCGTGGCCTCCTCGACAACGGGCACTCTCGAGTCCTCGGCATATCGTTCCGTCCTCAACCTGACGAAATCCAGCTCGACGCCGAGCACTCTCCCCGTGGCGGTTTCGAGGTGCTTGGAGCGGTCCGGGTTCGCGGCGATCCGGGCAAGGTGGTCCACGGGCATGTTGCGCGAGCCAAGGAAGGTGGTCAGGTGCGACGCAAAGTCTACCCCGGACATGGTGTCCAGCACCACGTCGATGTCGTGGGAGTCGATGCCGAGGAGTTTGTCCCGGACCCAGCCGCCGGCTAAGGGAGGGCGCGAGGGGGTAATGATGCGCAGTGTGTCACACTCTTGTGGGGAGCTTAATGGATTCCATTCAAGGCCTCCAGCGGTTCCCATTGCTCCACAATTGGTATGAGTGTGCACAGCCAAAAACAATGGCCACTCTGCCACATCACGCAAATAAGGATTCGGCAACACTAGAAGGAGTCTGCAGGTTTTGTTTCTCCCTCGACAGCAATCCCTGATCCGAGAGCGCAAACCGTTCACTTCGGGAGTTGTAATCCGCTCGCTGGATGTTGTGAGCTGGTCACTTCCAGACTCATGTGCCACATTATCGAACATCCAACACACACATCCATTTGTCCACAATGTTACTCTCTCCTTGCCATTAGCCACACAATCATTTGTCGCCATGCGCCTCCATCACCCATGTGGGCTCCGTCTTGTCAACATCCACTGATTCAGCCTGACTCGTTCACCCCCGTCGAGAGGAGGACCAACTCACCGATTCGCAATGTGATGCGCTGGCCCTTGTCCTTGAGCGAGTCTGCACAGTCGACGAGGACACCGACGAGTTCTTCCTCCTTGGGTGTGAGCCTGACCTTGAGCGAGGCGAGCTTGTCGAGGAACTGGTCGTCCCAGAGAAACGAAGGGTCGTGCCGGTGCGTGTCGCCGTTCATGGTGGCACCGGAAGAGGAGGAGGAAGAAGAAGAAGAGGAAGAGCTGCTGGTGATTGGCAGATGGGGCGGGCGGATGAAGAATCCAAGTTTGTGGAGGCGAGTGGCCGCTTGGGCGAGTTTGTTTTCGAGGTCGGGTGGAAATTGGAGGTTGTCGGCAGGCGACGTCGATGGCACGGTAGAGAGCGCGTCGACGTCCATGTGGTCGGATCGCAATTCCGCCGCTCCGTTCGCGCCGCTAGCATCGCCGGTCATGGCGAATGCGGTGAGAGTGGCAGGATGTGCCGAGTGACCCGCCGAGTCAGTGACGTTTTCGGTGCTTCTGCGTTTTCTGGGCGGTCCCGGGGACGGCGAGTGTGGTGCTGCGCGTGTGGCGGAGTCGTGCGAGTCCGGGGTGTTGGATGCGATTGCGTGCGCGGATCTCTTTCGCGCGTGGGGTGGAGACGGTGCCGTGGACATGCGGTGAGGGCGTGCGGCGTGGCGTGCGAGGAGAGAGGTAGACGGTGCGGCAGATGCACGGGTTGCGGCACGGACGCACGCAGAAATGTGCATGCCCAAGAGGGACGGCGAGAGTGCTTCGGCCGATGCTGTGGCACGGGCCGAAGTAGTGCACGGGCCATTTCCCAACAGCGGAGTGGATGACGTCCGAGGCAGCAGGAGAAGGACATCATTCGGTCTTCAAGTACGGAAGACAGGCAGCGAGTGCGTCAAAAAGTGCTGTTAGAATAAACCATTTTGTCTTAATGTTGGTCAAACTCACATCTGCAATACGTAAATCTTTGACCATTACTTATAAATGCATTCTTCCATCCAAACCGAGGAAAGGATTGGGATCCCCTTCAGGACCAACAAGTGCCTCACCGCCTTCTCCCAGACCGACACCAACGTCACGGCAACCTTTGCCGACGGCACACAGGCCACGGGTGACTTCCTCGTGGCCGCCGACGGGATTAATTTCAAGATCCGCACCATGCTATTTCCCTCGGCCAAACCCGTGCAACGCTTCGGCGTCGGGTTCGTCGGGCTCTACGACATGGGCATTACTCCCGTACCGAGACCTTGGCAAGGAGTCCAAGCAGATCGCGGACATGGTCCAAGGGTGGCGCATGACCCAGTCCGTCGTCAACGTCATCAGATACTCCAAGCGTATCACGCCAATTTACATCTCGCACGTGCCGGTCATGGACACGCTCCACAAGGTGAGCACTTCCTCTCTCTCTGTTCCCGTCTGGGGAGCGCTTATCCTCACGTTGCTTGCTGACCATTTCTCTGCACTCCCCTTACGACCATCATCGATCCGCACTCTTCACACATCTTCCACCCGTCTCCCCTCATCCACCTGTCCTCTTCTCTCGCCAACCGTCCAGGGCCGCGTCATTTTCATCGGCGATTCCGGGCATGGCATCCCCCCCTCACAGGGCCAAGGGCTGTCCCAAACCATCGAAGACTGCGCCCATTCTGCAAGAACTCCTCCCGCGCGTGCACGCCATGGCCGCCCAATCCCGCATGGTCATGGACGCCATGCGGTCCTCGTCGAGGTTCACAATGTGGACAGGGAGGGTCTTTCTCAGGACCCTGTTTGCGGTGCAGAATTTTTCTTTGGGATGGGGGATAAGGTGTTTGCGGATAGGTGCGATCAGGATGGATGTAGGTGGACTCTTTTATTTATGAAAACCAATTCTTATTCCGTGACGTGTAAGGGAGACTATAACAATGTAACTTCCTACTCATCATTATTCCTGTCATTCCTCCAAGTGTTGATGAAAGATTTCAATGGAGTCCCAATTATATGTTGCTCAGGATATCTTCTTCATCTCTTGTTCATTTCTTGGGGGTTGAATGTGGACTCTTACATTTATGAAAACAACTCCTGTATGGGAACAACTGTAACTTCCTATTCATATGATCACACTCATTCCTCGCTTTTCATGAAGACGATTTGAAGCCCAAAAAGTTGCAAAGGAGACGCACACCATTGTATCTTCCAATCCACACCAGTTCCCCTCACTCCTCCACCTCACCCACGGGCCCTGCCGCTCTGTCACCAGGAATAAGTCGACTCAACTCCAAGCTTCTGTACACCGCCTCCAAATGGCTACGGCTCCAGTCGCTCCTCATACGAGACGCAACAAGATCCATCACGGGGCTCTTTGTATCCTTATCCCCGCGGTCAACCAGAGCCTTGACGGCGGCCTTGCGCTTGTCGTCGAGGAACACAGTCTCGCCATTCAAAACTTCCACAGCAGCAGCGAGATCATCTGGGAGGTCTGAGTGGCACGTTCTCGCGTGGGACACATTCACCAGACGCCACTGTTCCGGGCGGTTTGGCCGATGTGACAGTACCAGTGCGAGAATCGCGTCGGCCTCCTTGTCAGAAAGCATGAGCACGTCGCCGTTGTTGAACAAAATTGCAACGTCAGCCACACGCAAGAAGTCGAGCGGTGCATTATTGGCCACCGTGCGTAAGAAATCCACAGTACAGTAGAGACGATGGGGCCACCGAAGAACCGCAATATGGTGTTGAGCAATGAAGCTTGTAGCGGCCGCCTTGATAGACATGCACTGTGTTGCTAAGTCCGAAATCGATGTCGCCGTCAACGCCGTTGAGTACTGCCACCTCTTCTCGACAACAGCATGTTGGCGGGGAATTTCTTGTTCCTTCTCGAGCTCCTCTTCTTCTTCCATCTCGAGCTCACGCTCACATTCATCGTTCGCCATCTTGGACACGGCAATTTGCACTTCGGCCCCGTAGTGAGCACACCGACGCCCCAGTTCTTGCAACACGTTGGCACGCGAGTGACCTTGCGACGTCGAAACTTCCTGCTCACGTTGCCTCTGAATGCTGTTGGAATTAAAACTACCATCGGCAGCAACTGCAACCGTGGTGTGTTTAGTAGGCAGTGCGTAAAGCTTCTCCAGGCGCCAGTCATCATCCACAGGTTTACCGTCGCTCGTGGCGTAAAACTTTCCTTGCTCGGACCACATCCACAAATCACGATCATTAGATTTGCTGGAATTACCGACGACCCACTGCAACACATCCCGTATCTTCACTCCAGAGTGGGGTTTGCGCAAATCTGATTGTATCTTTGCTTTGACGTCATCCGACGAAACTGGTTTGCCGTGGCTTTCAGAAAGTGGTCACATTCTGCCATGAATCACAACACTCACCAATGACCAATTTTTGGAGTCGTGCCGTTAAGAGTCGCAGTCTCCCAGCACCTTGCATCAGTCGGTCTTTTGTAGTGGATGGACCGATTGTGAGCAGACCGATAGCATCTGCCGGCATAGTCATGTCTGAACCACGGGAACGCGCATCATCAAATAACACAAAGGAATCCTGCTCATGAATGGGTGACTGAGAACGTGGCACTACAAGTCTTGTCTCTGTGTCCAAAACCATCCAAGTGTGATGAACCGTGGCGTCAAAGAAGTAAACACCTTTGAATTTTTTATTGAAGTTCTCATCAGTGTCGTTTGGGTTCTTGTCAGCACCAACGAGAAAGCGCGCAACAGCCTCGTTTGATGATCCTGCCAGAAGAGAGCCAACATCGATTAGAGCGTTAAATCGAGCACCCGTTCGGGCAAAGCGGGCAAGTTTGCGCCACATAGGTTCCTCAACATTTGTGTCAAGGATTTGAAGTTCATCACAAAATTCCGTCTGTCTCAATATGCAGTCCAACATTAATCCATTGGTCGCACGAAGGTTGTCCACAGGATCCTCTGCATGCGGTGGTATTATGTGGTTCTGGTTAGTGCCATTCCTAATAAGAATGAGTTTGACGAACCCACCTGCTTGCACTAAGAGAGGAAGAAGATGCTTGTTGTCATTGGTGCCAGAAAATCCAACAGGATAGTGGCTGGTGGCCAGATGCCACGCATTGTTGGCAATTCGCTTCGGGTACTGAGACATTTCCTTTGCGAAAACGGTTTTCGCCAGCCAAAAATCAATGAGCGTCATTGACTTCCGCAGGAATTTAAACAGAATATCAGTCTGCGTTGGGTTCGAAAGGTCCAAAGTGTTTACATCCTGAATCATCTCAAACTGCTCTCTTGACAACTCTGAGCGGAGAGGAGCTATCCATCGATTGTAGTAGAAATTCCGCGTGGGTTCACTGGAAGTTTTGAGAACCATACGAAGCGCTTCGAGCACCTCTTGACGCTCCAACCCATCCTGATAATATGCCAAGGTGGTGAGAAGCAAAACAACGTCAGGATGATTGAATTCTGAGCGCTGCGCTGCAACATCCGCCGCCCGGAATGGGATTGCCACCTTTTTGGGGCGTTTTGCTGCGATACCATAGTTTACTCTATTGCGAAGTTCGAGTGTATGTTCGAGCAAGCCAAAGGCCAGACATCCACGCAAGATGTAAATGTACGCCCAAAAACTGGGATTGATCTCGTCACGAAAGTCAACATCGCTTGCCATGTCATCTATCAAGTACTCGATGAAGGACTCGCGACTTTTAGACGGTAAGCGTTCGAGATACAAATGCAACCAATCCAGGTCTCCCTCTGAGTCGTGTGCCAACGCTTCAAGAATTGCCCTGCGAAGTCTTCCACGTATTGCAGTGGGATTAGAGTCGTTCGAGAAAGCATTTAGCCGGATGGTTCCATAGCATCCTGCTACAATGGGTGCAGATTTCTTGCCACATTCTGTAATCACATTGAACAGGTCACTGCCTTGTTTGGCATCATTGACAACACGCAAAAGTGCCTGCATTGTTGTAAACCGTATAGTGCAGTCCTGTAAGCCCTCCCTTTGACCAACAGCATACACGAGTTGCTGACGGAGGCTCAAGAGTTCGTCAGATTCATCAAAAATGTCAACAAACTTCATCTTTGTGAGTATATCGGTCAGAGGTTTAATAACATCTGCGCTGGACTGAGCGAATCGCAATTCCTGAAGCTTCAGCTCCAGAGACAAGCGATGCTCTGGGGCCACAACAACGCAAACTCGACCTGGCCCCGCAAACAGTTGCTGTCGGATGAGCGCCACATGCTTTGAGGAGAGTTTCACATCCCGGCAGAAAGGTTGCTGGTGGATTCGAATGGACAGCGAGCTGGAGGTGAGATGTGATTCCAAGTATTCGGATGCTTCACGCAAAAGGGCACTGAGAATAGTCACTCGCGGGATGACTCCACTGTTACCCGCAAAATGGATCATCAACAGCGGAAGAATCACCCGTGTTTTTCCCAGACCCATGTTGAGTTGTGTTATTGCGCGAGGATTCTTCATGAGATGATGCGCGACGTCATATTGCTCTGGGCGGACTTGGATTCTGCCTTCCACTTCGAAGACAAGCCAACCCGGATGCTCAGATACACTCCACTTGTGGTGTGTTGAAAGCTCCCGAAGTAGAATGGTACGCTGTGTCGCAAAGTCTTTGGATTCAAAAGCGTCTCGAATTCTGTGAAGTCGATCGCGGAGTACAAGCAAAGACAAGTACGTCAGCACAACTTGTCGAAATTGGAGGTATGTTTGTAGTGTCATCACTGGCAATAGATCAGCAAGAGGATGGTCGTCAGTGATTTCTTCCACTTGCGCAACCTGGAGTAAGTCGCCGAAGGAAAGCGTTGGCGCGCGATTGACCATCAAGAGCAGAGGGCAACGATTCAAGTCGCCGGAAACAACGTTCTGAATGTATTGATTTAAATCTTTGATATTTGCATCCACAGAAGAGGCAAGTTGTCCGCTCTTGACCCGAGCATCAGAACGAACCCTAAGGGAGGGGGCGCGATTATGAAGATCCCAAGATTCACGCAAATCCTTTATCATTTCGTTTTCAAACACTGATCCCGTATTTCGATATTCAAGCGGAAAAACAGGTGGTTGTCCTTTTGAACCTTCGACAATTAATTGGAGCAAATCATTTTCGTACCCTGTTACAGTATCTTGTATCACCGTGCTTTTCATCGGAAGATTTTGCTGCTTGTTTTGAGCAAGTGTCACTGCATTCCACCTGCGGAAAGGCTGACTGCATGTCCCAGCAAATGACGACTCGGAGGAGGAAAGCCAACGACGAAGTCTGTTGTCAGGATGCTCAGACGTCATCCTACTCCGAAGCTCGGTGACAGCAATCGTTCGCCAATCATGGGTTGCTTTTGTTGCCTCAGTTGAAGCGCTGGCTTTTCTCTCATCGGCTTCGTGTAAGAAACGCAGCAATTCTGTCTGACGCAAGAGCTCAGTGCATAAGATGGTCAAGGATGGTTCGCGCCATGAATGCTCAAGCACGTTTTCAAGTGCGTTTCTCTCCGATGACTCCAGAGGTCGGCCGATCCAGCAGTGCCGAACTGTATTAATGGCGGCTTCGCTTGCGGTCATGTGCAACAGAGGCTCGGGAAGTAAACTCCCACTCGCAGTCTGAGCAAGCAAAGAAAATGTAAGAACATCACTTGAAATCATAGTAATCGATGCGTTAAAGCTTACCAAGGTAGCCGCCAGTTGTAATCGCCCGGTCAATGTCGATGACGTGAAAATCTCTCTTCGTGGATCCCATTCGAAGACATGCAAGGGCAGCGAGGTTGAATCACAACCAGAGATCGAAACTTTAATGCCATCTTGTTGGGCCAACAATTTGCCATTCGGAACAAGGAGCTTCAGATTAGCATCCAATGTATCTCTCATCGGCTCGAGTACTAGGTAGTGCTGGAACCACGGAAGTAGCCTCAACTGTTGCTCATTGGCCAGTTTGAAGCCGGAATAATTGATGCTCTGGATTGGTGCGCCTGGAGCGTCGCTCATAAGGAATCGAATGGAAAGTCTTGGTAAATCAAGGAAAATCGTCTTCTTCAGCTCAAGGGTGTGAATATACTTTTCGTCTTCCAGCTTCGTCATCACTGCCTTCACTGACTCTAGACGGGACGGGGGCGAGGAGTTCACCACAATGAATCGATTCATTGTGCTGGTATGCCGAAGTAAATCCGATGGACCGCAATTTGCGTCGGCCAAAGTTACGGAATAACATTGTCCGTTGTGTATGATGAATTGCACTGATCGATTGAAGACGTCAATCGAACGCATAACCATCACTCTTTGACCAGCCAGAATCCAGTGACTATGCATTGTTTGGAGACGAATGGGCAAGTCCGTGAACCAATTGTTGCCCACGTCAACGAGCTGCAAATTTTGCGAAAAGGTATTGGTCGCTTGCGGATCCTTGCGCAACTCACGCACTACAAGGACGCCTTCTCTCAGACTGAACTCGTAGAAGTAGTGTCCATCAACAGCATGCATTGTACGGAAGACATATTGACCATTGCTTTCTCGACGTGTCACTTCAAAATCCCGATCCCCAAAGTGTCGCTTGAAAAGAGGATTGTTCCGTATGTCTTGTGAAAGTCGCCCTACAATTATAGACAGAGAGTGGGTGATACCGTCTTGCTTGATGTATAGGGAAGGCGAACAGTACCTGGCGGTGCCCCATTGAGCAGAAACACTCCAGATAAAATGTTGATGGTGTGGAGATCTCCATTTTCAGCTGTGGCTTCGAAACACACTGTGCTCTGAATTCCTTCCGTGACACGTTTCCATTGTAAAGTCATTGGGGTCCCTTCTTGAATCAAGTCTATCGCACCAGTCAAAAGATGTGCGTTCTTTTCAACAAGTCGCAAAACTGCGGATATCCGCTCCGACATAGCGCGCTGAACAGACGTTCGTACATTTTTGAGAATACCAGAGTACGCGGGGTCGTCTCCAAAAACAAGAGAGTTGTTGAATAGAACGATCCAGGTGACCAGTTTGCCGGCTGCATCATCATCGCAGCTGCCAACAGCAGAAATAGCCAAAATTGCATATCCGTAAAAAAGACATTGCCGGGCTCGGAGTGTCAACATCTCCTCAGGGGTACAGTTCTTCTTAGCCAACTTTAGGGTTATTGCTTCAGCCCAAGTAGTGGCTGCTTCGGAAAGTTGAAGGCGCAAATCTAGAGGTACGTATTGGGCAGCAAAAGCCGTAATTTCGGCAATGACCAGAAATGAATCATGATCACGTGGCTTTAGTTGTAAACGAGCTGCCCAGTGTTGCAGTTCTTTGACAAGCTCTGCTGCAAGTTCACTGTCCTCGCGTAACTGGACGTGCCAGGTATCGTTGATCTCTGCGTGAGAGCGCGTACTAATATGATGTGCGTCCCGGTGAACCAATGATCGAAAAGAAGAGGTGTCGTTGTTCCCTTTTGAGTGAGACAGTGTGCCAATTTGATAGGCCGCCATGCGAAACAAAGTTCGAACAGAGGTTTCGCCAAGTGGTAACGTCCTATCGCGCAGTGCGCAAACTATCTTTGGCCACTGGTGCAGTGGATAAGAGCGCATACTACCAAACGCTATGAATCCGGGCTTTGAAAACGACGTCTCCCGCAGGAGGTGTAAATTCGCGTACGGAAGATTTCCCCGAGCGCTTTGTTCCATTTCTGCATTTTCTGGGAAACAAAACGCCCATTCAAGATTCTTCGGGACGCTTTCCAAGAAGAAAGTACGTATGGCCTCTGAGGTTATAAGAAACGGATTCACCCCATCGGTAGGAGCAACACCATGGGAACAATGTGGGTGCCACATCCCTTGGGAGCCGATAGTGATTTCGTCAACACTGCTTGCTCCATGTGTGGACGGAATGCTAAAATCGACAGGAAAAATTGTTATTTTGGAGTCTGTTGACGTCAAATTGCTTCCATACTGTCTGTAATGTTTCGACCAAGATGTCCATTCCGGAAGGTCAGTCATTTTGCCAGGATTAACATTCGAGGGACGCCGTGGAACGAGCATCGTTTGTGCCTCAAGACTGAAGTATTCCAAAATCCGCAAACATTGCGGCATCAAGAAAAAGAATATGACAGGGTACGATTCGTTTGGTGCATTTGGTAGAGGACAAACAACAAACGCCGGAGGTTTGCGTTCTCTTGCGATTTCTGCCCGGTGTTGCTCCAGGACTCGCTTTGCACTGTTAAGTTGCTTTCTGCGGTAGCCATATTCCCAATATTCTGCCGGCTCTAGTAAGCGATCCTGCGCTTCATTAACATTTGCCTCCATGGACGGTGTCTTTTGCCGCAAATCCAACAAGCGTCTCTGCTTTGCTCGAACCTTCTCCATGTAATCATGTTCACGCTGTTGCTGCGCACTCTCCTCCAACCGCCACCTCTGCTGCATATCTGGGTTTGTGCTCGCAAAATCAGTTGCAAATTGCACGGTGCATTTCTTCTTGTCACTCAGCAGCGAAAACAGTGGTGACGATGATAGCTGATTTACAGATCGAATGTATGCTGCGACTTCGAACGCAGTGTCCCGTGCTGATTTGCTGGATAGAACCAGATTCTCCAAACAAGTCCAATCAAGGGGAGTCGCGTAATTAGGTACCAAAAGATTGCATCGGTTTGCATTCTAAACGTTAATCATTTAGCGTAGCACGAAAAATGCTGCAAATAGATTTGGCATACCTCCCGATGAGTCAAGGCGTAAGCGACCCAGATGACGACAAGTTGCACGCTGCGGGTCTCCACACACATTCGGCGCACAGATCCGCTGTTTACAAAATTCAGTTCATCCGCTTTGACTTCAGGTCCCTTGCTTCCACGTATAGCACCATCGTTTAGAGGCTTGGAGTGACGAGCTTCGCTCTCAGTGTCATTGTCACTGGTCTCACAGTGCGAAAGCCATCTATCCACCAAAGTGTTGTACCTTCCGGCGATAGACTGAAGTGCCGACAGCTCGGAATCTGGCAGCGGCTGCCACGGATTCAATGCAAGCAGTTCCGCCTTGGCAATCATGAGATGTTCAACCGCACTAAAAACCAGATGCACGGCATCCCGATCTGTACCATCTCTCAGGCGCCCATGCGATTCCATCCACGTCCAAAGTTGGCAAAACGATGACGATGTCGTGGCTGGCGGAGGTGACGGTAACCACCCGCTGCTGGCCAGGGCTCGTGAACGCATACTCTCGCGTTCAATCGGTTCAAGGTTGCCCCCAGCTTGCAGCGTCACGTCGGAACCCCAAATCGATGGGTTCCCCAACTCTGGCGAGCGACATCCTTCCTTGGAGTCCTCCTCCGAAATCTGCATTCTGTCCACAGCGGTATCAATTTGGCGTTGGACGTTTCTGTCCAGTTTCTGTCTCACTGCGACAAGGCGTTCCACGATAGCCGCTGACGTTTTGTCAAACTGGTATGTGACCTCAAACTCCATAACAGCTTGAGCAATTTCATCAAGTGCCAAAAAAATGTCGTCGACTGAGGATTGAGATAGGGGAGACGCCATCGCCTTGGCTGCGTGGGCCTCCAGAACAAGCATCTTGACTATAATCATCACTTTGTCAAGCAGATGCTGGGATTCGAGCAACGCTGACAGGCACGCTTTCACCAACGGCCACGTCGTACTGGGTGGCTGTCCGCCGGTGTGCTGACCGACATCTGTGGTCCCACCCGGGGGTAGCGACTCTGGGGCGTAAGTTCCGTCGCCCACGTTGAGTGACTTAAAGGCGTCTTTCGCCTTGGCGAAGATAAATGCAGGAGTCTTTTGATGACCTTGTCTGCCACCAGCTGCACTCCGTTGATCGCCCTTTCGTGCCGCAGCACTCTGAACCAGTTCCCTCAGTTTCGCTACGTACTCCTGATATGAATCCTGTGGCACTGTTTCGATGTCCCACTGGAGATAGCTATTTGGGACCGATATAGTAATTTCTTTATCCTCGCGGCGGTATCTTTTGCCTTCCCACTTGTCCAGGCCAAGCAGCCAAGCACGGTAGTCAAATCCAATTGGTTCCGATGGACTGCTGAGAATAACACTTCCGTATCCGGGGAACCACACAGGCCCACCGCGGCTCGCGTCAGTTTCTAGATACTTGAGCGCAGCCCGAATGTTGCCGACTTCCTTGTCCGTGATATTGAGAGAACGTCGCGACCCGACGCTGACTGTTTCCATAAAGGACCTCAAAAGCGAAAGTGAAGCATGAATTGTCTGGTTGTCCTGCCGGCTGCTGGGTGCGAGAGGCTTCAAATCCTGGAATATCTCTCGGAACATGTCAACACCGTCATGAATGTATTTGATTGGTCTCGCGTCATTGTGTGGTTTGCGATCTGACGGAAGAGGTTCCTGGTGGATCAAATCCAAATCATGAATCACATCCAGAGCAACCTTGTTTGGAAGCAGCGCGATGTCTCACTGTCGTTGCGCAGGATGCGATGCCTTCTACTCTGCTGTGAGGATGCCCCTCGCCATCACTCGTGTGTTGAGTGGCCCTCAGGTGTGACTCTGCCAGGACAAACGACCGTGGATCCATCTGGCTGCGTGGCAAATTCTGTCACAGTGGACTGCGCGTCGTGTCGTGAGAAGTGCCATGTCACCCGATGACTCGGTTGCGGTGACCGATGCCTCCCACTGCGGCCAGACCGGGTGATCTCAATGAATGTCTTAGGAAGAAGTCGCGCTCATCCTAAAAATGAAACGACAAAGATGCATCAACCATCCCATGGCCAGTAATACGACTAGAGTTTTCCACAAGGGCTAAAACCGTAGGCGCCGCAGTGCTGGAAAGCCTCTCACGGTACGCGCGATGTGTGGCAAAAATGGTGGACGGAAGACACAATCGTTTCGCCTAGCAGCGCTGTCGTGGCTTTTGCATTGGGGCAGCTTGTGTTCGGTGCAACTCCGCTTGGGGGAGACCTCAGCTATTGGTGATTCAAACGGCGAAAGGCAATGACGCGTTTTGGCGAATGGCAAGCTTGGTTGGAGGACAGGTGGCCAGCGAAGGGACTTCTGCTGTTCCTGCCAGCGCAGATTGCGGATGGATCGTAATTCCATACATGTTTCAAACTGTTTTCGATGCCGATTCCTTTTTGCACGATGGCACGTCGCATCTGCACTCTCCTTCTGCTGCTCCGGTACTAACATTGACTGCCACTCCTCGCTCAATGGCACATCGAACGCATTCCTCCAGTCGACTGCCCACCCCTCTGGCATGCGTCGGTACATCATGTTTCTCGTCGCGTTCTGGGTCGCGTCTGCTGCTGTCGCCACACTCCTCGCAGTGGACGCTGGCCTCGGGGCTCGGTGGGGTCATGCTGACTGGAATGCTCAATTTGAGTCTCAGACGTGCCTATGGGACGTGGTACGCGCGCGATTACATAGTTCGTTCGTGTCCGACCATGGCAATGATGTCATGACTTGGCGGAGAAGGGCGATTTTTCGACTCTCCACTCGCGGCTGCTCCCACGGCACGGGAACGCGCCTACGTCACATAGTGCTTGGCGCATTCGAAGGAAGACGAGAAAAGAGTGACTGGTTTCTTAGAGAATTCTTCGACAGGTCACAACATTTGTGGGGATAACTTAACGAAAAGTCCGAATACGTAAATTGAACAAAATACAGGGAAAGCTTTCGGGGTGAACAGTTGATCGAATAGAAAGGGTGAAGGGCGCCGGGGGCACCGGAACATAATTTTGCCTCCACCTACATAGCTTTGCTTCCGCGTGCCGACTCCGGAAAACAATTGCGCTCTTCGTGGCGTGCGGCTCAGGGATCGTCGATGGGTCGTCCGGGTAGTGGGACGGTGGGTCTGACAAAACAAACAGAGGAAGGGCCAGGTACACTGAGGCTCATCCACAGCCGTGGGGACTTTCGAGCCGAGGAAGGCTTGGCAGCGCTTGACCCCCGCATCTTGGCATGCCTCCTTTCCAAGATAAATTGAACGGTTCGGCCCTGGAATTTGTCGTTCGACGCAGACGGTGACACGGAACGAGATGGCATCAGAGGAAGCCGACACCATGCAGGATGAAAAGCTACGAGCAGAGCAAAAGGAACTCGATCTGGAGAAGCCCCTCACTAATGAAAACAAGAGGTGAGCGTGTCGGAAGGTGTTCCCCGATCGTTCCCCGCCTTGCTGAAAAGCATCGCTCCCAACAGGCAAGCAAGAGTTCCAGAAGTGGCAGCTGTTGTTTCGGAGGAAGACGAGTATGTTAGAGTCGGTCTCTGCCTTTGATCATCGACTTACTGCCATATAGTCCGACTCAACCTTGCATGTCTTTCCGGGCAATCTTCTTGGGAGTTTTCTTCTCTTTTGCTGTCGGAGGAGTGAACATGTACTACTGTCAGTAAGTCCACGCATTTCAGTGGAAACAGAATTTAACACGACTTTTGTACCAGGGTTTCGAGATGAACCCGTCACAATCGGCTCTATCGTCGTAACGCTGCTGTCCTACTTCATGGGCAAGGGAATGGAGATCCTCTTGCCAGATTGGCGCTTTAATTGGCCTTGGGTGGGAGAATGGTCCCTCAATCCAGGTCCATACAACATGAAGGAACACGCTCTTGTTACGATCTTTGCAAATGGTGTGTGTCGCTCCCTCTCTGGTGCAGCGTAAAATTTTTGATACATATGTATTTGCAGCTGGATACCAATCCGCATACGCTGCCGACATTCTTGTGACCCAAAGACTGTTCTACGGGCAGAATTTCGGTCCCGCTTACGGAATCTTGTTGATTTTGACAGTATGTTGTTCTACATTTTTCTTCGGTTGCAGAAATACTCACATATTACGTTTATCGTTCAGACGCAGGTACTGTAAAGCGCAAGCCCCACAGTAGCAGCGAAAACTAACTCCAACAACGCTGCTAGATTCTAGGCTATGGTATGGCAGGTCTTGGCCGCACTGTCTTGGTCGACCCTCCAAGCATGTGGTGGCCCGCCAATCTCCCCACCGTCGCTCTCTTCAACAGTTTGCACGAGCGCACAACTGAGAATAGATTGGGAAAGCATGCCCGATTCTTTGGGATTGTATCTTTTGGAGCCTTCTGTTACTATTTCTTCCCCGGATTTATCATGCCGATCTTGACGTCACTGTCGGTTATGTGCTGGTTTGATCATTCGTGAGTTTCATTTGGTTTATCCAGCACTTCCAACTGAGCAAGGCGGTGATCGATACGCTTAGAAACCACATCGTTGGCACGTTGGGTGCAGGAAACGCCGGGATGGGTATCTTGAACTTCAGTTTGGACTGGAACACGATTACCGTGAGCCTTGCATGAGTTCCCGATGATTGATCTTTTGGAAAAGCATGTCAACTTTCGAACAGGCCTTCATGACGAGTCCGTTGCCGTATCCCGTTTTCGCAATTCTCAACGTCATGGCAGGGACAGTGTTACTGACTTGGATAATCGTACCCGCGTGAGCTCCCACCTGCTATATGACTGGATTTCTCGTCTTGAAACTCGCTCTCTTCCGCAATAAAGGCTCTACTACAGTAACACTTTCAATGCGAAGCTTTTCCCAATTATCTCCACCACATCGTATGCTTTGCGAACTTTGCCAGATGGAACTCAGCAGGCGGAGCGGTGAGAGCCTTCATATCGCAATGCCTTGATCTGTATAACCTCACTAAACTCTGATCGCCTGGAAGATACAACGTTTCGAGGATTCTTACGCCTGACAAATTATTTGACGAGGCCGCATACAACGACTACTCTCAACTCCATCTTTCGTCGACGTTTACGATGACATATTTCATCAGCTTCTGCGGTGTCATCTGTGTTTTCACCCACATATTGCTTTACCACGGTGAGTCCATAATTAACCATGTAAACCTTTCTTGTCTGAACTTCCTCTCGTTTCTGACATACAGGAAAAGACATCGTGCGACGGTACAGGGCGTCACGTATTGAAGACCCAGATATCCACAATGTGCTCATGGACGCTTAGTGAGCACTCAATTTTGATATGTGACTTCGCGCGTTGTGACACAATGTACACCCATCAGCGAAACAGTTCCCCATTGGTGGTTCGGGGTGGTCTTTATCATTACCCTTGCATTATCTTTCTTGACTACTTCCTACTGGCCCACCAATCTCCCCTGGTGGGGTCTCGTGCTGGGTGAGAAATCGGTCTTGTCTTAAACGAGTTTTAATAGGCTGTAACAAAATGTCTTCATCTTCTCTAGCCGTCTTAATGGCACTGGTCTCTACCATTCCCTTTGGAATCATCCAAGCAATTGCGAATGTTTTACCAGGCTTAAACGTCATCACGGAGGTATGTTTTCTCACGACCGACGTCACATCAACTACATGGCACTGATCAATGACTTTTATGTAAGCTTGTCTGTGGTTATATGCTACCAGGAAGGTAAACATCTCGCCCTTCTACTCGAGAAAATGGGGAACTCAACTGACTGCCGACTTTTCCACCCCGAAAGGCCAATCGCAAACATTATTTTTAAGACCTACGGATACGTGAGTGATGCTCTTTCACTCTTTCGGTTGGGAAGATCCTTCACAGTCCATAAACAGATTTCCATGTATCAAGCGGTTACTTTCCTTTCGGTAAGGCGTTGTGCACTGCTGCTACTTTAGTCCACGACATGACCGTACCATTAACTACGCAGGACATGAAATTGGGCTTTTACCTTAAAATTGCGCCCCGAAAACTATTCTGGGCACAACTCTGGGGTACCATAATCAGCGGCATCGTCAATTACCTGGTCATGGACGCCATCCTTACAAATGTTGTCCACGACGACTCCGAGGGTGTCTTGAATGGCGATTACGCGTACGTTTGCTCCGAGTGATTGGCGAGGGTTCATTGACATCAGTCGTTCAAACAGGCCCTACACTCTTCCAAATGCATCTGTGTTTTTCACGGCTTCCATCATCTGGGGGGTTATTGGGCCGGCGAGAATGTTCGGTCCGACGTCAAGCTACGCTGCTCTCAATTACGGGTGGTTGATTGGTGCTCTGGTAAGAAGTTCAGAGGGAGGATTTAATATTTCACAAACCAAACACCGTGTTTGCTCCCAATAGCTGCCCATTCCGTTTTGGCTCCTCCACCAAAAGTAATGTCCATCCTTAGTTTGACAAATTTTGCAACTGATATCGTACCTTTGTCGATAGGTTCCCGAACTTCGGCTGGGACAACATCAACTTCCCCGTCGTCTTCAATGGCATGGCACTCATTCCACCTGCTCGCCCCGTAAACTACTACACGTGGGGAGCGATTGGCGTATTTTTCAACTACTACATTCGCCGAAAATTCACCAAATGGTGGGAGAACTATAACTACGTTCTGTCCGCCGCTCTGGATACTGGGACAGCGATTAGTTTACTCATTATTGCTCTGTGAGTCTTTCTTCGTCATCGTTCACCCAAATCTGCACACAAACATTCACCATTTTCCTACACTGTGAAAGATGCATTATCATGGGGTCGGGTGGGAATGCAGCAATGCCGTTTTACTTTGGGAACCCTGACACGGACTCAAGTGGTTTAACTATTGAGGTGAGGACAATACGCCCTAACCACTTGCTGATTGTAGTATAATCTGTCCTCCCGCCCCCGCCCCACCCACAGTACTGCAAGGTTGGGGCTTGAGCTTCGTCTTGTACGGAGACTAAAAAGGAAAAGCAACAAAAAAAATCAAGAAAATGACGTTTATAAAAAGCATTGATGCTAGTTGTAGTTTTGAGCAAATTTTATAATGCTTTGGGAAGAACAACACTTCTCTTTATTATATCGTATGATTTTAAAGCTCCATAGCGATAGTGAAATCGTCTGGGGCAGATTCGAACGCGGGACATATTCACCAGACGCCACTGTTCCGGACAGTTTGGACGGTTTGAAAATACCAGTGCGAGAATCGCGTCGGCCTCCTTGTGAGACAGCGTGACCGATGTTGAACACCATTGCCACGTCAATCACACGCAAGAACTCGAGCCGCGAATTGTGACGCGTTGCGCACAAGCGTGTTGGCGGGGAACTTCTACTTCCTTCTCGAGCTCCTCTTTTTCTTCCATGTCATTTCACACGTGACTGACTGGGTTTTGGTATCCGCAATATGTCACTTGGATATCCATGTGTCTCGGATGTCTCTTTGTGCTTCTCGCACGTCGAGGGACACAGAGACTTTGTTGTCCAAGCTTGAGATGGGGGAAGTCTGTTTCTTGGTGCATATGAGTGGATGTGTATCTTGGCCCTTGGGAAAGAACGCTGAGTTTGTTCAATATTATCTTGGCAGTTATATTGAAAGTGTTTAAAGATCACGAAGTTTCTATTCCATCAAGTATAAAGAAGATATAAGCACCGCATCTTTCAATTCTTCATCGATTCTGTTTGTGAGACAGCAATGCTGTCACTCCCAATCCACTGGTCGACCCCACTTCTTTGTGGGTTTCTTCTTCGGACCCTAACACACCACGGGCAACAATATGACTTACCTCCAAGCTTGTGAATACTGCCTCCAAATCGGATCGGCCCCAGTCACTCCGCATCCGCGATTCAACAAGATTCATCACAGGACTCTTTGTATCCGAGGTTTCACTGTCGACCAACGCCTTTACTGGGTCTTTGCGATGTTCGTCGAGGAACATTGTCTCCCCATTCAAAATTTCCGTAGCAGCAGCAACAGGATCTGGTTTTTCCCCGCGCCGGGTTCGGGAGCGCGACAAATTCATCAAGCGACAGTGTTGTGGGTGGTTGCGACCGTTTAGAATTGCGTTTGCAAGAATGGCGTCTGCCTCCTTGTCAGACAGCAAACAAAAAAAAGGGGGGGAAGAGGAGGGAAGGTGTCGATTTGAGTGCTTCTGCCGAGGAGCCAACCGTTAAACCAGACGGCGTTTTTTGTTTGCCCAGGTTGAGGAAGCACTCTGGAATGGATAACTCCTGAAACAACGCCGTTTCCACCCGACCACCCTTCTTCTTGGATGAGCAAGAGCAACACCAAACGGACGTCACCCTTGCGGTTACTTTGCGAGCTATGTTATCATATTTACAATGTATAGTATCGCTGTGTGGGGAGCTTTAATCCGTTGGTACTTTCCAATTTGTGAGCTTGCCTGATATTTGAAAAACCATGTTACACATTTTGAGTGCGCATCACTGAAAATCCGTCAAAGACATTACCAATGTCGTAAAGATCATCCAAAGTGCTCTTGAATTGTTCATTTTGTTGAAGTTCAAGGTACTTGTAGTACAAATTAAGCGCCTCGAAGTGTAGTGGCACCTGTCAGCGACAAAAAAGGATCCACGGGCAAATGTGGTCGAGCTTACTGTTCTGGCATCTTCTATCGAGTCGTGTGTATTTTGCTGTATTTCTTCCTTGAGAAGGTGCCACGCCAAAAATTTCAAACCGAGTTTCCTGAAAAACCTCCATTGGCATTCACAGCTTGAAACCTTCAGACGACATGGGCTCACCTTTGCTTCACTCTGGAGTAGAATAAATCCACCGTGTCGATTATTTGCGCTGGTGGAACAAAGATATCTACGACAGCACGAAATCTGAAACAATGCATTTCATGAATCGCAACATGGACACCAACTTATAATCCGGAAGTCTTTCGAAAGCCCATGCCCAATGAACTTGCAGCCGAGATCAACAAGCAGGCGAAGCTTTTTGTATGCCGATTTCAAAGGCACCAAAGTACGCTTAGAAATATTCGGGTCCAAGTCATCAGCTGGTAGGAACTTCAAATAAGTTCCGTGCGATTAGTCGCAGCACCTCATACAACTCACGTTTTATGCCGGAATACTCCGTCAAAAAGTCGACAATCGGTTCACTCGTGACAACATAGTCGTCGATAAATGGGACGCCCTTGTTGATTCCCTGCCCACGGAGAACGCTGACTCTAGCGAGACCTAGTTGAGATGGCCGCACCATGGATTTCGAGCCGTCGCTCCTGATCTCAATCTCGTCCTGAAGACAATGATATGAAACTCGACGACCGGCAGGCGTCGGAAGGTGGAGGATCTCACCTTTGTTAGAGCCACAAATTCGGCGTCAATAGCTATCAAGTAGCCTGGCTCTTTGGGGATTTCTGTGATTACCATTGGAACTGCGGAAGGCTTGAACTTGCGCTTGCTGCGTATCAATGGTGAATGAAACAAGAAAACACGATTTCGGCAATTGCGCTTACTTCACGACAGTCATGTCTTTGATCAGCCTTTTGACGTTTGCCTCCTGTGGCATCCCACTTAGATCAAGAGTCCTGTCCTTAGACAGAAGTTTATAGCTCAATATTGAAGGGATCTAAGAAGACGATGAAAGACTTGATTGCAGTCGGGCTTCTTTCTCATTTTCTCACTCACCTTCCACTTTGCGCATAATTGCGCTTCCGTTTGGTCCACTAAGTCCACTCTAAAGTCATTGAAAAGCGCCCATTGCTTTTCTTCAACTGGTTTTCAAATGTTATAGGTAAGAGATGGTGTCAGACGCGCCAATTGCAAATCCTTGCCTTGAACGATCGAAACGAGATGATTCGTCTTGTTGTCAATAACCTCCGAAACAACGCCCTGAAATGTCAACGTTCGTGAGAATATTCCGCACTTTACGCATGAGAAATTCATACCTGAAGGCTGTAGAGAAAGACATTATCCGCCTCAGACTCGAATTCAGTATCTTCTTGAACTGCTCTGACTTTAACGGAGCCTTCCTCGATCACAACAGCGAAACTCGAAGGGAGCCAGGGCTTGGATTCATCTGTTTCATAAATAGATCGTGAGCTGTCATGGTGGCACTTTCGTCTAGAAGCAACGTACCGATCCAAAACTCCAAATTATCTTCATTCTGAATCGCACAGTTGATTGTCAGTTCCTGCGGCATCTCCTGCAAGATCCTGGTTTGAACAGTCAGTTGATATTCTCGGCACTTGTCGCACCAAGCCTTGGTCACGTTCTCTCGCCGAATGCTAGCCTCGGCGACTTCGACAAAGGATGGTTTAAGATTGCTCGATGTCTAAACGACAAACAAACGTGACAAAGGCAAGTGATCGGGACACCCAACCCAACAGAACGTTGTACCTTTTTAGGGTAAACAAGGTCGAGAACAAATGGTGCTATCGGTTTAGAGGTGATACTTCCACAGCCCTGACAGGCACTGTTGGATGTCATGTGAAGTGCGTATAGTTGCTGTATCACGGACAATCCATCTTTGCTTGAGGGCCACGCGGAAGAGTTCCCGTCAGCCTCCCCGCCTTTTCCAGCGACAGGTTCTGCAACGTTGCTTTCTTGGTGGAGGTGCTCAAGAATGAATCGGATGAAGGTTTGAATCAGGGAACCATAGGCAACGGTTGGACCGGGAGCAAGGTGAGCTGCCTCAAGGAGGCCCAACCCGCTTGCTACACGGCGGCGCAGAGTGAGTCATTCATATCAAACGATTCTTGCACAAACAAACCTTGTGGTAAGGTGGAAAGAGCCCGAAGAAAATTAGTAGCTTGGCAATTCGTACCTTGGGCATCCTCCAACATCCCTAGGCAAGAAAATATGAGCTTATAAAATCTTTCTTATCTGATAGTGTTAACAACTCACGGAACAGAAAGCCTAGTTCACACAAAAGGCAAAACTCCCTCCGACAATCAGTCATGACGTGGCCCTTGCACACCGTTCGCAGCTCCTCCGTGAAGAAGAGAACTTGTAGCAACGCGTTGCAGTACGAGTTTGTAATGTGGGTTTCGAGTCCCGCGAATTGAGTCTTGTTGTAATACCTGGAAGTTGAGTTTTATTGTCCTCAAGGTCCGGATGACTTTTCGGGCGTTTGAACTCACCCAAAGTCGAAATCTTCCACTCCGAATCGGCTGTACTTGATCTCCACTTTCTTGTATATTTCCGGTATTTGATGCATGTTCCCAGGGCCTTTCGACATGGGCGACCCGACTTCCTCTTTCTGGGACTTGTAAGGATATCAATTATCACTTCATGCCACCATCACCCAATCAATTCTCTCACCTGTTTGCCCCGCCCAAACAGCTTTTCTCTGTGTTGCTCACTTCGAAATTTTGGTGCTTGAGGCGCATCTCCCCGCGTCGCCCAGGAGTAGACTTGGTTCCGCCGATACAACCCGGTGTTGGGTGCATACCCCACGAAATCGGTATATTTGGCATTGCGGAGGATCTCAGGTGGCACTTGAGGGGAGCGGCGACCAACGACGTAGGTGCGGGTCGAAGGCCAGTAAGCAGAGAGGAGATGCTCGGTGTAGTATGGCATTCCGACGGAAGATAATGGGCTGGCAGAACAACCACAGGCTATAGATCACCAAATAATCGAAGACGGGGTTCCCCCCTCTCACTGACTCCTACGTGCTCTCATCATCCCCGGTCATTCGGACGGGCACGTAGTCCGGCAGAGAGACCACCTCTGTCACACGCGAATAGGGATTCACCTTGACGTCGCCTTTGGAGGTCCACAATTGCACGGTGCCTGTGCTGTCTCCGAATGCCATGATCTCCCCTGAGGAGGACATCCCCATGCTAGAGCAGCCATCCTCGAAGGCGACCTGACGTATGATGCAAGTTGTGCGCTGAAGGCGTGTGGAAACTTGATGGTTATCTAATATGCTCACGTGATAGAATCCAGCAATTCCAACGGGATTTCCCACATCCGAGATGTGCATGGCTCCGTTGTTGGAGAGTATGACAGCGGTTGATGCGAGGCGTGGATGGAACATGAGATGACTGGGCCCATTGGGGAAAGCGATGGGTGCGAGTGATCGCATGGTGCGCATGTCGTACACCTTGACAAAAGGGTCCGAGACGCTTTGGCCGAGCCTTGGCGTGGTGTCGCTGTAGTTGCAGATTAGATTCATTCGCAAAAGAACACATACCTGATCGAGAACCCGCACGTGATGAGCAGGTTTCCCGCAACGTCGACGTCAACAATTCCTCCTGAATGGGCGGAAATGGTACTCTCAATCTTGAGTGTCTTGGGGTCACGAAATTGTACGGTGCCATCTTTCATTCCACAACAAAGAAGTCGCGACTTTTTCAGAACATTGACATCCCCTTGGCATTCGAACTATGATTTTGTTCAATGTCGAGGGAAAGGAGATGGTGACTGCTTTGTGCTGCCCTCATCTGATCGAATCTTACATTTTTCACGACACTTCCTCGTCCAATGTTCACAACGCTCATTGTATTCTGATGTCCTGCAGCCACCAATTCGAATGATGTTGTTAAACAAATGGATCGGAGGTCCGTGAAATTGTCCGAACTACAGAAACGTCGAATACTGCTCGAACAAAGCTCGCAAGGAGTCACACACCTCAATGTCCATTTCATCGATCCTCTACGATGCATTGATGCGATCGAGTTTTGGCCCAGGCAAACGATCGCTGAATCATGGGCAAGTAATTGACGACAAGGTCCCGCGACGACGTTCCGGGACGTATAGGAGTTTATTTGTTCACTCTCTGGCTGGAAGATGTATGAAGTTACATGTCCCTGATGTTCACGAAGTAAAGACTCCAGTGTGATGGGTAAAGATGCGAGGTGAAGACATACTTGATCGTCTCCCACCCAGAGAAGTTCCTCGAACGAATCAAACGATAGTGCCGAGACCGATGCTCCACCGGCATGAATTCTCCCTGTTTCGTGCCATTCGCCCTCCGCCATGGGCGTTTCCGTTCCCTTTGTCCGAAAAAGGGGACCAAAGCACAATTGGACACATCAATGACTCGAAGGAAAGTTTCGTATTTTTACAACGGTCCGTGATGCTCACAAAGATTTTCTGCGTATATTGCTCCCCTTACACACGATTCTCTCTTTCAGATGAAGTTGGGGGTTTCCACTATGGACCCCAACACCCAATGAAGGTTTTGTCTCACTCGCGACCTTTAGACTGCTGGAATCCTGCTAAAAGTGATCGCTACAGCCTCATAGGCTACGAATGACACACGATCTTGTGATCGGGTATGGCCTGTACAAGAAGTTGGACATTTGCGTGAGCTACACAAGACTTCGGTTGGCGATTCGAATCCTTTCTTCTAATTACACTCTTCCAGAGACCAAAGAAAGCTACTGAGGAAGAGCTTACCCGATTCCATTCTGATGATTATATCTCCTTCTTGAAATCGGTCACCCCAGACAATGCCGAAGAGCTTGCTCATTTAATGACAAAATGTTGGTCAAAAAGCTTTCTTTTTGGTTCCCCGCTTGTGTGTGGCTCATTGCTTAACTCTCAGACAACGTTGGTGAAGACTGTCCTGTTTTTTCTGGAATGTTCGACTTCAGCTCCATTTCTGCTGGAGGATCACTTTGTAAGGGGCGCGGGCTATAAGGAGGCTATGGATTTGTCCTTTCTCTCACAGCTCCTGTTGTCTTATCCCAAGCCGCTGCACGCCAAATTAATAACGATGAGACGGACATTGCTATTAATTGGGCCGGCGGGCTACACCACGCCAAGAAATGCGAAGCGTCCGGATTTTGCTACGTGAATGACATTGTATTGGCCATATTGGAGCTCCTGAGGTTGACTAGTCGGGCTTCACCAAGTGCCGTAGATCTTTGACCTCATCTTCCTTTTTCTCAAAGGTTCCACCAACGTGTTTTGTACATTGATATCGATTTGCATCATGGCGACGGTGTGAGTACCATCCCACCACACGTGCGTGCATTGTGGTCACATTTCTTTACAGGTTGAGGTTTGGAACTCCTCCACAACATAGGGCTTCCCCCTCTCATCTCATTTGTTCTTGACAGGAGGCGTTTTATACTACAGATCGCGTAATGACGGTCAGCTTCCACAAGTACGGAGAGTTTTTCCCCGGGACGGGGAGCGTTCACGTAAGCTTCAGTCCATGGCATTCTCCTAAAAATCCATCCATGTTGTTTACTATCGATCCATAGGATATTGGTGAAAGAGCTGGGAAGCGCTACTCGGTCAACGTACCTCTCAACGACGGTATGGACGACAACTCGTATAAGAGCATCTTTGTCCCTGTGAGTCCCATCGAAGCTCCTTTTGGCCATCAAAATTGCACCCCGCCTTTTAAAACTGGGTATTGTTTGTTATCTCCCCCAGGTCATCGAATCCGTTATCAAACACTATCGTCCTGAAGCAATCGTTCTCCAGTGCGGTGCTGACTCGCTCTCAGGGGACCGGTTGGGGTGCTTCAACTTGACCTTGCGAGGGCACGGTCAGTGCGTCGAGTTCATCAAGTCGTTGGGACTTCCGCTGGTGGTGTTGGGTGGGGGAGGTTACACCATGAGGAATGTTGCAAGAGTGTGGTGAGTGAAACGCGTGTCGGGAGGACTATTGATGGGGTACAAAGACATGAGCTAATCTCAAATTGAAACCAAGGACGTGGGAGACCGCCATATTGGTGGATTCGACCCTGCCTCCCGACATACCCTCGAATGAATATTATAACTACTTTGGGCCCGACTACAAGCTCGAAATCCAACCAACATCCATGCCCAACCTCAATACGACTGAGTACCTCGACAAAATCCGGTGAGCAGACAACCGCTGAAGAGGGTCATTCAAGCAGCGAGGAACATTAACCAAAGCGCATTCTACAGCACCCGCGTCCTCGAACAGCTACGACACATTCCGCATGCTCCAAGTGTCCAAGTCAACGGACTAGGAGGTGAGACAGGGATGATCCCAGGCAATAGACTCCAAGTAAAGCGTCCATTTGTCAACTTGGTCCTCAACACCCATGCCAGAACCTGCGATGCTGGACTCGGACGAAGACGATGATGATACGGAGCTCGCCAAAGACACGCGGCTTCCGATGCGCCTGCTGGACCACTTGGTCGAACGGGATGATGAACTAGGTGAGTCGGAATTCCCCTTTCCCAACCTCGTACATCTCGCCGGCCTCCTCGAGGACGCTCAAGGCGGCGAGTACCTTCTTTCGACTGATGCGCTCGAACATTTTGGTTTCCTTGACCCGAATCAACAGACGATCGACCTTGACCGTGTTTTCGGGAGCAGCAGATGCGTCACCCTCGCCAGGCGCGCCACTCCCTCCCGCGCCCTCTTTTTGACGTATTATACTCCGAATAAAATCCAAGAGGTTCCCATCGTGTGAGATCACCTGGTATCGGTCCGTGTTTCGGTCCACCAAAGCCACATCACCTTCGCGGACCAAGTGGTGAATGGCCCTTGTGAAGACGGCATTCACCCGCTGGTAGGCAAAAGCGGAGGTAGAGTCCGACGGGGCGGTGGTGGTGGTGGTGGTGGTAGACTACAGCGAAAACCATCACTTATCACGACCTCAAGAAAAAAGGACCTCGTCTTTGCACGTACCATGCCGGTTACCACGGAGAGGGCCATGGCTTCGAGGGCCGGGTCCGACCGTAGCTGCAGGTAGTCGAAGGTGTCGACATTGTGGGACTTTATATGGGACAGGAGTTTGTCGCGGAACGTCTCGTCGTCGGGTGGGCGCGGGTCCGTCGCGAGTCCACCTCCTGAGGAATCACCAATTGCAAGCACCTGAAAAAGAGATGGTCGGGTTTGTGCTCGCACAGTACGATACCGAGAGTTGGGGCAATCTCACCTCATCAACCGACATTGCGTCACCACCACTCTTCCCCGAAACTGAGTAGAAATCAGGTCTTGCAATCCTAAACTTGCGCGTGTAAACTCTCTCCCTCAGCTGCGTCGTTTTCATCCACCAAAACGTATGTACACTTGGATCGTCCTCTTGCTCTATCGAAGGAGAAACAGCCGTTCACGATTTGCACGACACCATAACGCAAGCCAGTCCCGAACGTACTTGCAAAGTTGACCGTGATTTGTTTCTTGTACTGGTACTCCGAGACTCGCCCTTGTACCCTCACCGTGCTGCCAAGGGAAAACGAAGGGGTTGCAGTAATCACAGACCCGCGTGGATTCCATCGCATGGTCTGCACAATGCCGGTGCCGTCATCGACTAATATACACGCATCACACCGATTCAGTGAATCGACGAAGGCACGCGAACCGATCATACACTCACTGGTGTACACTACCCCTCGCCCCGTCACTTCCACGGAGACCACGATTCCGAGTATCTCGACTCGCCGCACGGGGTGATCGTAAAACCAATAGATCTCCTCTGTGGCAGGCAGGAAGAAGGGACGCTTTGTGGTGAGAATCGTGCAGAAACAAGGCCAAGGGACGAGACATGCCTGGAATGCCATGTCTCCTGGCCAGCCGGTGCACGTCACACACGAGAAGACGCACATGCGTCCAGAAGACGGGATGCAGCCCGATTTCGTGTCGCTGGGGGGTGGCCATTTCAAGGGGCGGTTAAACTGGAAGCCCCTTGGCCGCAGGAGACCAGGTTGGGGCACCACAACAATTAATTGAGTTCATTACAGCAATTATCGCATCACTAATCAAAGCGAAGGAATTCAAAATTGTTTGTACGTGCGAAGCTTGCAAAGTGTTTAGCGTGCGAGTGATCCCCATGTCTTCCCCACTGACACATTGACGGGAAGAGGGACACGTAAATTAATGGCGGAGGACATGCAAACGGTGATGATCTCCTGAGATAAACATCAGTCGTTAAAGGCGACAAATAACAAAACCCTCACATTGACTCCAACTTACGGTAACGTCAGATACCAAATGCTCTGGTACTTCGAAAAGCAGCTCATCATGAATCTGGAGTATCAAATGTGGGGTCTCTTTTGCGGATCTCCGTGCCCCGACATCGGTTCCACCTTCGTACCAACAACCATAGCGTCGGGAAAATTCACTCGAAATTCGAATCATAGCAAGTTTGACGAGGTCTGCCGCAGAGCCTTGAATCGTAGTGTCTGTAGTTTGGAATGAACTGTGGTTGGATTGCACTCATGCCCATTGCAATAATTCGGTACTCACTGACTGCTTGCCGCTGTGCGTGTGACCTATGTTATCATTTGCATTGTTGTTTGTAAACAAATGTTACGATAACATTGCATAACAATGTGTTGGCTTACCGTTCCCCCATATTCGTCGAGCGGATCAACGGAAGCCACCGTTTCCTCCCAAGCATTGTCTCAACCCATCCCCGCATTTCACAATCCTTCACCGTTTTTTGAACGAATTCTGGAAATCCAGGGAAAAGGCGTTTCAATCCGACAATGAATTCTTCTGCCACGGGCACTGGACAGCCCAGTTGTTCCGACATATTAGATGGTCCAATGCCATACATTACACCATAAACAACGACTTTAGCACGCTTTCGCGCTTCAGAAGTGACTTGGTCGGGAGGAATGCCGAGCCATAGTGATGCGATGAGACGGAATAAGTCCCCTCCAGAACAAAGTAAACGGACCAGAGAGGAATCCTGGGATAGATGCGCTTCAGCGAGCAAAAAGGGCCAATTAATGACAGAAACAACACTTTATCGGAATAGGACAATAACTCACCAATTATTCGCAACTCCAGTTGTGAATAATCAGCGGACAAAAGCACACATCCATCTGCAGCTTGAAAGGCGTCACGGAGATTCACTGCCTCGACCGTGTTTAATTCGTGAGAAGATTCTGACTGTTGCTGAGCAATAGGATGTGGTATGTTCTGCAGGTTCGGAAAGTTTGTGCAGACCCGTCCTGTAGACTATGCCGAGAGTTGATGAAGTTATGCCTGGATTTTCGCAAGAACTAATACTTACCGTGTTCACCAAAAACGTTGTGTGTACCCGATACATGTCAAAATGTTCGTTCTGGACTTTTGCGTGTTGGAGCGGGAACAGTTGCTTTGACACGATCGACGATAGTTGACGGTGCTCCAACACAATAGATGGCATTCGATGCCCTTGAGCTGCAAGTTTTAAGAGAATCTCTTTTGATGTGCTCCGACGGACAGATCTAGAATCTTGAGGTACTCTCCGAGGAATAATCTGTTCTTTCTCATGTGTAATGGTGACTCCGGCATCAAAACTTTCAAGTTGGAGCTCATCAAAGAGAACTGTGCCAACCTGGGCAGGATTTGTTAGAGCGAAAGCATGACCAGCAATGGCATATGCCTCCCGCTCAAGCTCTTGCAGACGTCGATTAAACACTTCCCAATACTTTTGGAAGCTATGTGATACAAATCCAACACCAGTTTCTTCCATGATAGCGAGGACGTGATTCAGAGGCATTTCGACATTCAAATAATGGTCAAGCAGCCCGTCCTTTTCCAGACGTTTGGCAAGATAAGACATGAGGAACCATACACTGTGTACTTCTGAGCACGTGGCATCGGATAGTGTTCGGCCACTGCGAGCGATGACCAGGGATGGAAGGTGTTGCTGCAACAGTTTTGAGAGCGGTTTCTCCTCCTCCTCGTGATCTAAGCACCAGGATGCCACCCGAGGATCCAGCAAATGAGGTTCCACAACCGTTCCGTTTCTTGTCAAATGCTTCATTTGAAGTTTCATGTTAAAAGCAATCTTGGAGACTCCAACATCTCTGAACCTTGAATGAATGAGAGACCAATCCCACAGAGAACTCTCTGCATCAAGGTAGCACACAAATCCAGGAGCGTAGCTGATAGCGAGGCCGGTCATCACACTTCGCTCTCCCATTATAGTTGTTGCGACTGAGAACACCCAAGTCGTTTTCTCCGACCACTCTTCCAGAAAAGCAGTGAAAATGGTTGGATCATCGGTAACATTATACCTTTCATAAGTAGTCGGAATGGTACCAATATCAAGATCAAGAATGGGAAGAGTTGATATTTCTTCACGACGATGGGGATCCTTAGAGGGCGAAGTGTCCAATGAACTTCTTTCTTCGCCGAATGGTTTCAAAGAGGGAATAATCCCGCCGGCAGGTTGATTTTTTTCCAGCATGGTGCAGTGGACGAGATTGCCTTGATTTGCCGACGCCGGCTTGGCTACTGATGGTTCCGGAAGTTGCTCCACCATTTTGGCGACAATGCTTTCGACTCCAAGAAGCTTCTTTGTAGTACCGTCCGAGCGTACCAAAGGTGGTGCTTTCGTTTGTCGTGGACGGGCATTATCAGCTGAAATGTTGCGAGTGAAAGCTTGTCCTCGGCCAATGGGTCTGGACAACTTTCCTCGGTTCCAGGATACCGATCCATTTCGCTCAAATGGTTTATGAACTTTACGAGCCCCATTGGCGAATTTATCATGTCGATCTGTTCCTCTCTCTGTTTCTAGAATTGCGCATGCACCTTGCACGATTAAGTGGGCAGCACGATAGTCAATTCTTCGCTGGTGTTCCTCTGTACGTGTGTCTCCGTATCCTTTGGTGATGGCTTTGAAGGGTCGTGCGGACCACAGGTAATGAAATATTTCTTCTGGAGAAGTGCATGCCTAAAATGGCGGGGTAAAGGACTGCAAAGTAGTCTCATATCTCGCAACACTCACCGCGGCAGTAACTGTCTTGATACTAGCTCTCCAGAGCATTCGTGCCTGAAAGCCCTTGAGGTTTGGAATTCGAACGAGATCAAGTAGTTCCTATCATGAATTAAGCTAGGTTGGATGATGGTGTGGGACATCGCTGAAGCAAATGGAAATTACACTTTCGATTCCAAAGTTCAATCTGCTCTCGAGTTGATTGACTATCAGCTTCATAAGGCTCCAGCCAAGCCTGAACGTGAACAACCACAGAACAAATTGTTTGAGGAGAGTACGATCGCACCTCAGCGTCACTCACCTTTCGCAAAAAATAGTAATCATGCCCGCAAATGTTGCACTTTGGCACTGGAGCTGCTGCAGAATACCCCGATTCACATCGTACCGCTGTATTATGTCCGGGAAGGGAACTTCTTTGATTAGATCGTGCAGCATCATGGCAACAAAAAAGCTGGAGATGGCAATAAATGAGATAGAGTAGTTTTTCATGTCTTCTTCAGAAAACTTACCGGTTAAGCCTCATAACATCCTCTGAAGGAAATTTATGAGCACACTTGTTGTCTCGCCTCAGAGCTAAAATAATACTCTCGACGTCCTGTACTCCGAGAGCGCCCAAAACAAGCTTTTTCACTTCGGACATTGTCAACCATATGTCAAAAAATCGCTTCCAATTCGGCGGCGGCAGGAAGTAAATAGGTGTCACGTGATATACGATATGTAATTCGTCTTCGAGCACAAAATGTGTCTGCGCAGATTTGAGTTCGCGATAAGCCCATATTGCCTCTTCTGGGTTTAGCGAGCTTGCCATTGTCGCGATACCCAAGCGTGTTGGAACGTATGCAACCTCTGGCATCGGTGGGTCAACTGTTCGGTCTTGCACGGCGCCAGCACTAACGGGGAGGGTATCTATAGTCACGCGCGAGATCATCTCTTGCTCGAGGAGGTAGTCAAGCACTTGTCTTGCGGCTCTCCACGATCTACCATCCTCGAACTTCCGTTTTCCTGCCTCACTTTGTTGTTGGTTGGATTCTGCAGCGATATCTTCTGCATAAAGGAGTGAGCATTTGAGATACTCTACAACATCCGATTCCGTTTTGACCAGACGCGCTGCAATGACATCCATCAGGGCTCGTTTCATGCCTTTCAATTCATCCATAAGACACGACTTCACTGGTCGTACTTCTGAAGTGAGTAGCTTTTGAACCTTGTCCAAGTCTGCCTTCTTGCACATGATGACAGACTCTCCCATCACGTGTTTTCCTTTGCGGCCAGCTCGTCCTCTCATTTGAGCGTAAGAACCAGCATCCAAAAATTCTCGAGCAATGTATGGTGCCCGGAAGATAACGCGGCGGGCTGGTAGATTAACACCAGAAGCCAGGGTTGATGTTGCGGTGAGAACGTTTATGATTCCCACTTGAAACGCTTGCTCGATCAGATCTCGCTCCTCTGCCGTTAAACCCTGCAACCGATCATAGGTTCAAAGAGGGATATTCTTGCACAGCAAGTGAAAGACTTACTGAATGGTGAAATGCTGCACCTCGTGGTACCGTTGTTTCTAAAGTCGGATCCATTCCTCCGGGAGTTCTTCCCAGCTCCAATAGCAACTGCTTTCGAG
This sequence comes from Gonapodya prolifera JEL478, assembly GCA_001574975.1. Taxonomy (NCBI): domain Eukaryota; kingdom Fungi; phylum Monoblepharomycota; class Monoblepharidomycetes; order Monoblepharidales; family Gonapodyaceae; genus Gonapodya; species Gonapodya prolifera. Next base: position 215,688 of record KQ965750.1, on the reverse strand, counting down.
ACGTGGCAAGATCAACATCAAGAGTTGGAGGCGAAAGTTTTGCGATCAATGTGGCAGCTGCTTCGCAACCGTTCTTGGTTGGACAGAATACAAGAACAGAGTGACCTTGTGCTGTGGTTTCGGAGACCAGAGCAACTGGGGAAACAAAACACCAAATAGCGATCTCAAGAAAGCCACCTTATCGCCTTTAGGGGACAACTTACAGAGGCCGTCGGGATCCGATTTGGTCATCTCTTTGCGCAATACCCTTTCTTCATTCAAGCTCCGGTCAAGCATTTTCCCTTCGACAAACACTTTGCGGTTTGGGCACTAAATATCAGGACTGGTGTGTCGGAAAAAGGCCTTGATATTCAACTTACCATGTTCGGTAACAGGAACCGGTCGAAAATCTGATAAAAAAAGTTCTCCGGTCAGCCAGGACGCTTTGGAATCGCCAATGGTTTGTTCAAAAACAACGATATATCTTAAGCATGCAAACCTCACATAGCAGATTGATGTTTGGAATCGTTGCTGAATATCAGAAATCAAGAGGTTAGGAAAGTCAATAGCGATTCACTTTCACTACACTCTCACCACTCATCGCAACTACTTGACAAACCCCCCTCCCAGCACCGTATATGCACTTTGTGATTAAGAGCTCAAGTATGCAGCCTCTGGACGGGTCAGCTATCATATGAGCTTCGTCTACAACCAGACAAGCAATGGTGGTCAGAAGGGAGCTTTCTGCGAATCGATTAAGTAGAGAATTTGCTTTTTCAATTGTGCAGACCGCTAACGATAATTTTGAGAGGTAAGCGCACTTAAACTTTGTTCAACCAACGAATACTCACCGACATCCCACCCGTCCATTCCAGTCCCTTGGGTTTGCCCTGAACCATAGAACCCGGCAACAACAAGGCCACATGTTGCGAATATTCGTTGCATCTGCTTCAGCCGCTCTGCGGCCACCGAAACGTAAGGGAGAACAACGAATGCGCGTCCGGTACTCTGACCAGAAGTAGACGCCGCAGAACGATGTGACAGAAGCCGACGAAGGAGAATCAGGTCAGAAACAACTTCGAAGTACGGAGGACGGAGGTCAAGTGGGCTTCAAGTCAGAGAAAATGCAACGACGAGAAGAGCTACCCACGTGTCTTCCCCGCGCCTGTTGGTGCACCGTACACAAGGCTACGAGAGCCATCAAGAGCGCCAGGTGATAAAAGACAAGCTCTCTTCAGGAAAGACGGGAAAGAGTCATGCAGTGATCGCGGAATCTTGAGGCTCGCAAAGCTGACCTGCCATTCGTGCATTGCCACAACGCCCTCGAGAGAATACGCTTCAACGACATCAGGTGGCAGACCGAAATCGGGGTGGTCCTGAGAGTACTTGATTTAGAGTCGTGCTCGCCGCAAGACGCTTCTGGTACTCACCAGTCTCAGTAGTGGGTCAGGTGCATCGGGATCATCCAATCCAATGGGCGGAATCAAAGAGGAATCATCTATGTCTATTTGTCGGTCAATGTGGAAGTGTGGTTGCTTCACGTGATGATTGACATCGGGTGCAATAAGTGGATTCAATGGAAGGGCTTTGGAGTCCCCGGTGGGTTTGGAAAATGGAGGATCAAGTTTTGGCTGAACCGTTGCGCTTGCTGGGGGGATGCTAGCTTGAACGATGAGCCTCAGCAAACGCTGTTGATCGGATGAAGACGCGTTGAGGTTGGCTAGTCCAACATTCTGCTCAAGTAGTGGGGTGCAGTGGCTTAAGGAGGAGGAGGGTGGAATGGGCGCGTCCTGTGGGATTGCAAGCTTCTTCTCTGTGACGTCAATGATGCCTTTGGGGGAGATGTTCGGGAAAATTTCTACGAGAGGAGGCTGATGATCATCGTCGACTTCATGCCGTCCCGAGGCACCAGAATCAGTCTGACCAGTCCTTTCCAGGTTCAGTAATTCCTTTCCCTCCGACCATCCCCACACTTCACTTGGCTCATCCAGAAAGTCAATTCCATCATTATCGTTCGGGCATTGCGCACCATGTTCCTCTTCCCAAGCCGCCCAAAATACTTGGGTTGATTCGAGAGCGTCTGCGGCGACTTTGGCCATTGTGACATCACGAGACCCCGATGAAAGGTATCGCTCACGATTATTTCTAAGGGGGATGGGTGACATATTGATGGCAGGATTCGCTGCTGGGTTCGGAGACACCGTGTGTTGGCGCAACTCTTCATTTTTGCTTTCCAAAAGATCCAGGCTCCACGAGTCAGCGTCGCGAATTACCCCATACTCTCGTTTCGTAGAAGTGTCCTCGATGTCCGACCCTGCTTCAGAACCAGCGAACGGGTCCATGAACTGTGGGATGGAAACACCACATGCCGCGATGCGGGCACTGAAAGAAAAGTGCGAGGTCCCGTGATTAGTGTCCGGAGAAGAGGGCACGAGGTCGGTGTCAGAATCATCCAATTGCAAAGATAACTCTGCTTCCGTGTTTCGACAGTGTTTGCCTGCTGCAAGTGGCAATATGGATACCCTCGATGTTGGAGACGGTGAGTTTCCAGATTGTCGCTGCCTCGTCCCTGCAGAACTTCTAAGAGCGGGATCCGCGTCTGGAGTGGTTTGGGTTGAGGTTGGCCGTTTCCGCTTCTTGGGAGAACGGTGACCCTTCCTCAAACCCAGCGGCTCGACAAGAGAGGCGGAAGCGGTGAGAGCACCATTCGAATCGACTCTCTCAATTGGATTCCCCACATATTTTGGTCGAGGTATCGGGCACTTGAATGCGGGTCGCTTTGAATTATTGTTGGGAACTTTGTCCACTGCCGCGATTGCCGACACTGGCCGATTCTCCCGATTTTCTCGATCCCCCTCGTCACCATCCTCGATGCTCTCGCAGCTCCCTTTTGTGACTTCTAACGCCGACGGGGTCTTTGATTTTGCAGAGGTGACACCAGTGCGCGGCCGCCCGACACTGCGGAAATGATACTGGATGCTCGACACGCCCAGCGCCACGCTGGTCCCGCTTACTGTCGTTCCCGTTTCACGGCTGCGCGATTTTAGACCCGATCGTTTCGGAGGCATTGAGTCGCAGGCATGCAGAGTACACTGTGGTCGGACTCACTCGTGGTGTTCATGAGCAACCCCCAACACGAAGCACGACACAAAGTTTCCCTGCATATGAAAGGCGGTCCCGATACGACGCGCCCATTGATAAATAAAGCCCGAGCTCCCCAAGGCTTCCCCAGCCTCCAGAGATATGTGCTGCATGCTGATGTTGGTTGCATCCTTTTGCTGAGAATTCAATGGCGATGACGTACGAAGTATATGTAACGGGAACATTGTTTATTGTAGCACCAAATCCCGTCTCACTTCACATAGTTGGCGATCCCAGATCTGGTGCAGACGGACGACCTGCGACTTGTGGAGTGCCCCGCTCCCATCCTTTGGCGAGGACGGCGGACTCTCGTCAGCAACGAGGATACCGCTACCTCAATCACTTTGGGGAACGCTTTGGATAAAGATAATACCCGTGTTGTTTTTAAATTATTGAATGTACTGTTTTTCTATTTGGGTTTTTTGAATGTGAGACAGGGGAGTGAAAGGAATTGGGAAGCTAGCTTGCGCCCTCTCACCAACTGCACAAGGACTCGCATCTGCAATATATAGTCCATGCACAAGAGCGGCTTCCATGCGTCTCACTCCATCACACACCAATCCCGTACACAGCCAAAGTCCATCCCCCACAACCCTCACCCTACCGAACACTCTTATACGACCCCAAAACGCGCACGACCTCGCATTCCCCCTCCATCTCCCTCAGAGCCTCCTTGACCCTGTCATCGTTCTCGTCGGCCTCGACATCCACAAAGAACCAGTAGTGCCACTTGCGCACTCCGGACGGGCGCGACGTGATCATGGATAGGTTCAGCCCCCGCGAGGCCAGAGCGTTCAGTGCACGGGCGAGAGCACCGGGAAGGGCGTGTGGAACGGTGAAGAGGATGAGGGTTTTGGATGGGTTTGTAGAGGCGGACGTGGTGGTGGAAAGGGGAGTCGAACTGGGATGGGAGGTGGTGCCGGTGGTGATAGGTGCGATGACAAAGAATCGGGTTGTGTTGTCTTTAGGAGTGGAAAAAGTTTGCCACGATTAGCACTTGCACCCACATGAGTGCGGAACCCCATCGTCGCCCAGCCCCTCGACCTCTTCGTTGTCTCGTTCCCAACCCCAACCCACACCCAGGTATGTGCTCCCAGCCTCCCATCCAAGTGGTGAATCTGAATTGGTGTGGATCCTGTCCGTTTGTGGCGACCATTTTTGGGGTACGTCACTCCCAGCCTCCAGGTCTTTGTCCCAGCTTTTCCACGCCCTCTTCTCCACACAACCCCTCTCCCGGCCCCATTCCTTCCTTTTCTCATCTACCTTGCGCGAGAGCTCTGTTGCAGCCCTGGGAAGCGACACAGATCCCATCGCTCCGCACACTCCGCGTCCATGCTCTTACGTGAAGACGGTGCGCTGTCCCGTTTTCTCTCTCGGCATTTCCACCGTAGTAGCCCACGACATTGTCCCAGAGATCGAGACGTCTCGCTCGCGGCCTATTCCAGATGGCGTCTCTGCGTCGTTAAATGGTCCGCTTCTGTCTACCTCTCCCCAACTCCCCAGTTTCCGTAAACCACAGCCCCCCAGCCAAACCCCCACCTCCTCTCCCCTTCAAACTCACCCCGCCGATCCTCGACCTCCCGCCCGCCCATTTCCAGCCCATACACCTCGGCGCACATAATGCTCGCCACCGCCGCAGTGCCCTCTCCTTGGTCCTTGGCCATTTTTGCGGCGGCTGCCGTGGAGGAGACGGGGATGATTTGAGCCCCCGGGTGGTGCGTCGAGAGGTAGGTCGAGCATTGGGCGAGGGCTTGCGGGTGCGAGTAGATCCGGGTGGGGGGGGTCGAGGGGTGGGTTAGGAGGAGGTAGTGGTGGATCTGGGGATGACGAGGTGGGTGAGTGTGAGTCAGGCCCAGGTCACGGAGCATCTACGCCATGCGCATCCATCACTCCTCCCGCCTCGCGTGTCCGTCTCGTCCCTGCCTCCTCGGAGCCGTTTTCTCCACGATCGCGGACACGAATGCGGCGATAAGCAACGTTCCTTCACCCGCGGTCCAACACGGCGCCAAGTTGCGGGAACTTTGTTGTGGTTCCAGGCACTGCGCTGCCTCCGTAACCGTTCGGGGCACTCATCCTCTCGGAGAGACTACTCTCGTCGCACTTGGCGTCGCCCCCCTTAGCAGCAGAACGCCAGCTAGCCCGTCTTGCGAAATACCCCCCCNCCCCCCCGAGGTCGTGGAAGCGGCGTCACACATATCCGTCGGACTCATTTGCTCATCTCAGGTCTCACGTGTTGCTCGTGCAGCATCCCTCGTTTCCGTTTTCCTTTTGTCAGTCGATATTCACGCCATGCTCGGTCAAGATTTCCAGCCAAACTCCGCTCTATTCATGGTCCTCATCGCGGGGCTCGTTACACAATCAGTGTGGGTCTTCCGTCAGCGATTGTAGCCGCTCCGCCGGGAGAGATAGAATGTCTCGACCAACCACGTATTAAACTTTCGGTCATTCCTCGCGAAATCGGGCTTGCGGCCTGCCAGCAAGTCGATTACACTGCCCACTCAGAATGACTCGCCACCGGCGACTCGTCGGCCTTCCGCGCAGGATCGTTCGCCTCCGTTGTCTACCTCAGCCCTCACCACATCGTCCTATCGCCTTCGTGCTCACCTGCAAATACGCCTCTCCGACAATCCTGACTCCACCCTTCGTGAAGGAATCCAAGCATGGATTGACGGCTCCCTCTGTTGAATTCTCGAACGGGACCACGCCAAACTCTGCCGCGCCCTGCTGCACTGCGTCGAACACGGCTTTCTCCGGCGGCGTGGACGGGGTGGTGAGTGAGAAAACAAGGCCGATCGGACCACACGGTAACGTACCAGGAATGGTACCCTGTCCCACGTACACGAGCCCCTTGCCAAACTCTCCGACGGCAACCTGCGTCCACAGCAGTCGCCGCGTTCGCCATTTCGCATCAGCGATCCATCACGGGGACGAATGCGAGAGGCGACTTCACCTGGTGCGAGTACGTGCCCATCGGACCGAGATACGCCACGCGCGTTGTCCCCTTTCCATCTGCGCCTCGTGAGGCGTTTGCGTCTGCTGTTTCCGTGGCGGGATCGGGCATTGTCGCGACAAGGCGGAAGGTGAAGACGCGAGGGCTGTGACCGTAGCGAGGGACATCTTTCACCCGCAGACGCACCATCACTGACACCTGCGGTTTGCACCTGACGTTCTCTTTGCGCTGGAGCTGATGACCAGCAACTCTCCCCAACGCTCTCTCAACGCGGATCCGCTTCCATGCAATCAGAGGTGTCATGAGCGTCACACAAAGCTTGGGCGCTAGACGGAGGGGAGATCTTGCCGGACTTGAAGAGAGATGTGTAGACGAGTGCTGTGCTTCAAGATCACTCTGGTGAGAGCCGCGTGGGAAGAATGCAAGGCGGCGTTGTTTCCAACAGTGAGCCTGTCATCACGTAGCTCGTGCTGCATTTGTCCTCGCCCCTCCTCGCTTCTCCGTGGACCGTGACACTGGGCACAATTGTGCTCGCGGTAGTTTGACCTCGGTGTGGAGACCTGACTTGGCGGCATCAACGACAAGAACGCAGGTATCTGGGCAAGAATGGCAATGTTGGAGATGAGGAGAAAAACGGGATCACAGTTAGAGATACTATCACAGTGACCACAAGGTGAGGGGAAAATGGGGAATGTGGCCGATTTGAGCTTGTTCGCGGACTGACATCATCAGACAAACCTCACGTCGAGGAATGAGTTTGCCAGCGCACTACTACCCCGCACAGCCATTTTGCTCTGCGTGAGCTCCGGGAACGCGGAGAACAATCGGAGGTGGGGGCGTGCGTATCGTCCACCGCCTCGTGGAGCTGGCGGTTGACGTCTCGTCTGAAGGAATTGGACGAGAGGAAGGGAAGGAGGGAGGGGGACGACGCCCGCTAGTCGCTTGTATTTAGACATATATACAACCGCTGTCACAATATTGCACTAAGCTACACCGCGAGATTCAGCACGCAACCAAAGGTAAGCGGCAAATCAACCATGGATAGCGAGCGAAGAGGCTGTGTTGGATACGTCTAAATAGACCAGAGACCATACAGTGTGTGATGTGTATCGTCTAAAAGGGCGAAAAAAATGATGATCGTAGTGACGCCAATACACCCTTGCGAGAATTGGGTGAAATTTGTGGAAGTGAAAACCGAGAAGGTTGCAGTGGGAGCCAAACAGAGAAAAGAAGTTGGTGTTCCATCGTTCAAAAGCATGGTTGTGTTGATGTGGAAGAAAGTGGGTTCGAAAGCAAAAAAGAAACAAAAAAGTTTGCTACACCGAATAACAAGTCATATCAGTGGGGCACGGCAATTGAACTACGCTTACAAACACTTACCATCGGACACAAAAATGAAAATTACTGCGACTGCTGTTCCGGATCACGAAGTGGACTTGCTTCGCGATCGACATCACCGCGAGATTTCCTCTGCACAGCTGGCAAGATGTTTCACGTTGGCACATTCCGGGGTAGAACAAGGTGGGCAACCATACCTCGACCACCGTTCGCACCTTTCTGCTTCTTGCTTGGCGGTGGGTGCACCTCAGAAGATGGTGGTGCGGGCGTCCTTTTAGTCCATTTGGACTTGGGGGTCGCTATTGGAGGACGGGATTGAAGATGAAAGACGGTTGTCAGATTCAGTTTTGAAGACTTAGAACAACGATGCAAAATGAAGTTCGCCAAGCCGTTGACTCTGTCACCACGTACTTGCATGAGCGGGCGCCAACTTTCGTGGTGGTTGCCTCTGAGATTTCTTTGCAGAAGCGACTGCAGTTGCAGGTGTGGCAGAAACTGGCGTGCGCGTTTTGACAGGAGTTGCTGGTTCACCAGGATGGCTTCGCAGGACTTCGACATGGCTGAGAGAGGAAGGGCATGGAAGGGGGGCGCCAGGCATCGACAGAATGGCTTCCCACGCGGCAACAATGTTCGTCGAGAGTCAAATTGCCTGGAAACCGAACATAGCCTTGAAGAAGCGGGGGCCAAGACGGTGGAATAGAACGTCTGCTGTCCACCATATCTGATTTCACCTGTCGCGGTGCGCTCATCTGCCTACGAAGGCCTTGGAACCGATGCCGAGCACCGAAAACGCGGACTATTGTCGCATCCGCCTCCCTAATGGCATCAATCACAAAGCTGGAGACGGCGAGTTTGATGTTGTCGTATGCTGTTGCCTGTCGCATCATTCGCTTCGTCTCAGCGAGGGAGTCTGAAAGGTTCGCCACTTTAACATAATGCTCGACATCATGTCCTTCAGCGACTTTTCGCAAAAGATTCATGACTCCGAAGTCAAGTGCCCGAGACAAAGACCCGTGCGCCCTCCTGCCGGCCGACCGTGCCTCACTGATGTAGACAACGTCGGGCTGGGGATGCCTAAGATGGTGAATCTCCGCTACACCGCTGCTGTCCTCCACAGAAAGCCCATAGTGCACCTCTGCAATCCCCTCATCCATGGTGAGTAACTCTGTGCATCCAAGCCCAATCCTGCCACTACCCTGAGAGCTGCAGAGATATGGTAGGGACGTTTCGGAGGTCATTCTCTTGAGGTAGTAGTTTGGCAGGTGTTGATTGCACCTGATACATCGATTCTCGTTCACGCGATCCGCCATTGCGAATTCGGCGATCTTTGGAATGTATGAAGCATTGGGCCCATTCTCCAAGATGAACTTGACACGGAGGCTGTTGGCACGGCCGAGCACCACCCGCGATGGTACCCGCGATTCGAGAGAAGTGGCGAAGAGTAGTTTGACTTCAGGATGAACGCGGCGGCCGGCCAGACAATACCAGGCTGAGTGTTGGAATTTCGGGCTCGGATGGATAGTGATGATTTTGTCGACGATTTCGGGGGCGAGGAAATAGCCAAGCGCATTGCGACGAGGCTGACCCGGCTCCGATATTGCGCAAGGTGGTGGGACGGTGTGGATGGTGAAGTGGTGGATTTTTGTGAAGTCACCAAATCCATCCCATTCACTTCCTCCCTTTTTTTCCTGTCACCTTTTGGTTTGGACTGAACCCTTCCATTTTGAGACCAACAAGAAAATGGGAGAAGGGTTATGTCAGAATAAGTCCAAAAGTGGACAAATTGACATTATTTTGGCTCAGTTGTTTACAGCGACACTTTCAGTGAAAGGTGCCAGCAACGGTCGCGCGACCTCTGAAATCAACAGCCACCACCAACAACCGCTATCTGACCATCGATGCCACGTGAGTTGGCGCTCAGTGCGTTTGTTTTGGATTAGGATCAGAGCCTCACCGGGCGTGGGCCTGTTTGCAGTCTCAACAACTATCCTCACAGTGGACAGGACAGCAAACGGTCAAACCCATCGGTCTGATTATCTGGGCAACACGGGCCTGACTGTCGTATCTCGTGAGGTGCGCTCCAGTGCCTACGACAGCGCTCGAGGAGTGTTCTCCAGGTGAGACGACTTGAAATGATTTGTCCATTCGAGACGTTTGCTTATCACCCCTTCTCCGCTCCTCCCTCTGATTCCTACTCCTCCTCTTGTTTACGCAGTTGAAAGACTGGGAGGTGGGCATCTGCTTGTCCGTTCGCGAGTCTCTGTCCATTTTACTGATGTCCACCCTTCCTTCCTTCATGCACCAGGCCTCTTCGGTCGTTCCAGCTCACAGCGTTGTCCTCCGGAGGTGTGTAGTTGCAGGTACCCCGTGGGGTGCGCTTATCCTGTGGGATTCGCTCTGCAAAGAACGCTAGCTTGGTACGGTAATGACATTGCCAAGCGAAATCTAATCCACCACGGAGGCTCAGCGTTCCGCCGGCTTTTTTCGCCTATGGTGCGCACGATTGCGTAGGATGAGTATCCGTGGGTGCCACTACGTGTTATCCTTCGCGGAGTAAGCTTTCGGCCATCATTTGAGTGCAACGACGTGTCGTTGCGCGGTTAGGTGGTTGGGGCGACATCCCCAGGGGCCAACAATGGAAGATTAATGTCCGGTGGGCCGAGTTCGGCAGGAAAGGGGACCTCACCACCAACGTGGACAAGGACCCGACACCATCGACGTTCGACATTTGTTAGATGGTGAGGGAGCTTTTCGAGTGTGTAAAGCATCTCTCACTTTGTTCGGTATTGGGAGAACAACTATAGGTGAGGAATGCACAGGTATTGCACTTATTGACTTTGTGTCTGACCGAGCTCCATCACATCAAGGCGGGGGCCTCCTCGTGGCGTCTCCTGGTAACAAGTCCGCAAGGATGTCGGCGAACGCCCGCCTTCTTCTTTGAGTCGAGGTTCTGCTGGGTTGGTGAGTAACTGTGGGTGGATGGTGGACGATGTCTGCAGACACGTATGATGGCGTAGAATAGGTAACACGGGTTGTATGTGACATGCATGGGGTGTAAACAGAGATGATTCCGTTCATCGCATAAGGTGATCTTCAGAGTCCAAGACCAGTGCTGAGCCCCTGAGAGGACCAACTCAACCCGTGGGAATATTTCCTCCCCCCCAACCGTTTTTTTTTGTTCGTTTTTGGCACGCCCTTGAACGCGCATAAACATGTAATTGGCGTGATGAGGTGCCAAGTCTTATTAAAATGTACTCTTTGCGACACAAGGCCTGCACTCCTCTCAAAATCAAAACGAAGTCGATCGGCGACCGTGAACGGTTATCAAGTGAGGCCTGTAGAATGGCCTGCATCGTGCTCTTTGTTCTTACTATACGATGAAGTTTGGCAGCATTCCCACAATCAAACAAATGATGACTCCACTCTCAAAGCGTCGTCGCGGCCCTTTTCCTCGCGGTGGTCCTCCTCACGGGTCTTGTGTCTGCCGCCCCCGTAGTGGAGCGTGGATCAAACGACGGGTGTCCGTCGAGTGTTGGAGGATGTGCAGGGGTGGGTTTGGATAAATCAAAGGAGTGTACGGGAATCGAAGCAGCGATCACTGCTCGATACTCGGTTATCTTAGATACACATTATGCCCACGTCCCGCCCGCTCTCCACTAAGCTGCTCTTGACCAAACAAATTAGGTCTGTCTCCAAACCGACCATGGCGACTACTGCCGCACGCCGAATGACGGAGGCTCATGGGTCGACTTTCCATCCGGGACTGGAAACGTGGGTGTTTTCTTTTTGCATCGGCGGCCTCAGTCGAACCACTTGTGTTGCATGAAGAGTCGGAGCTGACCCACGTCGTTAGCCAACCCAACTAAACAGTTCCGCGGCGTGTGCGGCGGCTCGGGATCTGCGTGCCCTGCGTTCGGGGACGCCTCGACGCGGTGTCCTGGCCATTGATGGGGTTTAGAAGATAAGGGGGAAGCTGTGGAATTGCTTCGCATTGAGGGTAGTTTGGTGGTGATGTAGTGGGGCGTGGTTCGAGAGAATCTATTCATGAACCCGTGGGACTCGAATGGCCCACATACCACTCCCACCCAACAAACACAACCTCTCCCTTTCTCCTCCCCTGCTCGCCGCCTGACCATTAACCAATGCGTATGAATGCGGTGACGAGTTACGAGTAGAGCAGCCAAGCCACATCTCACATGGGGCCGGGCTTCGTAACCGCGAGTCGCGCACGCTTGGAAAAGAACCATACACAAAACTTGGATTGCTGTAATTGTTTGCGTGCTCCAAAGCTCGTGCATTTTGAGAGGGGGGCGTTGAAAGTCAACCGGGCCGGTGCGTAACAGCAAACAATATCGTGCCGGAACCAGCCTCTAATATCTAGCGCACACAACGTATACTTACTATGACGTATTCGGCGGGAATCGTGCGACCGCAGCGAGTGCACAGGGCAGTGCGACCGCAGCCTCGTCACTCTTCACCTCGCACACGCAAGTAACCAGGAGAGGCCCAAAGGGGAAACGCAGAGATGCAAGCACTCGCTCGCTGTTTGGCGGGCGTAATGGCACGCCCTGCCGTGGGGGGAGTCTCTGCACTGCGACATTTCTCCCTCTCCCATCCCCGCCCATCCTCCACCGCAATCTCCGCCTCATCTTCCCCCTCCTCCTCCTCCCCGCCGTCTACCCTCGCTACTCCAACTCCCTCCTCTCGTTCCTCTGCCTCCTCGTCCTCCGAACCCCGTGGCCTCAAGTTCCCCCGCAAGTTCCCCACGGACTGGGTCATCCAACAAGCCTCCTATTACCACCGACGCCGCGCTGACTTCTACCCGACGTTGGTCAGCGGAGTCTGGCGCAAGCCCCGTATCTCGGCCAGGAATCAGGCTAGGATTCGCAAAGTCGCGCTCTTGTGTGGACTTGACCCCGTCAAGGACGTTGGGTTGCCACGGCAAAGTGGGGTCACGGCCCGTGGTAGTAGAGTGCAGGAGAGAGTCAGAAATGTGAAATTGCCAGAGGGGAAGAACGAGGTCAAGAAGTATGAGAGGTGCGTACACGTGACGACGAGGTTGGAAGTTCGTGTAGCGGGAATGGACCGAAGCGACAGCTTAGTCGGATGGAGCGGGATGAAGCGAAGCGACAGCGTAGTCGGATGGAACGGAGGGCATTCAAGCGACAAAGTCAACGAGAGCAAGCGCAGAGCACGTCGTGAATTCGTCAATGGAGAGAGTGGATGACAACGCGCGAAAGGCAGAAGCCGAATGTGCCGTCAGATCCACATTGGGCGAATCTGACCTCTCTCTCGTTCCTCCTCCCTCTTCATTCCTCACCCCGTCGTATCTTCACCCCGTCCACGGCACGGCCGCAGACAAAAGAAGCAGCAGGACCTCGTGGAGCGCATGCCCAATATCATTGCCCAGTGGCGAAAGGTACGTTGGTCGTTGGTGCGGCTGTTGGGCCGGTGCTGTGTGACGAGTTCTGACACTGGTGGTTTCCTTAATCCGCACACGGCACATATTCTCACACCACGCGAATACGCGAAACTGGAAACAGGATCGCGCGGCAGCCAAGCAGAAGGCGCGACCAGAGTTGGACTTTTAGAGGGTGGCGTGGGGATGGTTGCCGTTCTGGTAGTGCCAGTGGTGTCGCCCGGGGGGGGGGGGGGGGGCGGGTTTTGGTGCATTATATATGCAGCGTGCATTCTCAAAGAAGTGTGTGTCCTTCTTCGCGGTGTCCAAAAAAAAAAAAAGAAGAGGACAGAAAGTTGAAGAGGGTTCTGTGGCGGTCTTCTAAATTCAACTCGAGCTCCACCAAGCTCCAGCAAAGTCGATCATTAAGCTGTGAAACAAAGGCCAGCCCCATCATCCGTGGTAGACTGAGATCGGAGACGATATGCCTGCCCTCCAAGACTCTCAGCAGGGTGACGCAGATCGTGTAGAACATGACGGGCGATCGCTCCACGAGATTGAGCCATCGCAAAGGATTTCGCGGGTCCTTGTCCTCGGCGACGGCAACTTTTCGTTCTCGCTTGCCGTCGCGCGGTTCCTGTGGGGCGAGGACGGCGCGCGCGGGCGGACTGAAAGAAAAAACGGTGATCGCCGGCACACCACTCGCGAGGACCAGGACCAGGACCCCGATGGTACCCTGCGGGTGGACGCGATGGACTCGCCGTATGCTCGAGCCCTTATGGACGCCGGCAGTGGCAAGACTCCGGCGCACGAGTACTTCCACTTGCCGCCTCGCGACGAGTCGCTCCACATCACGACAACCAGCTTCGACACGTACGAGCAAGTGTGCAGCAAGTACCACGATGCGCGGGGTATAATCGAGCGGTTGGGGCGATACCAAGGCCTCCTGCACGTGCGACACGAGGTCAACGCGTGGGAGCTTGAGAAGCTGGAGCTGCAGGCGCCCCTGGGACTGGACTTTATTGTTTGGAACCACCCGCATTTGGGAACGGAGGACTTTAGGCTGCATAGGTTTCTGCTGGCGCACTTCTTCAAGTCGGCTTTCTCTGCGTTGAAGCCCGGGGGGAGGTGAGTTTCCGAAACTTTAACGGTGGTGGCGGCGACGGACCACCCAATGCCATCTCAAAGTTAATCGTGCATACTACCGCCACAGAGTTCTCGTGTCGCTTGTGCACGGTCAAGATGCCCGATGGGAGATCACGGAACAAGCCGTACGCTCCGGTTTCGTCCTGGAGCACGTGGAACCTTTCAAGGAACACTTGTTTCCTGGATACGAACCCAAGCGGAATAGGACCGGCGCGAGCTTTAAAAACTCGGGGACCAAACGACATACGGGACAGGACATGAATAGTTCCGTTTGGCGGTTTCTCAAACCGGTTGGCACCAAGGTTGTGTCGGAAACCGTTCCCGCGGGAGAGACTGTGGAGGATCAGAAGAACGAGGACGCTGAACAAAGCGCTGTTGCGTCGGTATCGTCTTCAAAGGGTCTCACTGCCGTTCCTGTCGAACCTCTGCAAGCTCGTGGAGTGGAAGCGAAAGGCGAACCATTTCAATGCTCTCAGTGCGGCAAGGTCCTGACATCAGCACGGGGCTTGAAGGTAAGACTTGATTTGAATCAACTTTGCAAAATTGAATGACTTATGACACTTATGTTTTTCGAACAACACAGTCCCACATTCAAGGTGTTCACACCCTCAACAAGTACGGCAGCAACTGGCGGCCCGACATGGAGCGCTCTATAGCCTGTGGTCATCCAGGATGTGACAAGAAGTTCGCGCTTGAGGAAGCGGCCTGGCAACATCGCGTTAACAAGCACACCTCTGTGGAGAACACCGAGCTGGATGGTATTCCGGATGCACGAGCGGCGCCTCCGACACGAATCTCGGCGGAGAGCGGGTATCCTCCTGCAGACCAATCGGAACCGCCATTCGGGAGTGTGGACGTTGGCCATGGTGCGGATGCAGAACCGGCGAGCATGACAGCGGGCGACACGGATGGCGAGTTTACGTACTATCCGTGCCCGACATGTGGCCAGGCTGTTGTCCGGCGCACGTGGGGGATGCTCCTTCACCTGGAACAGTTGAAACCCGTGTTGGGATTGGACATGCGTTGCCCGACGGCGAGTTGTGGGCGAACTTTCATTGAGGGTAGAGCGTTGGTGCAGCATTACAAATTTTGTCGCGTTGGAGGCTGGAAAGGATCGGCGTAGTAAAATCAGTTCGCACACAGTTATACCACGTAGCACCTCTATGATTTTGATTTTTCGGGCTGGAGAGTAGGAATGAAAGTTTAGGCAGAATTTGCAAGACCAAAGCGTTCAAACCCACTCATGTCTCGGTGCGTTATCCCCAGCGTGCGCAAAGCCTGATTGGCTCCAATCGAAGACTTCATCATTGTGCCTTGTACCCTTTGTATTCTTGGGGAACCACGGTCTGAACCGCAGACATTCCAAGAACAACTGCTCTTTGCCAGTTTTTACCGCATACGAACGGTCTATTCTAAAGTATGGAACACAAAAGGTAAGTGCATGTCGAAATTTCGGGCGGCGAGGGGGCGGAAGTGGTCCAAGAGCTGCATTACGTTTCACCAGTGTACTCACGCCCTCTTTCCACAGCAACGGCTTGGGAAAGAGTCTCTTCGGAACTTCTACGACTGCTGGCTTTGTTTGGCTAGAGCGATTGAACCCATGTGCTGGTTCGTTACATCGCGAGCAGGGACTCTACATCGTTTCGGAGAAGTAATGTCTCGACTTGCACCAATTACGTAATTCAAGCTCGAAGGGACACATCGCATGCAAAGAATGTATCCTGGAGAACGTACGTTCTCCTCGGGCGCGCGAGCGCTCTGTTTTCTGGCACAACGTTGAAGTTTAAACTTTGGTCGGAACTCAGATACTCGCTCAGAAGACCGAAATTGCGCGCCAAGCCAAAGCCGCCTCACAACATGTGACAACCGAAACTATGCGTCAACGAGAGCAGGCAGAACGAGAACATGCCAAGGTTGTGGAAGAGTTTCAGAAGTCGCATGGAAGTGTGGTTGCAGGTGCTACTGGAGCCGTCAACGGAGCTGCCGCGAGTGAAAAGAAGACGAACGGAGAGAAGCGTGGGGAGCTCCCGTCGTTTTGGGTGGTGAGTTCAATGATAGTTGCACGTGCTATTCGGTGGTGTGTCTTAAACTGTTTTTGGTACCCCTGGAAAGCCATCATTGACACCAAACGCCACTGCAACTGCCCCGGAGGTTTCAAAAACAGAAGTTGTGTGCTGTGCTGAGGAATCCGCCCATCCTGTCAGGTGAGCGTTGATAATCTTCGTTGTCACAAGAGCCTATAAAGAGGAGCCCTGTGGACATTTATCAGCATTAAAAAGCTCTTCCCCGTCGAGTTCCTGTCCTCGAAAGACGAAAAAGGGGATATCACCATCTCCTGCCCATCCTGTACCAAAACTTTGACCAACGGTTCGAAAGTTTCCGGTGAGCCAATGGACACGCCCGTGCTCTTGCCAAGATTCCACTTCTCACCGCTGTATCTATTCAGGTCTCAAATCTTGCAAACATACACTGTGTCCCACTTGCGTCAAGACGCTTGCGATTCCAGACGGCAAATGTCCTGTGTGCTCTGCAAAAGTCAAGGAAAAGGATGTCGTGGAAATTCGGTCTGGTGGGACAGGCTTTGCAGCCAGAGGTGGTGTCCAGGCCGTCAAAGTCGGTGTTGCGTTCCAGTAATTGGGAGGGGTTTCCCACACGTGCCTTTACCGAGATTGTGTATTGAGACTTTGCAATGCTTTTATATCAAAATGATCGGCACCACAAAGGAATGACGGCTGGAACTGAGGAAAAGCTGTCGGATTGAAGCTTTGCCGTGGTCCCGAACCGCATCCTGCATGCTCTCGGCCCTCCCCCCGATTTTCCACTCTTGCATCGACCACCGCACTGTGTCTCCCCTAGTTTCATCAGTGCATCCCCCAACCCGCACTCCGCGCCACCTCCGATGCCCCTCTCGCCCCCCCGGGACAACCACCTCCTCCTTCTCCTCGCATCTGCAATCCTGGGCGCGCTCGCATCCCTATGGGTCCAGCGCCGCGCCCGCATGCAGCTAGCAGCCGCGCACGCGGCTGTGGTGTTCCCGCCCCGGAAAGTACTCGCGAGGCTGTTGGCTAACGGAGGTGGGGTCGATCGGGAGGTCGTGAGGGAGATGGCGAGGAAGTTCCAGGGACGGTACGTGGCTGTTGAAGGTTTGTGTTGGTGTGGGGGAGGATAGAGCGTTTGTGTTGGAGGAGATGGACATGGTGGGGGTGAAGATGGCAGATAGGAGTGGGTACGTTATGGTATTGCAGAGTTGCAAGGCACGGGAGACGTTGAAAATGGCAGAGGAGTACCTGGGGTGGACTGAAGACGGTCTGGCGCTGACAGGGGTTGCGGGGATTGGGACCGCGGGTGAACAGGGACTGACACCTACCCACAGGCATCGTTACGCCCACGACACCCACATCCGTCCTGGAACTATCGGGCCTTGCGCGGTTTGTGCAGGCGGTCATTTACGAGAAGGTTGTCAACCGGCACTGGACAACATATGTGCCTGAGAGGAGGGAATGGGGTGAGTTGTCGATGCCACGGCGTTCGCCGGAAGCTATTTGATCAATGGGAAGCTGTTGTGGAATGGGCGGAGGCAGAGATGTCCGCTGGAGACGAGAGACGAAATGCGGAGCCCGAATACAGGGAGGACCCTCGCGGAACAATGGAGTCCGGTTTTCTGCTGCTTTGACGCTCACCTGTGCTTCACCACCCCCGCAGTCTCGGGCTCAGAGCAAGTCAGCAGGTTCTTGAGGTCAATCCCGTTCCACATCTCGGTGGCTCTGGACGCCATCGCGGGCGACGCCGGGTTAAAACTCGCGGCGGGAGACCCCACGCCCCCGCCTTCACCAACTACGCTACCTAACTCTGTACCACCGTCCTCGTCCTCCATCGTGACTAGTGTCGCGTCCCTACCCACCCCGCCAACCGCGCCATCAAGTGTCATCCCTGTTTCCCTCCCCGCTTCACCCCTCACCCCAGCCTCCCTCCCCGTCGTCTCCATCCCAGCTTACTCTGCCACAAACCCGCTCCCATCGTCGCTGGACCTTCCCTCGGTCTCCAAGGACTTCCAATCAGCACCCTTGTCAGCATCAACCCTCGTACAACCCCTCATGACCGAACTCGCAGCGGGGGCTGTAGGCGTATCACAACCCTCGTTGGGCTCCGTAACAGTGTCGCTCGGCACGGGCCTGGCGGCGGGAAGGCTGTCGAGCGGGCTCGAGACCGTCGAGAGGGCTATGCGCGTAGGCGAGCGTGTAACGGCCCTGGGGTACCTCGATTTCTACGGGGCAGAGAGCGCCGCAGGCGCCGCGCTCGAAGTCCCGCGGCCAATCGTGGAAGTCATGGGGTCTCCTGTGGTTGGGTCCGGGGTTGCCACCACGAGCATTCCCACACCACCACCCAAAGCACCCAAAGCGGGAGGAGCACCCACGCGTCCACCCCCCGCACCACCACGGACCATCAGCTTTCCCCCTATCATGCTCGCCCACCCACCCTCCACCACAGCACCCGCCATTCCGTCCCCCGCCAAAACCGGCGCCGCAATCGCCCCCGCCGCCCCACCCCCCGCTTACCCACACGTGCTGGTGCTCTCCACGCTGCCGGACTACATCGCCTCGCTTCGCCGGTCGTTCGCCACCTGGCGGTGGGCCTCGCGCGTTCTTGTAGTGGGGGCGTTCTTGCTCGCGGGGGTTGTGGTGGGGCGTAGGGTCGGTGTGGGGGCGGGCGAATGGAGACCGGGATCGAGTGACGGTGGGGGTGTAAGAGGACAGCCCGGTGGGAGTGCAGAGGTGGCCCAGAGCGCGGGAGAGGGAGAGGATTTGGAGAATGTGGAGGAGGCGGAGGACTGTGTCGTGTGTCTTTCGAAAGTGAGTGTCTCTGCACTGGGTGGCGGGTATGCGTGTGTTTGCGGGGCGGGTGTGGGAATCGTAAGCTCACCGTGAGCACTCCACTCATCCCACGCTTACCTCACGAACTCCGTGCACTGCACGCACCATAACCACCACGCGCAACCACTGACACTGCAGAAACCCTCCATAATTCTGCTCAACTGCGGGCACTACTGCCTGTGTGAATCCTGCAGTGGAGAACTTGATCGGTGTCCTGTTTGTACCTGGGGTGGGGGTTGCGATGGGTGTTTGCTTTTCGTGACTTACCGTGCTGTATGCTTCTAGGTGTGCAGGCAGCCGATCGCACGGAGGATAAGGACGTTCAGGGGCTAGGGGATTTATGTTTTTCTTGGGGTGGGGTGGGGTGGGGTAGTAATTGTTGACAATTCCATAGTCGATCCGCTCGTGTGGAGAGGTGTGCCACGTCGGGCTCAGATTCGTGTCACGAATAACATTGTTGCGTCACGTCGTGCCTTTGGGTAGGGGTTGCCTCTACGGCCGCCATGTGACTTTCGCTGTGCCCTTATGCTCGCAGAGACGCAGAGAGATGTGCAGGGAGGAATAAGCGGGATTGCTGCGAAAGTCAATCGTCTTTTCAAAGACTCAGACCCTAAGCACGTGTCGATGTCGACCCTCGAAGGATACGACACATACTTGAGGCAATCCATGGCCGAGACGAGTGGCTTCCGTCTCTCTGCGCAGTTTTCGACGATGCTAAAGTCACTGCCACGAGCCGCTCGGCGGAAAATGTTGCTCGCGCGTTTCGGAACCTGGCAACGGTTATGGTGAGGTGTCTTTCGAGTGTTGTTGACTCATGAAAGTTCCGCCAAAATAAGCGACCCCCTCCGCATTCAGGCACTCAATGGATACGACATGATGGAACCAATCTCTGCGAAAGCTCTTTCCGAGAAACGGCTAGTAACGACAGCGATGATCAACACGTCATTCACGGGTCACATGCGCGACCCAGAGACCACCAAGGAAGCCTACTTTTCCAGTATCCTGGACCAAGCTTCTCAATTTGAGTGGGCTCTTGCAGCTCTTGGTATCTTGGCCGAGTGTCTTGTCGATCCAGGAGATGGGTTCCGGTTTGTGGAGATAAATCTGAAAACTGAGAAGGACTACTTTGAGGGCTACGATGAAGAGGTCGATGAGGACAGTGTGAACAGTGAGGGCTACAACGAAGACGACTGTGATGATGGTGAGAGAGTCCTGTTTCAGGCCGCTGAATTCCAATATCACAATGTTGTGGCTACAAAGATGTCATTTTAGTCGGCACCGAAGTCATTGGCAGTGTTAGGCTCCCCATCTTCAGTCTCGCCAAGAAGGGCCGTACAATTCCCAGCCCGCTCAAGGAGGGAATGGACGACCACAAGCAGCTCCTCAAAAGGAGTAACATGGTGTCCTTCCCCATTTAGGAAAATCGTGGAGGTCGTATCTGGCGCTTGCGGAGACACGGTACAATGATTACCTGGCTATCTGGCGACAAAACAACCCTCTCTTTGACCCACTCCGTGGTGAGAAGTTCGTCTCAATGCAGCGATGCGCAGTGTGCGAGTACGAGGGGTTAAACTCAAGAAATGCTCTGGTTGTGGAAATGTTTGGTGAGTGAATGAGAGGTGTCCCTCATCCTGTGTCATAGCCATGTACAAACAACCTTTGCAGGTATTGTGACAGAGCATGCCAGCGAGTAGACTGGCCAAAGCATAAAGCTCTGCATCATAAGGAGTCTGAATGGTTGATTTTCGTCATGGTTTGTGCTTCCTCGGTCAACAGTAATAAGACATGTTTTGTTGTTCTTCAAAACCTGATATCTTCAGGAGATTTTCGGAGTTGCAGAAGGAAGTTCCGTCCGAACGTCACTATTAGTCTTCGCTTTTGATATGCGTATGCGAATTTCCCGCAATCCACCCATTGCTTCATCATGATTGCCACATCACTCAGTGTAAGTCGTGCCATTTCATGTCTACCCGGTCGATCCTAAGATGCATTGCTCGCTCGCCAGCTCATAGTGGTTGCCTTCCTTTGGGGAGCCACCAACCCCTTCCTTCGCATCGAATCGCAAGGATTGGAAAGCACGACCAAACCACAGGGTCAGGGTGTCGTGGGCGGCTACGCGGCCGAGCTGGCGTACTTGGGGACTCGGTGGAAGGTCAGTGGAGTTGCAACAAGAGTTTACTGGATTGACGACATGCATTCATTTATCTGGAAAACCTAAGTACCTCCTTGCGTTAGGCGTAAATCTCTCCGGATCCGTGCTGTTTTATTACCTCTTGTCCACCGCAGGTACCTTTCGGCGCAAGTCCCATAGGAATACAACATACATGCTCCTTCATCCATTACGTAGATCTTTCCGTTACCGCACTCGTGAACGCGCTCACGTTTGCTTTCACGTCTTTGATTGGGTGGGCTTTCTTTGGGGAATCGATCAGTGGGAGTGAGTTCGAGTGCATCTTCGTGTGTGGTCTACTTTCTATTTGAATTTTTCTCCCAAGGGTCACTTTTGGGGATGTGCCTAGTCGTGGTTGGTGTGTGTTTGTGTGTAATGTCAAAGATTGAAGATGTTAAGTGAGGCAGTCCGGCAAATTACACCATCGGCAAAACTGCCAACTATTTTGTCCGCATCCAAAATGAGTGGAGGGGGTATGTTTCACCTCTACAAGGACCTCCTGCCCCCATCTGTAGCGTCGTGCTGCGTCGCTGCAACCCTCGTGGCTCCGGACACGAAAAATCTCCTCGTCGCGCGTGGCAACACGCTTCACATTTACACGGTCCAAGAAGAGGAGGAGAACATACCGGATTTTGGTCGATCGGGGGATCAGACTGACGAAATCGATGCGGACCTGGAGGGGGAAGCGTCTGCCGGGATGATCCTCGGGGATTCGGACGAGCATCAGGTGAGAATGAACTCTGAGCAAGGCGGCACTCACGTCTCGCAGCCAGGGGTTGACCTCCCTTAGAGAGAGCTCCTAAAGGAGTTTGCTCGAGGATTTATTGGGGAAACATGAGAACATAAGTGGGAGAGCGCAGCGAAGTGCGGGATTCGAAAATAATGATACACCTTTCGTGGACTTGTTCCGAAGTAATGGTAATGAAATTACAGTCGCCGACTGCGAATCAACAGCGAGACATAGTCTTGAATGCTCTTGCGCTCAGTTTTCTTTCGCTGGCCGTGTGGGGGTAGCGAAGCGTCCATTTCTTAACGGTGGTTCTTGCCTCGCAGTACCGACCGTCCCTCTCAGCTGCCCTCGCGAGCCGTCGCCGAAAAGTTGCGCGCCTGCACTTTGTCTACTCGTGCAAGCTGGCCGGTGTGGTTGAGTCCATGGGAGTTGTTCGCACCTCGGTGGGGGTTGGTGCCGCCGGCATGGACAGTGTGTTGTTGGCTTTCGGCGATGCCAAGGTATGTAAAGGAGATATGAAGACATTACAAAACTTTCCTTTGGGCTGGGCCGAAAGAGGCTTCCGTCATCGTTCCATCTCATCCCTTTCGGTGTCCTTTTGTTCAGCTGTCTCTGGTCTCGTGGCACCCACCAACACACTCGCTCACCACGGTCTCCTTGCACTTCTATGAACGCGAGGAATACCGGTTCGAGCACCTGAACCCCACGTACCTCCACCCGGAAGTCCGCGTTGACCCCAGAAACCGTTGCGCCGTTCTCCGAGTTTACGGAGGCCGAATTGCAGTTCTTCCTGTGCGGCAACCAGAAGAAATCGGTGGAGGACTGGGTGAGGAGGATTTGTACGGCAAGGGACGGGTTGGGAGTGCTACCAGGAAGGACGCGAACAGTGATGATGGCGACGGTGACTTGTGAGCTCTACATTTTGTGGGGTTGAATATCATGGCTCAAGGTCGGTTAACTGTCACACTCGTCTGGCAATGCCCTCCTAGCGCTCCTTTCCACGAATCATTTGTTGTTCCCTTCTCTGCCATCGACCCTGGCATCCATCACGTTATCGATATAGCTTTCCTTCACGGATACAACACTCCCACCGTGGTGATTTTGTATGAGACGCACCGGACTTGGGCAGGGTGAGACTGCGCCGCCATTCGCTGAAGCTGACCCGGAGTACTTAGCGAACTTCTTTGCAGTCGTTTCCCCGCCCGTCGCGACACCGTGCACCTCATTGCAGTAACCCTTCCGACGACTCCACCTAACCCGAATGCATCACTCGCCCCAACACACCGTCCTTTCCCCGTCCTCTTCTCGCATGACCGACTCCCTACAGGCTCTTTCCGTCTTCACAGCCTTCCACA
Source organism: Gonapodya prolifera JEL478 (assembly GCA_001574975.1). NCBI lineage: Eukaryota > Fungi > Monoblepharomycota > Monoblepharidomycetes > Monoblepharidales > Gonapodyaceae > Gonapodya > Gonapodya prolifera. The sequence continues at coordinate 192,610 of KQ965750.1, read as the reverse complement.
GCCTCTCGGGGGGGTGCTCGTTCTTCATCCTAATGGTGTCGTCTATGTTGACCAAACGACTGTTCCCGGTGTTGCCGCTCCTGTCAATTTCTTCTGGGGGTCAGAGGAGCGTATCACGAACTTGGCGAATGCCGCGATGGCAGGAGGTCCTGGGAAGAAAGCAGCTCCACTCTCTTACGGACCAGGGTCCATACCCGACGATCGACCAAATCCTCTTTACCACGCGCAGTCCAGCAAAGGCGGCGAGAAGATTGGTGTTGACCTCTCGGGTGCTGTGCCTTGCGATATCGACCCGGACACCGTCGTTTTAGTGACACGAAAGGGCGAGTTTGTAAGATTGGACTTGGTCGGGAGCGAAGATTCAGGTCGTGGCTGGAGCCGAAAGAAGGGAGGGGTCCGCACAATAGAAGTGGAACGGTGTGGTGTGAAGCTTGTCGGGGTGCCGGGATGCGTTGCAAGAGTGGGTGAAATGTTACCAGGCGTGAAGGAAGGATTCGTGTTTCTTTCAAATCGATTGGGAGATGATGTTGTCTTCAAGTTTGAGGAGACTCATGTCGAGGTTGAAGACGACGAGCATGATGAAAATTCGAAGTTGGGTTTGAACGGAAGCGTTGTTGGGACAAAACGGAGTGCGAATGATGCCTTTGGTGAGGGTGATGGCACAACGAACGGGAAGAAGTTGAAATACGAAGATGACATGGATTCAGGTATTTGCTGGATCTGTTTGCAACAACGTACCAATGACCTCATCTAGTACACTTGCCTTATTCCAGAGCTATACGGGGAATCTGCGGTTGAAATCCCCAGTCCAACAAGTGCCAAACCCACCACCCTTAATGGAACCAAGGCTCGACAGACGCGACGAAAACTTCGCTTCTTTGCCACTGACCAGCTGACTTCCGTGGGTCCCATTCGTGACTGTGCGATGTCAGTGCCCACGTGGTGGCCATCGTCGTCGCCTGTGGCCCTCGAAGATCCCGTTGCTCCGGTTTACGATCCCACTTTCCCACGCCAAGACCTAGAGATCACGTGTGCGATCGGGGACGACCATTCAGGCTCAGTTGCCATATTGCGCAAGAACGTCGCCCCTGTAGTTATAGCCACTTTCCAATCTTCGGATTTCGCCGTGTCGAAGGATCCCGTGTCTGCCGTTACTGCTGACGACTCAGACGAGGGTGCAATTGTGGAAGAAGAAGAGACCACGCTTGAGGATGTGTGGAGAGTAGATCTGAAGGTTGATGCGTTTTATCAACGAGATGATCGTGCTGAATCCCCGGGATTCCTCGTTATATGTCGAAGCGATGGAACGACTGTGTTGGATACATCGGGTGGTGATCTTGTCGAGGCGAAGGCCGTCGGCTTTCAGAGATGCGTTAAAACGGTGGCGGCGGGGTCTCTCCTCAACGGAACCTTGATTGTGCAGATTACGCAATCGAGTGTGACGGTGTTGGATGCCGCTGGCCGCCCCCTGCAGGAAATAAAGACGTCTGAATTATTTGAGAATGAAGCCATTGTTTCCGCGGATGTAGTGGATCCTTATGTTTGGGTCATGGTATCGGACGGTGGAAGTGCGATAATGATTGCGGAAGAAGAGGAAATGGATCACCCAGCTGACTCTGCGGAACCTGGAGAGCAGATTGTCCGAATTGGAAAGCTGAATATTATTAAAGCATTGAAGGTACGCTGTGTAATGATTCGCGCGTGTGGTTTGCAATCTCATATCCAATCTTGAAAGGCTGAATCTAATGCGATCAGAGCCTTTTCCATTTATGCCGATCCCACCAAAGGTCGCCTAATGCCAACAATTCGTGAAGCGACCAAACTTTTCACCCCTATGTCACGGCTGGATCCTGGAGACAATCAGGGGAATACAACGCGACTCAGAGATCCACCTCTAACACACCAGAAGAGAAGAAAGGGACCTCCAAACTTGGCGGACGTCGAGGCCATAGCTGGGGTGGATACATACTTGGATGAGCTGGACAAGGATCTCTTGTACTCATCCGAACATCGTGTGGGAGCTAACGGGTTGAATGGAAGGGATGCCAGTGACTCAAATCTGTACGGCCGAAGCGTGCCTGACGAAAGTAGCGATGACGAAATCGACGTCGTATTGCGAAACGGTTCTGGCCAAGGTATTTCGGATGACAAGCCAGTTGCAGCACTACCCGAAATTACAATGGAAAACGTAAGTCGCATGGGGACGACGACCACAACCGACGCCAACTACTGGGCCACAATAGTGCATGAAAATGGTAGTTTGGAGGTATGTGTCTATCGTTCATTTACCACCCATTCTCTGCGAACGTTTCTTATCTTTGAAGATCTGCAAACTTCCTTCCATGGAATCGTCCTATTTTGTACCATACTTCGATCTCCTCCCAACAGTTGTTTCTGACACCCCACAGAGTGGTCAGAAAGCTGCCGCCGCTGGAGGTGTGATAATATCTGAAGTGATGTTATGTCACATTGGACGAGAAGGCACAGACAAGGACATGTACCTCTTCGTAAGTATCATCGATTCAAGTTCAAGTTCTCAATCTTGACTGCACGGGCTTCTATTCAAGGTCCGAACAAATGGCTGTGATTTGGTGATTTATCGTGGCTTCTATCACCTCGAACACACAGCGGACTTGGATCCTCTTTCAGCGCTCCCTACATCTCTCACAAGAAACAGCAGCGCCAACATTTCCGCAAGCTTGCGTGGTTTATCATCCCCTGCCCCTTCAGATGTGGATAGCGGCCGATCTCGTCTCGCCTTGCGCTTTGTTCGACAGCATCATGACCACATTGGCAGGGAGTTACGTTTTTTCGTGGATATGGACAAACTCCAGACACCTCAAGATCTTAACATCCAGGACCCCAAAGACATCAGGCGGCGAAAGATGCGCAGGTTCACAAGATTGATAGGTTGGGATGATGGAGCAACGTACGAAGGCGTGTTTGTTGGGGGTCCCCGACCATCCATTGTTCTTGCCACAGTGCGCACCACAATCCCTATAACAACATTAGACGTCGACCCTGCTGGACTGGAGTTTGAAGGTCCGAAAGCGTCAGAAGACGGTACAGATCTGAACTGGGCCAGTGACTCGGATCGCACTCCCAAATTTGTTCCGCTGACTGTGCCGTCGGCCGTTCCTGGGAAGCGAAGTCTGAGGGTGCACCCTATGGTGGTCGATGGAGAAATTCTTGGATTTTCAGAATTTGACACACCATCATGTCGACGTGGCTTTGCGTATGTGAATTCAAAGGCAAGCATCCCGCTAAATGTCGCGTTTCTCGAAAGGCTGATCACAGATGCGCTGCGTACTCCTTTTAGGGCAGCCTCCGGATATCAAGACTACCGCTCTCACAAAATCTCGACGCCGATTGGCCCGTTCGGAAAATCTCCCTCAAACGTACACCGCACTATGTTATCCCCCACGCGTCGTCAGAAACCTTCGTACTCGCCACGTCTACCAAGGTTCCTTTCATCCTTAACCGAGCTCAATACGCTGCGGCTGTGCTTGCAGGTGTTATAGAGGACGGGGAACAAGTGAATGGGCAGGTACCAACTGCGGATCCCCTTACACCTGACACTGGCATGGAAAGCCGGCGTAAGTTTAATGGAGTGTGTGTTAAAGTCCCCCAGAAGTGTGCTTATTGATCGACGAAACTGATCGTAAAGCACCTGGTGCTTTCCTCCCTGAAGAAAGAAAATATCAACTGGAATTGGTGTCTCCAATCACTTGGGAAACCGTCGACCGGTGGGTCATTTATCGGTGGTTCAATCATGTTCAGTCTTCAATTCTTCCTCTTCAATCGGGGCAGCTTCGAGTTTGCGGAATATGAGCACGTGCTTGATGCTCAAGCGATAAGCCTCGAAAGCAAGCAAACCACCAGTGGTCGAAAGTTGTTCGTTGTGGTCGGAACTGGTTTCGTTCGAGCGGAGGATCTTTCCTCCCGAGGGAAGGTTTGTTTGAAACAATGACACGTGGCTTTTCTCCTATCAGATCTTGAGTTTTTTTTTCAATGGCTCATACGCAGATCTACATCTTCGATGTCATCGAGGTCGTCCCTGAACCGGACAATCCTCGCACGAATCACAAACTCAAGTTGCTGTATCAATCGGACGACAAGGGAACGGCTGGACCTGTGACTCGTTTATGTGGTGTCAATGGCTACCTTCTTGCGGCAATCGGAAACAAGGTAAAATTTTGATGACAGTAACGATGGCGTGATGGCGTAGTTTTTCGAGAAATGCTTTGTTTTAGATCATTGTGCACTCATTTGAAGATGGCGAATCGCTCGATGGTGTTGCTTTTCTAGATGTCAACATTTACGTGAGGGCCGTCAGTGCTATTAAGAATGTCATCGTTGCTGGTGACTTGTTGAAAAGCATCTGGTTTATGGGATTCCAAGTGAGTTGCTTTAACATCGATGGTAGTCTAAAAGTCATTTGAGCACATTCTCTGTTCACATCAAATGGCGTCAGGAGGAGCCAGCGAAACTCGGGTCACTTGGCCGTGACTTCAGCCAGCTCGAAGTAATGGCCAACGAGTTTCTCATCGACCATAACCAGCTGGGCTTGCTCACCGCAGATGCAGAAGGAAACTTGATGATGTTTTCTTTTGCCCCTGAAGGTGAGAGAGGGAGAAGCCGTTCCTCAGTACGTAGTGGTCCTAACCAAACACTCGGTCCACTGCAACATGGTAGATGTTCGCTCACTAGGCGGTACGAAGCTTCTTGGACGTGGAGAGTTTCACGTAGGTAGCCAAGTGCATCAAATGGTCCGGATGCGCAAGATGTCCCTGCCCCGCAAACGTGGTGCAGCTGCTGTGACGAGTAGGCAGCAGGCTGTCATTATGAGTGAGTATCGGGTTTCTGTTTTACTTTGCGCGTTGGTGATGAACTCTCATTCGATTTGCAATTTTGTGCAACAGCAACGGCTGATGGAGGCCTGTGTGCCATGGTACCCATATCGGAAAAGATGTACCGTCGATTGACGGCGGTTGCGAATCGCTTGATTTCTGGAGCTCAGCAGGTCGCCGGCTTGAACCCCAAGGCATTTAGGTGGGATTTGCATCTAATATTTTTCTTTTGTTGGTGATTTCCCATGCCTTCCTCTGGACTAGACGGCTCCGATCTACATCTGCTTCTTTCTTGAGCTCACCTTCAACTGTGTCGCGTGGTGCCAATATCTTGGACGGTAATGTGATGGAGATGTTTAGTAACTTGAGCGTCAGACGACAGCGAGAGATTGCCAAAAGTGTTGGTAGTAACGTAGAGCGCGTGGTGGATGATCTTTTGGAGATTGATTTGAGCACGGAATGGTTTTGATACCATGTACTATAGTTACCCTGTCGATTTAAAGCATACCGGGGTCATTCGTTGAAAGCATGATGCTCAGGTCGAAAAAGTCCGTCCAAAGCAGACTGTCACGCAAAGATGGGAAATCTTGTTCGAATCCGGCTCGCACGATGGGGAGTTCGGCACAATCCATTCTACGGGATCGTGGTTGCGGAGGCGCGTGCTCCTCGCGATGGACGTCACATCGAACGAATCGGGACCTACAATCCTATTCCTGACGAAAACGGTGTCAAGCACATCGAACTGGACTTTGCCCGCGCCAAATACTGGATTGCAAACGGTGCGCATCCTACAGATAGGGTGGGATGGCTGCTGACAAAGGTTCGTCGTCCTGTTTTGTGCGATAAATTTTCAACGAAATCAACCGAACCCAACCATCGGTTTGTCCAGGTTGGCTTGCTGCCACCTACTCCCTTACAAAAACAGCGGGAGGCTATGGCTGCCAAACAGGTGGAAATGGCCACGAAACAGGCTGCTGCAACCAAGAGGGCGACTTAAGGATTGAAAATTGGTGGAGCGAATCGTATTCGAAAGCCTTGGACAATACTGGTGGGAGGAACGTTGTTTCGGGGTGAAGTGTCTGGATACGGTTGAATACCGTCTGAGTTGCTTTTCATGGTGCGATAATGGAACATTGTAGCGTTGCTGGAACACAATATTGCAATAGAGTGATACCCCATTGTAAATACAAACATGACTTCTCGCTGCATTGCTTTTTACTCCTCGTCGGCGTTCCTCTCGTTCGCAATCTCGGGATACCATTTCCTTCCCACGTGTGGTCGCCTCGAAACCATGCCACGAAAATGCAGCTCCCGTAGTGTTGTGGACAATAGCGGTAGCCAAGCTGGTTCCTTGGCAAGCGTTGATTTGGCGCTTTCAGTATCTCGAGATTCCACTGGCGGGGCCGTGGCGGCAAGGATCGCCCTTCTTCTCTGCCCATCTGTCCACCTCCGCCACCGCGCCCACTCATAGAGCTGCTGGTTGATCTCCTCGCCAACCTTCAAGCCTCCCTTGATCATGCCAAGCGTCACGTCACCGGAAAGGTCCATAAAGTACGGTATCGTGAGCCGCTCTGGAGCGCCAGCAAGCGGTGTCACGGCGCGGTGGTGTGTCGCCAGAAGAACTCCATGCGTTACCGATTCCAGCGCCTGACCAACTGTCACGACGAACGAATCTGGGATTGGCGGGACCTGTAACCAGGTGCCTAGTTTACAGGGTATTTATGACAGCGATTGGTGAGCTGGGATCACCGTAAAGGTGACGGGAAGAAAAACGAACCATATCTTGACTGCACTTCAAGCCCCGGTTGGTCGTTCGCATGAAGTAAGAAAGTGAGCCATAAATCCCTGTGGGGACCAACTACGAATGACATCGCGGCGGCATTGGATGAGATCATAAGCTACCACTTTCGGCGGCAGGAAGGGGAAGGGAAAACTCGCCTCCTTGTCTGCTACCCACGCCATGCAGCTCCTCCGCATCTGCAGGAGGGTACCTCACAAACTTTATACGACCACCGGACTTTGCTGAGTGGTCGAAGTAGCGCTCAAACAGAGAAGAATCGAGAGGATCTGACAGAATTTCTAATGGGTCGCTGGTGTTGCCGATGTTGTCCTCCAGCGCAATTTCTCGTCCTTGCAACACGTCGGCGATCCACCTCATGAATCTCATGCCCAACTTCATCATTGCGTCGGAGTAGCTCTTGCAAGCACTTTTGAACCCTGGTATCAGGTGGTCGGGAGGCCACTGATTTGGGCCGGGGCGATATCGGAGATGGGGTGGTTGTGCTGCATCCCAGTTACACGGGAGGTCGTTACCAAAGTCTGATATAATTCCCAGAATATCCGAAAGCGCATGAGATCACAGTGCATTTCAATCCGCCTCCAGCGGTGGTGCGTCTCCTCACCGAAGTCTTCTCGAGAATCCGGGGTGCCTTCCGTCGTGGCCTGCCCTGACCCCGCAACACAGTGAATAGGGTGCTTCTTGGGTTATTGAATGCGAGTGAAAACAAAGCACTGTACCTATCGCTGTGTATCCAAAAAAGTGGGGATTCTCCTCCACTCCCATTGCTCTCTTCACATCTCCCGGAAGTTCGAAAAGCTGGGCCGCAAGTCGCTTGATGTCACGCACTTCAATCCCATGATTGATGATGACAAAATTTCCCCATTCGAACAGCGCATGAGGCAGCAGCGTTTTAACCTGCGTGTGATCGGACAGGTCAATCACGGGAACGACCAGTGCCTCCAGAGGTGGTGGCGGATCCGAGGGAGGCGGTGGAGGGGGAATGGCGTGGGATAAATCTGGTTCCATCATTTTGTTGGAGGATGTAGTTTAGCCGGCCGACCTGGCGCTCTCACCAGACTGTGACCCAATTGAAATGGCTCAAAGCTCGGGGCCTGGCAACGACACCAAAGACGTTCTTTCGTTTCTCGACAGCTTGGACACGCTCACGGGATCGACTGGACCGTCGACTTTAACGACGATTGGTGACACTCAAGGCAGTGGCACGAAACCAAGCGCAAGCGGGACAGGTGAGCTGAATTTCAAAGCACTGCTGTTGCATCGGTCCAATTCGGTGCTGAAGCAAGCCGAATGCCGCTTGGCTGCTTGTGTTCTGCGACATGCATTCTAACTCGCGATTTTGCTAGACACGGCCGACGTTTTATCATTCCTCGATGAAATTACATCACTTGCGGGCGGTGGCTCTGGCGCCCAACAGAGTGTTGCTCCCACTTCACCGCCAAAATCCGCACCACCAACGGCAACTCCTCCTCACCCCACCATTTCTACCCCTGCGAGCCCGGCCGCGTCTCGTCCAGCCCCAAGCGCTCCCACAACTCCACCAACATTGAGCTCATCTGCACCAGCCCCTTCGGCCAAGGGTCCAACGAAACACCAGACCCGACCCTCCATTTCGTCGGCGAATGTTCCAATGTTCCCACCGGTCGAGCCTGTTCGTGAAGATGATGCGCCATCCACTGGTTCCTCCGGAAGTGGAATTGCGAACCTTCCACCACCACCAAAATCTGGGTTTGTCCCATCTGCGCACCCCCAAAATGCACCTCGGGACCACGTGCACCACTCAAAACGTATAATCATGACCGCCCCCGAAGTTTTATCTCCAACATCTGACCATCCCTCGTCAACGTTCCCACCAGTGGTCGTTTCTGGCCATCCAGTTGTGAAGGTGCCGGAGGCGAAGCCGGAGCTCACCACGATTTCCGCTTCAACGCCAGACCTCGTCCAGAACTCCGAGTCTCAGCAAGCAAATCCGATCGGTTCCATCACGTCCATGGCACCGAGCTCGTGGTCTTCGTGGTCGTCTTCAGTTTTGTCCACTGGGGCAAAGTGGGTGGCAACAGCAAAGACACAGGCGGAACGTGCTGCGAAAGAGATAGTGGCCCAAGTACAAGAGGAAATGAGCACAAACGCACCTGCTCGCGGTGTCGGAGGAGGAGGCGCACCTTCACGCGTTTCCGCCACCGACGCTACCCAACACATCGCGTCTCCAACGGAAACGTCTGCCGGCCCGTCGAACCTACCTTCGCTCCTACGCTCCGAATGGCGCGAGGTGCAGCACCTCGGAGCCTCCATTCTTGACCAGCTCCAACCACTTGCACAAGGTGCACCGGTTTCGGGAGGAGAACCCACCCCAACTGCCCCGCCACCGACGCCAATAATGTTTCTCAGCTTTCCTTCAACGGTCGCTCCGAGTCTAGCGCAGCACCTACCTTCAATGGCTGACTACGTCGCTACGGAGATCATTGGCAAACGCGTGAGGGAAGCTCACAGACGGACCGCAACTTCTGGCGCTGCGGCGGCTGCAACTGGCACAGGAAAAACTATTGGGTTACTTCTAGGATTGACGACGGGAGCCGAAGATGAAGACCTGGACGAGGACGCTGACAAGGTTGGGGTTGTGGAGTGGCTCCAGGACGCTCCAACCGTTAATGTTGTCGGAATTAGTACAGAAGATGGTGTTTGGGGAGCGGGAAATGTGGTGGAAGGCATTGATGCCGCGGTTAAGGAGGTTGAGGTGAGACATCTTCATTTGCAGTGCCACACAGCCTCCTCATAAAAGCAAATGTGTCCCTCCTCCCCGCGCTACTTTAACAATCGAATGCTTATGCAGTCTGCACTCCACGCTCTCGTCAAACGATATGTGCCGAAATCCACCAATGCTGCATCCCCCACTGAACCCGCTATGCCCCAACCCTCTGCGATCCCACTTCCCAATCCTGAGGTTGCTCAACCACACCACACCCTCTTAGCATCTGATTCCCACCGCGCGCTCCTTGCATCGCTTCAAACTACCCTTATTCTCGTCATCCAACCATTCTTTGTGCGATTGTCACATTCGTCCTCAAAGGCCTCACACCTCTCGTACCTCGTGGCGCTGTACGGTGGAAAGGTAGGGCAAGGATCTCAGTCGGTGTCGGCATTTGAGGCGCGCTCTATCGCCCAGACACTCCCCCTTCGGGCAGTAAATGGTGGGGACTTGCAGGGTGAAAGAGAGAGAACTTGGATGGAGGAAGCAGAGCTGAGAAGTGTGGAGGGTGCTGTGGTCGGAGTGGTAGAGGAGTGGATTGGAGGTTGTGGGGGTTGGTAGTGTGGCCTTTGGATGATGCAAAATTTATATGTCGGTATCTCTCAGAGCCCTACGAGTGTATCAATGTTCAGCGAGGATCCCCTGTTCAGCGAGGATCTCCGCATAGAAACGGTTTTCAGCAACAATGAAAAGTGTGTAGGTAATAAATAGAGAAGAGCGGAAATGTATGTTAGGTAAAGTGTAGAGAAATCTATTACAAAAGAACGCAAGTACGAGAGGGTAACTGAATTACGGACTTCGAAAAGTTGAACGAGAAATGATGTCTATTGTGTAAGTATTCTGCTTGCTGCTGAAACTGAACTGGTGACTTAAACGACCCTAATACAGCGTCCCAATGAGGCACGATTAATAGTTGCTCCCATAACCTTCCATGTTGTGCCGATTCTCTGCAATTCCGGTCTGACTGTCGGTAGTCATCATTGTGGAGGAATACCGAACTGGCAATTGTCCGTCAAAAACGCCAGAATGTGCTTTGCCTTTGCGATCAAGGTTTGCACCTTGAGGCAATGGAGACAGCTCTGGAAGAGAGTTTTCGGCTGCCAAGGCGGCTGCAGCTGCGGCTCGCATTGAGGCAGGTGACGGAGGCAGGGTGGGCGATGGTGGTGCACTGCCACTTTGACCTGCTTGACCTGTTCCGGGCTGCTGCATTCCTGTGAGCGTCGATGATGATGGCGATGGCGGGCTTGGCCGTCCGGAAGGGGTGGCGGCATAAGGGACCGCCAAGAACGCTGCTGGCGCAGTTGGTCCCGAAGGTGAAGGTTGTGTAGGAGACGATGGCGCAGCTGCGACGACTTGTTGCAAGGGAGAAAGAGGACGTGGGCCGTGTTTCACAGATACAGGTGATGGGGGCAGGGCTTTCTGCGCTGCGGGTACAGCAAGAGGTGCAACAAGAGGCACTGCCCCAGGAGACGCAACTGCCATCGGTGCAGGTGAAGGAGATGGTGCGGGTGAGGGTGATCCTGTTCCCCCGTATCCAGGGGAGTACGCGAATTGGGAAGCGATGGGTGTGGGAGTAAGTCCAGGAGACGGGGGAAGGTGTTGCGGCGTTTGCGCTGTGAGCTCATCTTTCACCACACTCTTTCCCTTCGCTCTCGCTGCAGCTGTTGCTCCCATCCACAGAATTTTGCGACTTCCACCATCGTCCACTTCGGAATCACTGGTCGCCGCGCCGCTCCCATCATCATGTCCCATAAAACCAAGCTCTTTGAGATCTTGGGCGCTCCGGTTTCTGTACATTCCTGCATTATTACCTGGAAGGCCGTTGGGACCGGTGGCGATCCAGTTGCGAGTGCGTCGCCCAAGCGATCCATCGTTTGAGGACGCATCCATTTGGTCTTGAGGTGGCATCATTCCTGGGAGGTTGGGGGTGCTGGTCGTTCGTCTTCCATTGAGATTAGGACCTGGGGGCAACTTGGCCCCAGTGGCACTGTTCGTCCTTGCAGACCTGTCACTTGGTGCCGCAAAGCTCAAAACACTGCCGCTCTTTACGCTTTCATTGTCCACCCCCATGTAACCGCCATCTTCGTCATCAATCATATCATCGTCATCGTCATCGCCATCATTCTTCTTGTGGAATTCCGCGAGAGAACTTGCCGCAAATCCAAGAATGACTGCCGCGAAAATCCCAGATACTATAATGGTAGCGATCAAGTTTGCGTTCGGTCCTGAAGACGCCGCGGTCGTGGCAACACTCCCAGCAATCAGAGAATAAGGTGAAACGGAATTTGCTAATGACAAGATGATTGGGAAACCAGGAACAGAACAAAAATACCTCGGCAACATACCCATTCCATTGCCCGTCCTAACAACAGCTCTGGCCCACTTGTTTAATCTTGCAATGGAACCAGTGGCATTTGCGCCGGCCCAGAAAACATTCGCTCCACTTGTAGGGCACACGGTCAGTCCACTCAGGGCATTGGCGATGTTGCTCACCCCTCCGGCGGCAGCGCTTTGTTGTGAAATACAGGCCCTCCTGATGGGACCCCCAGATGCCGCCTCGCATGCCTTTGTGTCAATCGCGGCAAATGCAGTCCGAGAAGCACTTCCGCATCCAACATCGGAATAGAAGTTGTACGATCCGGTTCCATCCTGATTACAGGCCAAGGTGTAGTAGTTCTGGGCACCATCTGAGCCGGACGTAAGTTGATCCGATGGGCGCAAGGTACATTCGGGACTTTTGGACAAGAACGTCAGAGAGAATGGTGCGCCATTGCATTGCGAGCCAGACTGGTAGCTGACTTGGGCTTCGTATAATCCTTAGAGTCAGCAGGAGATTGTTAGATTGCGGAATCACATGGAGTCGGCCTCACGTTACTATGTACTTACCACTAAGATCTTGCATCCACGGTGGAAGGCAGAAATTGTCATTATCTGCAACCGTGCAGTACGTGGACATTGTTGAAATGTAATTCGCCGTGCTCAGAGGATTGGACTGACACGTCCCCACACTGAGTGTGTCACACGTGACGTTGAGCGATGCCGATACCGTGTAGGAACGGACCATGACGGTGCTCGGAGTACCTATTTAGGTTGTTTCAATCCGATTACAGGGGCATCGCTCAACAAAGGGGGCCGCGACGCACCAGAACACCCCGAAGTCGGATAATATTCTTGCTGGTATATCAAAAGAGCTCCAAACGCTTGGCAAGTAAGTATGGCCGCGGTCCCTGCAACGAGGGCGAGCACCTGAACGCTGAGTCGGAAACTACGGCGGGTGCTCGGGCGATGTATGTGTCGAGTGGAAGATGATGCACCATCGTGTGTCGAATTGGAACACAAGGAAGTTGGAATACGGGTTGAAGGTGGTCCCGAATCACTGCGCAAGGTACTCTGGAATGCGGGGACCATTGCTCTGACGCACAGTCGCTCCAGGTGACGGTAGAATCAATCGCGGTATGTACTGCAGGCACTGTCGATTCCTTGGACACTTCGGCGGTCTTTCCTTGCTCAAGGGTTCTGCAAAATCGGGCCCAGATTTATCGTCCCCAATGGTGTCCTTCCTCGAGAAACTGAGACAATAGGCGAATATACGTCGTAAGCAATGAGGTGAGGGGCGGGAGTTGATGATGCGGGGTGATTGTGTGGAGTGGAAAGGGCAGTGGCGTTTTGGTGGTGTCACAGCCACGATTCATTACTTCCATAAATGCTAATGACGCTTTTTGTGTTCTTCTACTGGTAGACCTTCCTTTTTCCATGACGAAAAACCACCGTCCATATGTGCGACGGGTTTAAGACCCATGTCTTGGGCTGTCTTCGCTGAGAGCGCGCTCCGCAGTCCCCCTGCACAATAGAAGACTATCTTCTTCCGATCAGCCTCAAACTGCTTCTTGTAGTATGGACTAGTGGGGTCGATCCAGAACTCTGGAAAAGAAAAATTAGAAACATTAGCGAACTTGCTCGGATAGCAGTGCGACCATCTCCTTTGATTGAGGACATTTGCTTGCTGCAATGTTTTAGAGCTTCTCCGGGATACACATTGTGCCATTCCCCACGCTCAATCAATGAATTCGGATCCAAATGTTTCGGGCGATGATTCCAAGTACATACCGAGCATTCCGCGAGGGCAATGAAAAGATCCAGGTATCTTTCCCTCCCTTTCAAGCTCTCTCGGGCTGATAAAATGCGGTAAGAGCCGGATGCGATTCCAACGTTTCAAGACACGGCAACCTACTCCCGCAAATCCACCACGAGAACATCCGGATCTTCGACAATCTGCGCCACTTGTTTTGGCTGCAGAACTTCTACGGAAGCATTTGCTTCATCGACGAGTTGTTGATGGGTCCTTGTGATTGTCTGCTTCCAGCGATTCGAGAGGAGGGTGGGGGCAACTGGGGAGAGTGATGGAGCGAGAGAACGATGCGCGACGATGGTTCGCGGTAGCTGGATGGCTTGGAGATTGATTCGGGAAAGGCTCATTGTTCGGATGCAAAATTGGTTGTCTTCGTTCTCAGACCGCCGACGGCGGAAATTCCTCAAAAACATATGCAGTTTTTACAACTAATTCCACTTTATGGGACCTTCTCGTCACGATTTCGAGCGAGTGTCACAGTCGCAATCTCCAGCCTGTCTTTCAATCCAATCAAAGTGGAATTCACCACAACCAATCGCTTCCTCAACGAGTCCACCTTCCGAATCGCCGCTTCCACAGCACGGTCTCTGTCAGCATGCGAAGATCCGGACATTGTGGTATAAAGGGACCCACTGAGCGGTGTCGCGGGCGTCGTCGATGTGAAAAAAAGGTCGAGCTCTTGAAGGACCCAAATAACAATCGAGGTCAAACCAAAATGCCAAGGTTTTTCACCAACTAGCCACCATCCAGATTCTGTCCACGGCTATCACGAACGATACTGACCTGCGGATAATCGCTCTAGCTCATTCCATAGCTCCATCTGGCTGTTTCGAGCTCCAATGACGGCCAAGTCAAACTCCTGTACTGCAGGAACGATCGTATCTCGAAGGGAGCGCGCGATCGCATCAGGAGGGGGATCAACAGACACTGTGTCCATTGCGACATCGGGGCTTTCTTGCCCTGCTACGACCTTAATCCCATGTTCATGTTCAGACGACATTTCCAACGTCGTGCGACATACGATTTAGTCCAAATCCCTTTATTCCAAAATACCCAATCTTCTTTTAGCTTTATCTCTAACAATTACATTTGGGAAATAGAAAAGAAAAGAATTTCTGCTCAAAGATCGTTCCTACATCCGACCTTCCATTGTGACATGCTTCCTCGGAACCGACACTTTACGCTTTTTGCCTCCTATGACGGATTGATGTGTGCTTGATGGCGCTGGTGATGCGGTCGCACATTCACCCAATGCATCCACTCGAGCACGTGGCACTGTAACGGGAAGCTGAGAGAGTTGACTGTCTTGCGACGCACTGAAATGCTCCACTTCCTGTTCGTGATTATAAAACGTGTTCAAACAACGCAAGGCACCTTCCTATAACAGTCGCTCACGTGACTCAGCGAGATTTGATGAATAGATGGCTGCTTGAATATCGGCACTTCTTCAGCTCTTGGTGCACTCTGTTCTCCCTTAGTCTGATCTGCACCCTCGAGTGGACGCTTTTTCTTGAGCACACTGGCCCGCGGCGTGATGAGATGGTTGTCGTAATTAATTTCTCGAGCTGTCTCTGCTAGAGGAATCCGATTCATCATGGTCTGCGTCATTGGGCCTTGGTTGGAAACTGGTGATATCACTGAAGGTGGCTGGTTTTCGGCCCCGTTCATTTCAATAGAAGATGCTTCCGGGAAAGCCTCTGCATCGCTAGGTATTGTAATTGTCTCAATCTGCGCATCAACGAGGTTAGATTGCATTGAGTGTCCATGTCAAACTGAAGCAAAGTTGTTCGCACCTGTACCACCCTTTCACGAACAAACGGGGTTCTGAATAGACGATCGCAAGAGGCTTTATCGCTAACAAACTCCAGCTTTCCGCTCTGTCGGAAAATTTGGGATAGTCAGCAACTGGAAGCGTCGACGGTCGTGACAAGATTTACCCTTTGCTTTCCTTTGCATCTGAGAAGCCCCGCTTTCTTCATTCTTTCAACAATATTCTTTGCGGTAGACAAGTGGCACTCTGCAAAGAGAACATCTTCATGATGGAAAAAGGAATGGAACATCAACGACTTGAGCACGCACCTAGCCGAGCACGAAGTGCATTCATGCTTTGGAATCCCTCAGCCCAACATATTCTCAACGATCTTCTCAATAGAGCAACGTCAGCGCACTCGTCCAGATCCCATTTGATGCTGTTGCTCTCGTTTTGGCAAGGGAGACATATGTGATCACTCTTGTCCGCCTCGCGAGCGCTCCAGAAGCCTGCACCGCAATAAAATCAGACAGAAAGTTGAATTGATTGTGAAAGCGGTCTCACCGTGGCAAGAAGCATGTGCCCAAACTTGGCACGTCATGCACTGAATCATCACACCGTCATCCTACGCAACGAGTAGATGCCAGATGAGATTATCACAGATACTCAATTATGGGCTTGATCCTCACAGCGTCATCCCCACAAATGCACATCATCTCTCTTGTTTCGTCTTCTGACGTTGGGAGAACCTTTTTTGCCCGGCGGAGACCAGAAAAGCAACCACTACTATCAACATCCATCGCGTCGTCATTTGCAACCGTTTTGACTTTTCCCTTTCCGCGAGATGGACCTGGTATGATCCTCTGACCAGGGTCACTCATCTCAATATTGAGCTCCTGTGTAAGGGTCGGGATCTCGTAACGTCTGAGCCCACCCCTCGATTGCCCACTCGGTATCACCCTTTGATCTTCTCCTTTCCCTTTCGGAACAATACCACCACGAACCCCTTTCGAAGGAACTGGGAGGTCGATAGTTCGTTCTCTTTCATCAATCTGCATGTGATCAGCGAAAAGCTCTGTCTCATTCATGGTGTGATCTTGGCTGTTTGGAATCAATTTGTTCTGGTTGGTTTCGTTCCCATTTTGTGATGCCCCATCCATGAGATCTGGCAAACACAACCCCTCCTTTGATAGGCCCCTGGTTGGTTGCAACACGATCCCATGTGGTGAAACTCTCGAGAATCTCCTCGAGCCATCGTCATTAATCTCGCGTCTATCCACACCGTTCGTCACCTCGCGAGTCTCGCCGAGAAGTCGTGAAGTATCCGGTCCAGACTCGCCCCTGGCGAGGTCGCGGATGAGAGCCTGTGTGTTTTCCCCGTCGGTGACAGTGGGACTGAACGGTGACGGGGCGAAGCGGTGGGACTCTACAGAAAATGGAAAATGGAGGAATATCACAAAAGCGTCTCTGCGAGTTGCCCGATTCATGCTCACTATACATCCCAAAGACCTCGTCTCCTTCTTCTTCTTCCATTCCAGGCCTCATTCTTCTCTGGCTTTCCATCTGCGATACTGATCCCGTGGTACCGTGCGAGCTGTTCAAGATGTCTGTGTCCGCAAATGAGTACGACGCTATGGTGTGCGTTACACCCATTTGGAAGGGTGGGAGTGAATTGAGGGTATTATCATTGTTAAAAGGTTTTGACAGAGAAGAAATTGTTTGTTAACGTGTTGATCTGAGAGAGTGCGCGAAATCCCATGTACTCACGCTCAGCCAAACCAGCGACCTTAGCACCACCAAGTAAGCTTTCGTCCGTCTCCTCCATAGCCACATCAACAATGCCGGACACCATATTTTGCGACCTCGACGACTGACCATTCTGCGTCTTGTCACTCTTGTCACTTTGCTGGTCCCAACTCCCCACCACATCCACATCCTCCTCCTCGTCTTCGTTGACCCGCTGCTCTTGTCTCACATACTTCTTGACATCTTTTCTCACCCCACCAAACACTCCGGGCTCGTCTTCAGCTATCCTTGCCTCATCGTTAACGGTACCAGGACGCCCTTGGGAACTGATGAAGGGTGCTTCACTTTCTTGAATCTCATCAGAGCGCGATGCGGTGGCATCTTCGCAGGTAGTGCGAATTCTCAGTGAGAGCGTGTGGTGATCTGAAACAAGGAAAGGCTGCGTGGGAAGTTGATACTCGAGGTGTTGGTCATGTAAGACTTACGAGTCTCGATAGTCCCTATTGCCGTCCGGCTTGGCTCTTCACCAAAGGCAAAATTTCCTTTCGGGAGCAAAGTCGGCGTACAGATAGGCATGATGGGTGCACATGTCGTATGATACAAGAATCTCGTCAATGAAATCGGGAAGTTCCCGGAACTACTGTCTTACAACGCACCTTCGAGTTCTGAAGGTGGAGCGACGAACCCAGGTGGTTCGTAGTCCGCTGGTGTAATGTCATCGTAGTAGAACAGTTTCATAGTGATGTAACGATCATCTGGGAGAGGCTGGTGGACAACATTTGATGGTTGGTGGGAAAAGGGTTTGAATGGAGGATAACGAATGTAAATTGAACCAACGACCACGAAAGTTCTCACCGCGAGTGTTTGTGTCACATAGAGAAGTTTTCTGAGCTATTGTGGAGAACGAACAGATATTTTAGCAAAGAGGTTTCGGTGATAAAGTAACGCTTTCCAGCATTAATTCTCACGCAAATTGCCAACGCGACGAGCGACATCTCATCCCAACCGTCGAACAAATCACTTTTACTCACCAGTACCACTGTTGCCTTCCTCATATCCTCCTTCGTTTTTCCGACCCCCCCATCGATAGCGTCATCCTTCTGCTGGCTCATCTTGCCACCACCCTTCCCTTTGCCTTTGCCCTTGACTTCAGACTGGTTTGTCTGCACGGTGGAAGAAGTATGTTGAAAGGACCAGTGGACGCGGGACGAAGGATACGTGAAGGAAAACGTGTATGATTCGACGAGATCGTTGGGTTTGCTGAGTGACGAAACACAAATCTATGAGGAGAGAAGAAATAAAACCCGAACGGCTAATGGGTGACCTACCTGGGGTCCAGAAATATACCAAAGACGACGGAACGAAGCTTTGAGAAATATGAGTCAACACCGCAAGGAAGGCGAACTTGGGCTTCAAATGAGTGAAAAAAACCTACGTATTTCTTTTCGATTGCGTCTGAGACGCCCTTTTCTATCCAATCAGCGATTTCATCAGCCTCGGAGGCGGCACCCCGTTGGAAAGTCTTGATTCGAACACCCGCGACAGCTTTTAAAGGATCGATGAAAGCACAAATTGGTGAGAAAATTGGAGAGATTGAGAAGGCGCAAGGTGGGGATGGACAAAGGTGCAGAATGGAATGAGAAGATGTTCTCGAATCTTTGGTAAAACGACCGAGTCAGAAAAATCAAATACCTTGGTCTCTATAGTACTCCTCCGGAAAGAATCCGCGAAGATAACTTGGGAATACGGGCACGATGGAACATTTTTGAACGTGCGAACAACGGGAGCACCACGAGTTGAGCAATTTTCCGCGTAAAACGAGCATACACGCAAAATTTGAGCCACACTCACGTGATGGAAGCAAGAGCTGTACCTAAAACGCCCACAGTGGAAGGGTTCAGTGCCTTGAAACTCGTTCTGACAGACCGTTGACTTGAACATACCCAGGAGATTCTTTATGGCGGTAAGCGAAGTCTGCTCGCTTAGAATCTCAGATCGTTGCTGCGGTGGTCGCTGCAGCTGCGCCTGCGCTGATTGCATGTTCACGTCGATGGTGCGAGAGAGTTCAGCCGACCTTTTTTTTTTTCGCCAACTTTCTTCGAATAGAATTACTAATCTACTAATCAACTACGCATTACCACATCTCGAGAAAACAATTATAACGTCTCAAAGACCTTACAAAATAGACTCAGTAACGAGTGTATACATTGTAAGGGTTGGCGCTTGTTGTCGTGTACAGCTGCCCCAGATGCCATCAGAATCGCATCACTCGAAGGCAGTTTACAGCAAAATAAACTCACTGTCTGACCACCTTCCACGGTGACGTACGTTGTCTTCGGAGCCGTGGGCCAAGGGGCGTACGTCGTGTATGTCGTGTAGTAAGGTGCCTATTAGTAGACAAGAAGAGGTCAAACCTCTGACTTTTATAATGTAATTCGACGCAAGCTCACCGATAGACGACAGCAGCAAAAGTAGCAGCACCTATAGAAAAATGACAAATGAAAACATGGATACGAAACGAAAACCAAGTAACGCACAAGAATATGAAGAAAAAACCCGCTACGCTTGCGGAAGAGGCTGCAATAATCACTGTTCTCGTAACTTGGAACGAATTGAGGGGATCTCAATTCAGCACACAAGGCAAGAATTCTCATCCACACTCACACGATGACACGTTGTTACAGACTGGAAGGTCACTTACTCCGCCTTGGCAGTATGCTGTGCCCGAGTAAGCACACTGCAATTGGACAGTATTAGGAATTTTGAAATTACCACCCCCNTCCCCGCCCTTTCTCGTACCGGCGGTGAAAAAGCGCTCGATGGGCAGTTTAGTCGTGTACATCGAGAGCTAGACAGGCTCGTGGAAAGGATCCTCGTCTCTAGAAACCATCTTTTCTGTAAGAAGGGTCGATTTCAGAGAGTACACCAAGTGCATACGGGATCCATCACAATTGGCTGTGTTGCAGCAAAGGCAGCTGTGGAAAGAATGTTCGGTGTGGCATGATTGTTTCATCGCCGCATCGTTATTTACTAGCATGTTCCAGCTTCAACGAGCTTTCCGGCAAAGAAAGCGACCGTAAGCAGCGCAATTGCAAGTGTGGGGAGAGATGGTAGAAAATGCCGCTCGCGAGCCATCGAATTGGGAGATTGCCGGTTGACCGATATTGATGTGCCTTTTGGCGGCTGCACCGCCTCACCGTATCATAGGCGAGCGGCATAACCACATGAAGCATATTACATTACAGCAAAATTAATCTCTTTTCTTGGAAGCTCTCCCAGCTTTCTCTACTTTCGGCGCAGTTTGGGAGCTAGTAGTTGAATCTTGCTCGGCTTTTTCATCACGACGAGCTTTGAGGGAGGCCGATGTCCAGTACAGCGAGCCAACGAGCGCGCCGATAGGAATAAGAAAAACGAGGAAGAGAAGGACGGGAAGATATTCTTGGCTGCACCCACAGGTGAGTTGACCAAGTTGTTGGTTCAAACCAAGCAACAAAGCACTTACGGAACCCAGCTGAATAGACCCTTCGCACTATTGCCAAGACTTTGGACCAAGAACATAAGGCGTGCTGTGAATCCAAGAAGGCGTGCTCTGACAACCCCGGAGTTGACGCAGATGATGAGATGGGCGACGCAATTTGGAGGAAAGAAGCGTCCAGGAGCTTACACTGGCCCAAAGGGACCCATGAGCCACGACACTGCTTTGGCGCTCTTCCAATCTTGGTCCGCTAGGTAGTATAGCAATGCATTCTGAGAGCGAGAGTTCAATTCGACCGGAAATACGCTCTTCCCAGTAATGTAATAGAAGGAGGGCAGTCTGCGCAAACGATTAAATTAGCGGACCATAAAAGCACTTCTCTTGGACACGCGCCCATGTCAAACGTTGTCGCTGTGAAAGGAAAATCGCACCTTGTTACCATGAACCGCGCGGCCAGGGCAGGGTTTGCCTCAATATCAATTCGTGCCACCATCACGTTTCCGAATTCCTCAGGGGATTGATGGACTGCCTTCGCAACCTGAATATACTGGGGCGCGAATTGCTGGCAGTATCGACACCATGGCGCGTAGAGCTCAAGGAGCCAAGAATGTGCGGGGTACTCTCGAAGCTATACGCAACCATGCTCACAAGTATGACTCGAAACAGTTCACGATCAGTTGCGACTCACAGCTGAATCAAATGTTGTGTCCGTCAGATCGATGGGTGAGCCGCGTCCCGCCACGATGGAATCTCCACTTTCTGCAACAGCGAGCGGAAGTGCGCAAGAGAGGAAAGTGGCGAGGGGAAAGATGAATCGCATTACTATCGGATGACGACCGCGGCACTTATTGATTTACAAGACGGCGCTGCGGTCGGTCGTGGTCTGGATTTTTTATATCAAGAACATCTCAAATCAACGCGATGCAGCACGATGAGGTCATTTGGCAGGTCATCAACCACCAGTTTTGCAGCTTTAAAGTCAAGTGAGCTCGCCTCAGCCGCCCATCAGGTCGCAGAATATCTCACGATGGTTCTTTAGAACTGTGACTCAAAATTTCTGTCGTAATGAGTACAACGTCACTGGTCTGTGTAACAGACAGTCGTGCCCTCTAGCAAACTCGCAATATGCGACGGTTCGGGAGCGGGAGGGTGAGTGAAATGTCCCGGCTTTTAATAAATTAATACTCTTGCTTCATTCGAATGCCATCTCAGGTGTCTGCTACCTGTACATTAAGACTATCGAGCGCGCTCACTCTCCTGCAAAGATGTGGGAAAAGATTCGCCTTTCGAAAAACTACGCCCAAGCATTGGAACAAGTGAGAGCCACGTTGACCACACATTCTCTCCACTCTGCACCAACACCGTTCTTTTGTCGCTCAAGATCGACAAAAACCTCGAATATTTCCCGAATTTCCAGATTCACAAGTGCAAGCAGCGTCTCACGAAGATAACACAATACTTGATCCGAGCGAGACGACTTCGAATGAAAACAAAGTAAGCTTTGACGGTTGAGGTTGTGTGGAGGTATCTGATGGTCGTTTCACCCGCTCAAGGCCGAAGCTTGTGCCTATCCATAAAAAAATTGAGAAGCGGGAACGATCACGCGAAGCAAAGGCAGAATCCGCCGCACGCCTCGAACAGGCCATCGAGAAGGAACTATTGGATAGGTTGAAAGGTGGCGTGTACGGAACGGTGAGTTCGCTTGTCTTCCGTTTGAAGCGGATGTTTCATGTAACGTAATGTTGCCATTTGTCCCATCCAGGATGGAATTGTCAATACCAACCCAAGTGCCTTCGCGCGGGCGCTGGACAACGTTGAAGCCGAAGAAGAGCTCGAGGAGGAAGACGAGCTCGAAGATTCTGAGGAGGAGGAGCTGGAGGATGAAAGCGATGACGGTAGCGCCATGTTCGAGGAGGACGATGAATCAGATGAGGATGAGATGGAAATGGAAGAGGAAATGGAAGAGTCTGAGGAGGAAGTCGAGGAGATGTTGGAAGAGTCTGATTCCGATGACGTCGAGGACAGTTTCAGTCAAGGCTCAAAACCGAAACCTGGAGCTCGAAAAGTGGGCCCATCATTAGCCAAAGGGCGGAAACCGTTTCCGGGCTCCAAAACCTCTAATTTGAAACCCGGGAGACGACGAGTGGAAGTTGAGTATGAAGAAGAGAGGGAGCCCGCGGAGAGACTTCGGAATTAGCTACGATATACCTATCGCTTGTACGCTGGATTACATGTTTTTTTTGGGGAGAGAAGGCGAGTTCAATGATGGGCTGCCAAACTGCTGCGAACACAGCAACATCCGCATGAATTCCCCAAATGCACTCTCTTCCACCACCACCGCCTGCTCGTCTCCGTCCATATGCGCACGCTCCACCGGTTAGTGGTGCACAGGATCAACGGAGAGGAGATTCGTACCGGGCAGACGGGGAGCGTTCGGAGGGTCCCACATCTGCACCGGATCGCGGCCAGAGGGACAACGCTTGGCCAGAGGGACGTAATTTGTCTGCTCCGACAGCAAACGGCAGTCCTTCGCGGTATTCACCACCGACCAACAATCGGACTCCCACCAACGATAGCCAAAGACCTCACTCGCATGAGCGTTTTCCTGCGCAAAATGGAGGAAGAAATCAACCCCGAACTGAAGAACCCCCTCGGAGTAGACAGGATCCCTCGCGGCACTATGTGCCCAGTCCAGATTCTGGAACACTGCCGCCCGCACGGCGTTTTGAACCCCAACCTGATCCTCCTCAATACCCAGCCAAGACAGACTTTCAAATTATGGGTGCTGCGCGCCGCGAGCGAGAGCGCTTACAGACTGCATCGCCCACCCCTGGCGACCGCGGGGTTCGCAAACAGGGGGCACCCAGAATGGACCCTCCTCCTTCAAGAGAGCGCAAACCACTCCCTCCCCAGGAGCAAATTTTTACAAAAACGAAGAATAACGTCGGTGCGAGTGGTGGGCCTGAGCGTGGAGACGTGGGGCGGCCTTTGGTGCGAAGAAAATTTTCGTTGGCAGACGAGACCAACGACAGAGGTGTGCTGCAGCGAACCCAAGTTTTGAGCGCTGTCCAATATCTCACCCCCGCTAGGCCTTCCTTCATCGTCACCAGGAGAGAAACTAGCGTACGGTGAAACTCCAATGCCGAAGCGATCCGCTCTTGACCGATTAGGGAGTCGCCTACAGCCGGGCAGGGAGCTCGCAGAGCATGGAGATGGACTCGGTGATAAGAAGAGGCACCGAGTGATGTCGCCTCCGCCTACGGGACGAGTAGGCACGTTGGATGATAGGCCTTTGGCTAAACGCCCCAGGATTTCTGAGGAGAACGCTCGGTCGGGACGACAACAACCTCTTGGGCCTCGCTTGACTGATCGAAGGGACGTTCTTGAAACGGAAACCCATTCAAGATGGTGGTCGGACTCAAGGTGGCGGAAGGATTCTGAAGATTGGGCAACCACACCACCACTGGGAGCTGTACGGAATGATCCCCCACATATTCGAAGAGGATCGATGCAAGCAAATTTTCAAACGGCGGGTGGCAAGCACAAACTCGCAAATGATGGCGAGCTGGTAATGCGTGGTGCAGGTGGTAGAGGGCGCACATCCGATGAACGGTCCACATCACGAGGACGGGGTGACGGCCACACACGGGACGAATCTCGCTCTCGCGACAGAAGTTTTGTCGCAGGAATCGACAAAAGCTCCCCAACTATCCCACACCACCAGAACAATAATACCTCCCCCACGCAGTCAGATACTTCCCGAGGCCCACAGGCTACCCTGCCTCCAAGTTGGCGTAGCGCTTCAACTCCTGATAGTCGCACTTACTATTGGAACATAGAAACTAAGGAAACAACGTGGAGCTGGCCGGAGCCCGCCACCGGTGCCAGTGGTACAACTGATCGTGAGCAAAACATGATCACAGGACCCATCGAACGATCTTTCTCTGGAGATTCCAAAATGGAACCAAATTCAATGGTCCCATCTCATAGTGCCAGTGGCCATGTTCGACAACGGAGCGATCGGGCTTTGAGTCCACGTCCCTTTGCAAGACCACCTTCGAGTGCCACAGGTCCGGACGATGGAGAAATTTCATTTCATTCTCATAGACTAAACGACCTACGGATACGGGAGCGCGAGCCTCGGACCATGGCAGGAAGGGACACCCGGCAAGGACTTGACACTCGTGACCCTCGGGAAGGGCATGATTTACGCGATATACGGGAAGGTCGTGACGCACGCGACCCACGTGATGCACGTGATGGACGCGTTGGACGTGATAGACGTGTTGGGCGTGAATCAATTGAAGCATGGCCGCCGAACCGAGCAGAACCTGGTCGACTCCCTGGTCCGAAAGCTCCCCTATCGGCCAACGCATACATGCAGGATCGTCGTCCACTTCCTCCAACTGCTCCACTTCCGCGGCCTGGCCCATGGGATGGTCGAGGCCCTCCAATGATGGTCCGACCACCACCACCACTCCCTCCACCCCCACCAGCTCGCATGGGTCCCATTGCCAGGGAAAACTGGGAACGGCATCGAATGGATTGGGAAAGATGGGATCGTGAGACCGCTCTTCGGGGAGGACGGGGCCAAGGCCCCAGGGGATATCATGACAGTTCTTATCCTCCAGAATTCAGTGCGAATAAGGATTGGAGGTATCCTCAAGTTCGTGGACGTCGTGATGGATTACTGCCTGACTCCGTGAGGGGCTCTATGCGTCCTGACCCTCCTGCAATGAGGGAGCGAGATTTTCGAAGAAGACGGAATCAGTGGGTGGAAAATGACAATCAAAATATGCGTGCGTCCAATCAGCACGAAGTTCCTAAAGCCGCAAAGCTAGCTGAGGCTACAAGTGAATCAATGATTGTAGATGGTGAGGAAAAACCAGAGGAAGACACAGACCAAGATCATCTTCTCGAACTGGACCCACGCGAGCTTCTTTTGTCGAGTGTGCATTCGCATAACCGAGATGAACCTGCTCGAACTGCAGTTCTGAGAATCAATTCTCTTCTTCAGTTTATGCCCGAAACCGCGACTGGAGCAAAGGATTTGAGGAAGGCCGCCACACAATTAAGTGCAACATTGGACCATCGTGTGAGGCCAGGAGCAATACGGTCAAGAAACTCATTTGGCACGGTTCTAAGCTCCAGTACTGAGATGCATTTGAGGAGGGAATCGTCCGGGAACAGGAGACTGAAAAAGTTTGATTTCCTACCGGTGAGAATATCACTAGCCAACATTCTGCCACTTAGATTCATCCAATTCTCTAAAAGGCTTCGTCACGTGCCCTCATGCGGGATCCCGTCATCCCACCTCCGAAAATAGCGCCCGAGGCTGCCGCAGCCGTGTTTGCATCAGCAGGTGCTGCACTGAAGGATGATTTCAAACCCGTTGACGGAGCCCTAGCCACTCGAATTCGAATCCCGGCTCGAGGAAATGCGAGCATTGTAGTGGATACTCTTGCCGGAATGTCCGAGAAGCTCAAGAGCATTTCACTCGAGAACACATCATGACCAACAGATCATGTTTTGAGACAGTAGTATTGACTGTTCTGCGCACGCGTACATTGTGGAGATGTGAAGAATTTAATCATGTATAAACGACAATAATCTCTAGGCACGTTACAACGCAGTAACCCCCAATCAGAAAATATCCCAGCCATCTGTGAATTTTGAAACCTTGCAATGGAACGGCAATGCCGAGCAAAACTAAAACAACAATTAAAAGCCACAAGCTGGCCCATATTACGTGGGAAGCCTCAAACAAAACCTCTCCGTTCGCAATGGAGAGAAGTGCAAACGAAAGTCCGAGGCCTAGCACCAGGTCTGGACAAGACGAAGGTTTAGTTGATGTCTTTTGGCAAGGCTTGAATTACCCACTTAGCAACGGCCCACCAAAGGCAGCGGCAATAGCCATCCGGCCCATCCCCATTCGTGCCATTGCAATATCGGTCTGTGATTCCACGTCAGTATGTGCGACGAGCCACCAAAAAGTATCATCCCACAATACGCACGATTAAATCGCTCGAGCTGTTCCCAATAGCGAACACGGTAAGTCCCAAGATCGCGTCAGGTATTTGCAAGATCTGACCCATCGTGCTTAAAATGCCGACGAGCTCATTTGCAATTACCTGCGAGTGCATTGGTGCCATTATTCCTAAGATCAAGAAGGTGTCGGCGTTTAGCGAACTCACATAAATCCACGCGATCCCAGAAAGGAATCCTAAAACCGACAGAAAGTCGAGCAACTTCGGACGTGCAGTCGCTGATAAAAAGAAGTACGCGCTCGAGCCGCCGGCAAGACTGAAGAGTAGAGCAACGACCCAAGAAGGAACTCCTAGGGTCGTATTGGAGAGGCCTTAAACAGAATGTGTTACCGAGGGATGGAGGTCTAAAGGATCTAAAGAACTCACCTATGAAGCTGAATGCAAACACCCACGGGAAGAGAGCGCAATTGATAACAGTCAGCCACTTGTGCCAAACTTGTTGGGGTTGGTGCCAATCGACCCTAGGGCTAGGCAACAAGCCTGTTTTCAAACTCAGGGCCTCAGTGATGTATCGAAATGAGCTCGTGTCGGTCTGCGATAGATCTCGCGGAAGGTCGTCTTCTGCTCCCTCGTCACTGTAAACGTCAATTTCTTCAGGGGAGGCACTTTCTGGAGAGACCGACAACGTCCCGTCGGCGTTTAAGCCGAGGAAAGCACGTTCAACCAACGGGGACGGCAGACGGAGAGAAGGCTCCCTCTGGGCGTACTCATCAGTCACAACCGGAATAGTGAGGCGAAGCATCATCCAAACGGGAAGTAACGCTAGTCCCGTTAGGCGCTCGTGCAGGGGTGCGTGGACCCAGCCGTTTGTAAATGGTGACAGGGACTGGAGAATGTGATGAAATTTGGACTCCTCGGCAAATAACGGAACCAGAGTTGGAGTGTGAGATATTTCTATCACGGGAATGTTGAAGTTAAGCACGTTAACATCAGAAAGCTCGTCGTCTGATAGCAGGTGGGAGGATTCGTCGACCCAAGCACCCTCGTCGGAACGGCGACCTTGAAGGTCGGGCACTTGGCTTTCAGATGGTGCACCTATACAGCACAGTAAAGTAAGCTACACAATCTCTCGTTAGAAACTTGACATAACTTGGAATTCACGGATTGGTAGGTTCCTTTTTTGCCGGCGATATATGACATGCGCAACAACGACCACGAGCACGTAGACGAGGTAGTACACTATCTAAAGGATTCCGAATGGCAAACGTGAAATGCAGAGTGTGTCGAAAATGGTGCCTCGCATACCAGTACAGTGCTTTCGACAATGGTGATTTTGCCATCGGCGATAATGACGAGTAGCATTACAAGGGCCCCTAAGAAGGCACAAATATCGCGCAAAAATGGCCGCTTTGCGACTGGGAACTGAAATCTAAGGTCACGGTTGAGTTCTGCATCAAGTTTGCTTGCACACACCGGGTCATCATGCAAAAGGGCAATGACACCGACAACAACCATTATGACGAACAAAGAGCCACCTAGATTGAAACACTTTTGAAAAAGATTCAAGCGCCATGCTTGCGAGCCACCTACGAACCCAGTAGCACACCAACTCCAAGTTCATTTGTTCCCCCATTCGCAAATGCGGCCACCGACGAAAATATGTCAGGCGCTCCATTACCCAGGGCAGCTAGTGTGACTCCAGCTACCGTTTCGGACAAAGACAGGGCTCTTGAAATCGTTTGATTGTAAGAATTGCCGGTGGGGTGCATCACCTCCGCGACTACTCACTTCGTGAGCCATTGTATGTTGGGTACGAAAAACGAGGATACCGCTGTGGAGAAAATGAGGAACACGTACAGAAGCCACACGATCTGTGGGGTTGTGCGCGATGAGAAAGCCGACAGTCATCATCTTGGACAAGGTCCTTCACCAAGAGCACCAGAGCCAGGGCATGCTGCCCACCCATGACGCAATAGTAGAATCCCGCATAGTTGAGCAGCGAACTCGTCGGATTCTCGCATTCCATGGAGAATTCGTGAACATACTGTGGACATGGCTTTTGACTGCCATTGCTGCCAATATATGAAAACACCGAAAGATTGAGCGATGAGCCTTGTGGACTATTCATCCGACGAGGATGTTCATACAAAAAACGATCAGGTCTCAGCGACGGGCACCGGCTCGCTGCCATCGGCTGCCCTCCCAGAAGGGAGTGAATCTCGTGAGAACATCTCAAAGCAAACCAGACTACGGATCTCTTATTTATACAATCTCTGCTTTTTCCAGAGGTAGCGAATACAAATCATCCCCAGGCGCGCGTACACTCGCAGGGCGATTGGTTAGACCTCTCATCGTTGGGGGGCACGCTGCACTCATTACATAACCCATTCTATTGGCACAGGACGGCAATCGCGTACATTCCCGTATCATTGTCGGAGGATCAACGCTCTCTCGTGGAAAGAATTGTGGCTCGCGCTCGAGAGTTCGAACCCTCGCTACGGTCGCTATCAAGAGATGGCAGCTACACGTCGCTGCACGTGAGCTTGACAAGGCCCGTGATACTGCGGATTTTTCAGCTTGAAGCGTTTACAAAGGGTCTGGAAATGCGGGCGTCGAAGCGGAAGCAGTGGGCATACAGCATATGCTTTTTCAGCCGCTGGATATGGAACCATGACTCGCTCATCGGCCCATCTGTGAAGGTTTCGCTACAGCTTAGGGTCATTCAAGACATACCAAAATTACAACAAAAGCCAGACCTTCCTCGCGCTCGATGTGCTCGGTGGAAAGCGGGACGTGGGTTGGAACGTGCCACAGGGACGTGTTGGAGATTTCTGACGCACCGCTTTCCCCAAGTTCAACAACCTTGTTTCTGACTCCGACGCAGTTCTGGCAACGTTCCAACTCCCGCAGTACTACGCGACACCGAGCTTTCATGTTAGTATTGCCTGGACCGACGTGGAGACACGCAGCGAGAATCTCTTGCGAACGCTTTCGGACGAGTTTGCGGACGAGTTGGGTCTGCTGAGCGGTCTGCACGCTGGGTGCGTCGAATGCAAGGCGGGGAACAAGATGGTGCGCATATTGTTGCGAGGTTGAATGAGTGGAAGTAGTACAAATGATTCAATTAATGTAAAATCTTTTATATATCGGAATGCGATGCCCAGCTCCCTCGTGCCCACCCGACCCATCCTTCGTTTGCGGAAAACTTGCCAGTGGCATAACCCCAGCCGTACTTCTTGAGGTCCACAACGCCCTGTTCGAAGCCCGCATGAGACGGTGACCAAGGTTGGTTCGTGAATAGTGATACGCACCATTGTGAACGTGACGGCAAACATTACCGCAGCTGCCAAGTCGTGTGTGATAATGAGACCGTTTTCAAAGATGCGGCCTGCGCCACTCACTCAAGTAGCCCAAAATCATACTCAAGTTCCAAGGTACACACGAGTTGTTGTCCTTGGTGATGGGGTCGAAAAATTTTCGGGGACAATTTCCGAAGACAGCGCCGACGGTTGACGCTGCGATATGAGGTGCACTTGTCACAAATAAAGATTGTCATGGTTACCACACTTGCTTACCAGCGATCCAGAATGCAATCCAGAAGAGGTCCGTCGCAACTTCGACACGAGAAAAGCGGGGCTGGGTGCGTGTCGTCAATGCGGGCAGTTTAACCTCCGGCTCAGAGAGTGTATCTATGCTAGACGTTAACTCACGTGTCTGACAGGTGGAATCCCCAGCAAATGTGGGAACAGGTAGAGGAACATGCAGGATATAGACACCATCTCGTTCCCCCCACCCGGAGGTCAGCAGGGGGCGTATTAAAAGCAATGGTCGAAACAGTTTTTCGACTCACCATGGACGACACGGAGGTGGCACACCTTTGTGCGGTGACGCGATGTGAGCGGTGATTGGAACAGTCTCGCACCTCACAGTCTCCAGGTCAAAGCTCACATAAAGTTTATACCAGAGGTTCCGATAAGGGTGGAGGGGTAGTTGACGTCAAAGGAAGAAAGGGAGAGGGAAATGAAGGAGCCTGGCGAGCAAATAAAGTGAAGCGAAATATCACCATCCAGGGCCCATGTTCCAACGTACCAATAGCAACGCAAAGTTGCACGGCGCGAAAAACAAAGCGAAGCTCTCTCATGGTCGCGAGTGGATTAGGCGGTGGGATAGATTTTGTGAAGATCAAAAGCTTGTCCAGATCTTCCTTGTAAAGAAAGTGGTCCACGTCGTCTTCACTGCTGTCCGACGCACCCCTCGAGTTCTTGCGTTGTCTCGCGCCATCTGCACTGGCAGGACTGCTCGGGGATTGTGGCAGTGAAGCATCACCACCCCTTCGACTCATGGGGTCCTCATCCTGCCGTCGTTTTCGAGAGTCCGTGCTCGGCCTTTGGAAGCTCTGGTCGAAAGTAAATTCTACAGCGTGGACGGAGCGAGGGGATGAAGCCTTTGAGGACTCTTGTGACACCCTGCTCGAGATGGCAGGAGCGCTGGGAGCTTCGCCATCGGCAGGCGTCGGGGGTGGTGGGGATGGATTGGAATCGGGTTGCTGCGGAGTTTGAGCGTCTTTGTCGTCTGGTGCTGACATGGTCATTCTGAGCAGCTGAAGTTCGCTGAATACTGCGGACACCTATTTCTCGTCCACACTTCCCGCCATTCCCATCATGTATGCGGACAGGGCGCAATCAGCACAACAGACGCAACCAATGGGAAGGTCGGGTGGTGGAGGGGCTGTGCGACGTGGTAGCGGGGGAGACCGTGGGGGACGGGGTGGCCCAGGCAGGCGAGGCAGAGGGCGCGGTGGAGGCGGTCCAAACGGCAGCGTTCTCAACAGGTTGGGTCCGAAACCTGGAGACGGCGTGGTTGTTTTCGATGGGGACCGCGATGGGGACGCACCGATGGGAGACTCCGCCGGGTCAGCGACCGCTCAACCAATGAAGAAGGGCTTGTAAGTTGATCCTCACGGCGACTAGTGAATGACCATGCAGTGGAAGCTGGCGGGACGCAGCAGTGGCGAGCGCAGCGTGACTGTTGGAGCACTCACCCTCCACACTCTCGTTTGCCCTCATCACGACGGCTTTCTTCCTCGTGCTGGAATTGGAATTCACAAGTCGCTTTGTCTTGCTTGTCGGCTTCTGCTCTGCGTGATGGACTCTCATGCACTCACCTCGAATCAATCCACCCCCACCTTCCTAATATGGACTCACCTCGAATCAATCCAACCTCACCTACTTCACAAAATAAACTCGAAACAACTGTAGTGATCCATATGGGGGAAGTCGCCGACGCGTGGTTGACAACGCTCCAAACTCGGCGGGCAGCGGGAGTGGCTCTGGGAGTGGACAAAAGTCGAACGGTTTCGGACCCATGATTGGGGAGGGTGGAGGGCAGAGGAAACCCGGAAACGTCGATGTCGCGGTGAGTGAGTGAAAGAGCAAATTAATTTTTCTCACTTTCTTTCATGATGAGTTTGAGAGACAAGATCTGATTGTTTGCGGTTTGGGTGGTGGAATCATTTCTGCCGAAATAAGCTTGAGAGACTGGAACCGATTGCTTGGATTTACGGAACGTACTCATCCCTACTCGAGGGACTTGTCGATTGGGTGCGAATTGTGGAAGTGCACTTCAGGACAGCTATCCACCTTTTGGGCTCGCCTTTTCTTTTGCCCGTTTAAAAGCGCTACCTATCTGCACCCGTCTTTTGTTGATCATCATTTTATTTCAACGACGTTGCAGATCACCGGCTGGAGTCCCCGACCTAACGCAACACGACAACAACTCATACAATTCGTGCGTCGCCGGTGCCAGCGCAATCTCAACATCTCGCAGGTCCGAACAACAGACGGCGGCACGACGGTTGTGCTGACCGTGGGGAACTGGGCTGAAGCATCTGCATTGCAGCGCCTATCGGGATCCAGCTTCCAAAGCTTCAAACTCTCATTCGACCCCGTGCAGTCGTCCGAGCCTAAAGACGGGCCTCAGGGAGGTGCCGGCCCGAAACAGCAAGGGGGGACGTCCTCAGGGGCCCTGATGGATCGCATTCCCGTTCTGAGAGAGTACCTCAAGTTCCAATACGCAGAGCAGATCCACCTTTTGGACCTGTCCGGTATGGCGAACAATCCGGCGATTCGAGAAGCCGAGCTCCACGATCTCAACAACGAAAAAGTTGGAGGGGTGCTCTGTAAGATGATTGGCGAAGAATTCCCTGGGGTATGTGTTGCTGACTGCTTTGACATGGGTGTGCGAATAATCACACAGTGCAATCCCCCATACATCCACCTTCAGATTCAATCCATCGCTCTCAATTCCAACCGCCTGGCGTCCCTCAACAGTTTCCGCACTTTATTCCAAAAAGCCCCTTCCCTGGTCAATCTCTCCCTGGAACAAAACAACCTAAATTCGCTTCGCGATCTAGAGGCCATCAAGAACGCTCCTCTTCGTGAACTTCGCCTTCGAGGAAATCCAGTGTACGACCGAGACGCCGCGAAGCACGTGAACCACCTGAATACTATGGGGATGGCGGGATCCCAGACAACCACCACCAGCAAGAAGTTCCGCGAAAATGTTCTCGCAATGTTCCCGACGCTTATGATCCTGGATGACGAATCGATTGAAGAAGGTCCTGACGATGGCGAGATTACATTTGGAGGTCGTCCTTCGTCCGGGGCGTCTGCAGCAGCAGTTGGAGTTATAGGCCCGGACTCTATTTGGCCAATACCAATAAAGAAGGGCTGGGTCGACTCGGAGGGAACAGCTGAAGTGGTGGAAGACTTCCTCTCCAAGTTCGTACCTGCTGTTCCGAAACTGTATCCACATCACTGTAATCCGTACATTGCCAGATTCTTCCCTTTGTTCGACAGCAATCGAGCGGCCTTGGGTGTATTTTATCACCAAAACGCCGTGTTCTCAATGGCCTCCAACACTCACGTGCCCCCCTTCCGCAAACCATCGACCGTCAGAAGTCGGTCAACCGGTCAACTCGCAGACGACATGTCGGGTTGGCAAGCTGTATCGAGAAATTTCACTACCCTGCGTGAACCCGGTAAGACCTGGTCGGGACTGTCGATTGATTCTCACTTCCTCACCATTGTTTTTGTGCTTCACAGCCCGACGCCTCAATACCCTTGCGTGTGGTCCGGAGGCGATTGTCGCTGCGATAAAAGCGCTTCCACACACACGCCATACTGCCGACCGTACGCGAAAGGTTGTTGATTCTTGGATGCAACAAGATCCGGCCACCGGTGCGGTGAAACTCTTTGTCTCTGTACATGGCGAATTCATCGAGGGTGAGCTCTGTTTTCGAGTCGCCTCACCCTTCTCGTATCAAAAAATGTCGTTTCAGTCAAGATGAATTTGAGCAAAAGTTATGATCGACTTTTCATAATTGCACCTGCGAGAGAAGGATCCCCGTAAGTTTGAATTAGTCCGACACTCAACTGCGTGTGCCGTTCACCTTATCTTTCAAACGATGGCGATCGATAGTGCACAACAAGCTGGCTACCGCTTCGAAGTTCTCAACGATCAGCTCACGGTACGCCCTTGGTCGCAAAATTTCGCCTGGCGTGACGCTTTAGAGCAAGGCGCACAAGTGGTCGCTCCCGCGCCAGCTCCTCCGGTACCCTTGCAACCCATCGCGCCCCTTCCCGTAGTCGTCCCTGTCCCGGAACCTGTCTTGCCAGTGGCACAGGTGCCAGTACCGCCAGGAATGGATCCTCTTGATGCGCAGCAGAGAAAAGTGGCGTTGGGTCTGGTACGTGTTTTATTGTCCAAGGGCACCAGAGCCGTACTCACCGTTATCTACTATAGGACGACTTGCAGCATGCAAAAGTGTTGACGCTTTCTGCGCAAACCAATCTCACATACAATTACTCCTGCCAATGTCTGGTAGAGACACAATGGGATTTCGATCGAGCCCTGGCGGCTTTCAATGCGGTCAAACATCAAGTACCCCCTGATGGTTTTATTGTCCGATAACTCACTCCATAGATTCGTGAATGACTCAGACAGTCTGTATGATGCACCTTTTAGCTACAATCATATTTGCAATACACACAGTGCACAAGAACATGGTTTCCGAACGGGGTCACCCCCCAAAAAATTGGTTTTAAACAATACAAGAGTGTAAGAACTATACTAAATCATTTTGCACAAGCAAACTGCAATTGGAAACTGTAGCCATTAGCTCGAAATAGTTGATATGCAATAAATAACCCTGTGAGGACCACAGAGGATATACCACGACCAGTCTCAAACGTGAGAGGGGCACCGAGGAACCGAATGATGTGATCTTCTGAGTTCTGAAGCTGGGATAAAAGCCGCTGGTGGTTGTGAGCTTCTTGAATTCGTTGCTCTGCTCGCGATATCTCCAAGCGAAGTGAGCTCACTTCGGAGCCCGCTTTACTTGAGTCGGATCCTACTTTCGCCCCAGTAAGGCGAATGCTTCGGGGATAGCTTTCCGCGAGCCAGCCAGGATTCTCGTCAGCTTTTGACCGTGTACGGAACTTTTCGGGATTCTCATTCCTAGTTAGAAAAATAAGATTCTCCACTATCTGTTTTGTGAGTCAGTAAGTTGGAGGTAGTTACCAAAGTGGAATTTCAAAATTCGACTCTTTCGGCCATTCTTCCTCGAATTGCTGGCGAACCCCATCTGATCGAGACCCTGATCCTGAAACTTCCAAAGACATGGCATCCCCGAGGGACTCCAATTTAGTGAACAATTCCTTGCGGCGTAACACCAGCGAGAGGGAAATTGCACAGAGCGCTCGCTCCGTCTCTCTAATGAGACGCGATGTGTCCACAACTGACGAATTGAACACCGCAACGACGTATATCTGAGAGAGAAGCAACACAAGGACGACAACGAGTGCTGGTGTGACACATCACATTGATAAGCCTCGCCGCCTTCACGCAACAAAAGCTTCAAAGATAATACACCCAACTTACCAATGATCCAATATCCCGAAGCGCATTCTGAAGCAATTGATTGCACAATAACGATCAAGAAATGTTGCAAATTGAGGAATGCATTCACACGTGCCACGGATTCGAAATGAGACTTCTCCTGATAACGGACGCGTAAAAAAAAAGGTTAGGAGATGGAGATCGTACGGGTAAATGGTAAAATATCACATACTTGCTCGTGAATTGACAGTAGCGTCAAGTGAATATTCCAGTACTCCATCCCGGTAGTGTCTGGCAGAGGTGGATTACTAGGATCATTCGCGACAACGCGCAACATCTTTTGGTTTAAAATGTTACTTAATCATTTGGTGAGCAGCACATCGTTGGAGACGCGAACTAACGTTTTCAAACGCCTCCCGAAACATGCGTTGTTCCCACTTGACCTTGCCCAGGAGCACAAACGCGGATGCCAAACGGGACGTCAGAACCAAGGCCGTAGGGCTCGAAAAAGTGATTAGAGGATGCCATAATACGAACACCTGATTAAATGAAGTCCGATGAGTTTGCCAAATGCTGACAGAAACCTTAGTGCTCACAATTCGCAGAGTTCTGGTCCATGTCGTTGTGTCGACTTGAAATCCCCTGAGAATTGCAAACACACTTGCAAGGACATACAAAATAGTGGTCACAACCGTCATAGCGAGAAAAAATGTGCCGGCGGAACGGAGGCTAGCGGTGGTGCATTTTCGGCACCCACACGCAGTGTCGGATGGGAGATGAGAAACATTGGTGTTGTAATTAGGAAGACTGAGGGCCTCTTGACTGCAGTGGCCGTACAGTGGATGTAGCGTCAGTGAGCTCGTGAATTGCTTGGTAGGAGAGGAGCACATGCAATCTCACATGGACCGCAACATTCTCCCCGCCGGAGCCACTGGGTGCAGTCTCCCTTTAACACGATGAAATCTCGCCAGTACATTGCCGGACTGCATTGCCAACAGCTGTGTTGCAAACGCAAAAATTGCAACAGTTGCTATCGAGCTCGAACTGACATTCAGTGTTGTAGAGTCAGAATAGAGAAGAAAGGTAAAGAACAACATGTTTGACGTGTTGATGGCGAGCTGGAACGGAGGGGACATAAGATAGGACCCCATCACGGTGTAAAGGCAGGAGAGCCACAACGAAGTTGGTATCTTCCCGTGCAGGTCAGATGGTGTGATGGGTGCCAAAGATGAGGAGCGTGTTGAGCGACGGGATGTGGAGGAAGAAGCAAACATTGTTCGGAGAGCAGACAGTCTTCCAATTCCGACACCCAGGAAACTGGAGGACCGCCTCGGTTGACGGGATTGCGAGGGCGAAGTGTGAGGAGAGGATGAGGGTCGAACTTCTGAATGTTGGTGGGATGCTTCGGTGGTTATGCTGATTGGTACTTGGGGGGAGGTCTCGACCGGGATATTGGTAGAGTCTGCCCTCGAGGACCGAGCCAATGTTGTGCCGCTGGTGGAGCTAATGGGTCTCTTTCCGGCGGCAGCTAGGCTAGGACTGGATGTAGGACGCCGTGGACGGGCCTTGTGTGAGCTCCGGGGAAGAATGTCTTCCCACTCGACTAGCAAGGTAGAGGGTGACGTTGGAGAGTTGGGATTGGAAGTCGCAACCACGCCGGTGCCCGACGATCGATCGGGGACGATGGGACCAATGTTAGATCGGAGTGTAGAGACGTGGGGTCTGAAAATTGTGGAAGGTTCGGGAGGAACAGACTCGACGTTTGACCTCAAGGTCGAAATGAAGGGCCGAAAAGTGGAAGTCTCGAATTGTCGAAGCGACGTTCTTGGAGGTGAGAGATTTGACGACGAAGATGATGGAGGAGGAACTCGTAATCCAGGTGGTGGTGGTTCCGCGAGTGTTGACACAAAAGGCCTGAAGCCCGGCAACTGAGAAAAGCGATAGAGATGATCGACGTGGCTCTCAACAGCAAGCGCAGAGCCTGGGACGGCAAGGCCATCCTCATCTCCTGAGTCTGAGGGCTTGACGTGATTCAGCGAAATAGGCTCAAGCTGTATTTGCACACGCGGGAGAGATAGTGGGCGGGTAGTCTCTGTGGTGGTGCCACCTCCCGTTGTCCCACGCTTCAGGCTGGGTTTGAGTGGAACCCTCGGGGCGGTGTTGGAAGTCGGGGAAGTCGATTCCCTCCGTGCATCTGATCCGGGCAACGACTCCGGGGACAGAATGACGATTCGCGGCAATCCTTCCCCCCCGGGTGTAGGATTACCAACCGCCATTTCTCCGGAATGTTCTGGTGGCCCATCGGGAGAGGCTCGTTCTACCATCATCACATTTTCCACCCTCTCTGGTGTATCCGCGCCAAGCGACGTTGGCAGCAAGTGCCCATCAGATGCTGCTCCTCGTGAGTCCATTGCTGTTGTTCAATCTTTCCGCCTGGGATCTGGTATAGCTTTTCCTTCCCCCTGTCTTTCCCTAAACCGAGAGGTGATAGCACGCGAAGATGCTCTCTAGAGTCAGCCGGTGCGTCAAAAATGTTCCATTAGACGTGAATGGACCCCTCACCTGACCACAACCATAACGTGGCCAAAGACTTGGTTTTTCAACTCCTCATATTTGAATCATGTAATCTTCTAATCTCGAAATCAAAGTATGAATGACAAGCGAAAAGTATCTGCACGTCACGCCCTCACTCGTGCAGAGACAACATCCCAGATGACTCCACTCAAAACGTTCCATCGCGCATCTTCAACAGCACCCGGATCATAGCTGGAAATAAGACGCTGTATTGCTTTATCGAAAATCGTGTGATCCAGTCGCTGCAGCCGAAACGCCGGCTGCGGAATGGAACTTTGTTCTGGAAGTAGAGCCTCGCTCTGTTGATGTGTAGTTCCAGCGTCGGTCGCAGCGGCGCCCCCGACCTCGTGAGAGCTGGCACCCCCAGCAGCAGCAACAGACGCAGATCGGGATCGGCCCCCTGTAGGAGTTAGGGTTGGTGCGAAGGGTTCGTCGAAAAGAATTTGATCCGAAGAGGAAGCGAGAGCTTGCTTGCGCGCAAGAACAAGAAAGAGAGGACGGTCGGACATGAACCTGTGACGGGTGAGCGCAAAGACGGTGAAAACACGGCAAAGTCCCTCTGCAAAACTTATTCCTGAGACTTCCGGTCTCTCGCTCCTTTCTCCCGCTCAAAACTCACATTTTGACCGCGTCAATGTTTGACCACCGCGTGTCCCCGGGTTTCTGAGCGTCACTCGCGTCCAACGCGCCACCAATGCTTCCCTCACTGCCGACATACCCACCCATCTTCAGAATCCTCTCAAGCTCGCTCTCGTCGAATGCTGCCCGCACAAACCGTACAACGCGATGTACAGGATACCGATGCGGTCGCCGAATTGCAGCCGAGGAGAGACCACTGCTTGCGGGTGACCCAGCGCCTGGTGTTGAAGGCGTCCCGGGCGTGCTGGTAGACGCGCTTGCTTGCGCCCGCTTCTCATCAAAATATGCTTCCATGAGGGAGAGGTCGAACGCGCCCCCAACCGGTGTCACGAGTGGGTGAAAAACGTCCGACTGGATGTGCACCGACGGAATGAGCGGGCGAGGAGACGCGCTGGCGGAAGGTGATGGAGATGGGGATGGAGATGGAGGCGGTGCGGGGATCGTGATGGTGAACCGGATCACGGCGTCCTTGAAGGCGCCAGAGGGCAGGAAGAGGAGGCCGTGCCAAATGGACACGTCGTCGGGAGATGGAAGGAGGTACACTCCGCGAGTTCCGTGGTCTGCCATCTGTTTGCTATAGAGGAGGAGGAGGGGGAGGGGCGGCATATGATATGGTGAGACAGGATCGAGTTCGTGGTCGTTGATGGGATGAGTGCACCCTCGACGATGTGGAGCTCGTCATTCGTGAATGCTGGGACTCCCACGCCAGACAGCCCGTAGATTCCAGTCTTTCAATCCAGCGCTCTTCGGAATCGTGCATGTAATTGCTTCCCAAAACAACGGAGGTACATATCTCCTGCTGTAGCCTGAGTTTCGAATGCCGGGATTCCTACGCCAGACAAACCACAGATTGCAATCTATCCATCCAGCCCTCTTCCGGGGGAAATCCTGTCCAAAATCGCTCACTATGATGTGTCTCCCCCGCGGCCTTGGTCGTTTCTTGCCTAGACCACACGCCCCAACTCACTATTCGAGCGAAATCTCAAACTTGCGCACATACTGCTGGTACATGCGCTCTGCCTGTCGTCCCATTGGGCGAGAACGTGGTGGGGAGCCAATCATCAAACCGACGCCAGCTGCCAGCGTTCGATTCACAAAAAACCAACCGCTGCTTTGCGCTCGGCTGCTTCCTTTGCTTGATTGACCTTGGAGAAATCAGGTGCCGGCGCGCCGCTCATTTGAGGGTCGGGAATCACGATGTTAGGTGAAGGGAATCAAAGTTTGTAATGTAATGAACGATACATTTTAGCTTTTGTAAATGTCATAATGACGACACTTCTAGGCAAGCTATGGCATGGGTATTTCTTACTGTGGACACAATACCGGCGCGTATATAATAATGTATTTACGGGGTTCGAGTGTTGTCGGGATTGACTGCCTAACCCATCATTGGGACGCCTATCCACTAGGCTGGGGAGATCCAACCTGTTCTTCGAATGACTTCGTACGTTCTCAAAACGGTGCAATCTGCCATTCTTCCGACTGGTTTCTCCCCGGCCTACCCATCCATGGGGCCACCGAACAAACCGCTAGGTCTTCATTGTTTCTATAAAAAAAATCTAAGAAATGGTAGTGGGCCCATTTGGGACGCCTTTCTTGCTTTATGGATATTTCTTCATTGATGAACTTTTTTGCATCGGGATTCTCAAAATGTGTCGATCTCTCAGGGCAGGGATTCCTTCGGCCCTACACATCGAAACGTTAGCGGGTCTTGCTGCCACGATTTTTACAGCTTAGACCACTCCGGAGTCGTCGGGCGCCGAGAGGGACCACGTGTGCTTGGAAAACGAGAGGTACATAGTCGAATGCAGTTGCGGCGTCTAGTCCTCCGTTAATGCATCGATGAAAAACCCGCGTTCATTCGTAGAGTGACACTGTCAGCGCAGTTTCTTGTTTGCTGGCTGTCTTCTTGGGCCAACGTCCGGAATCAATTCGCAGCAACTATGCACTTTACGACACACGCTCCCTCCCTCGCGACAACGACACACCCGCGAACTCCCCCACAGCCCACGCATCGTGGCACTGCGACGAACTTTCTGCTTCGCGCGCCGAGACGAGGGACCGGGGATTCTTCCAATCGTGGTCGTCTCGAACATCTTTCACGGCGGTTGTGGGCTGTCGAGAGACCGTTGCTCCCCCCACATGAAACGCTTCAGTATTCGGTTCAAGGGCGGTCGGAGGAGCAGAACAGGACTGGTACTCTCAGCTGACATAACTCCGTTTCTGTTTCCGTCTTTGTCATGACTATGTCAAGACTTGGCTGTATCGCTAGAATTTTCTTATAGATATACCATATTATTTCCGTTTTGCTCTGCTGCAGTATTGTAATGACACAATTTTGTCGTGCTATCAAAGCTCCCCTGTGCTGGCTCACTGTAATCCGCACTGTTTGGACCAAAAATTGGAAGTGGGGAAACGGACTCCACCGCCGCTCCGTAGCCATCAGCTTCACGTGCGGTACATTGTCTACCTCATTGGCAAGTAGACTATTCGTCATAACGGTGAATTGGACACTCTTCCACTTCGGCTGAAATGTGGCTCTTAGCTGTTTCCGTCGCAATGCTCTCCAAAATCATCAACATACTCTGGTCCTACCAGGGCGTCTGCAGCCCTGTGTAGGCCCGGCTCAACAACGTGTGTTACTTTGTGACCAAGATTGTATTCACGGACGTCGCCTTGATCCGCTTTGAGATTGTAACGCCGGACATGCCACCAAAACTGCGCTTCGGCATGCGAGCATTCAGCCTGGTGTGGTACTTGATCTTGGCTGTCGTGGTACAGGTTCAGTCCGGATTTATTTGGTGTCAGATGCTGTACCCCACGCCGCCCAACTACCCCATCTTCGCGTTCCAGTTTCTCATCGGCAGTGCCACAACGTCTTGGTTTCTCTATGTCCTCTATACGTTACGATCGCACGAGAAAGAGATCAACTGACTAACTCTCGTCATCGACATCTCAGTCGTTCTCGCCGTTCTCTCGTCACTTGTCGACTGCATCATTGCGCTCTCGGAGCTCGCCGAGCCTGTTGAAACAATCAATTGGAAGATGTTCCTCGCGTCAGGGTCGGCCCACTTTATCATCACTGGTTGCCTGTTTTGCGTGGCGTCTGTCTACAATCACCTGAGCAAGTCTTAAGTCTTCCAGTGCCTCGACGCCAAGTCGTGGAGAGGGCAACTCGGCGTCAGCAAAGGGGCAGGGCAAAACTGGTAAGCGTCTCAAACGTGTTCCGGTACCGCGGGCAATGTGTGAGTAACCACTTTCGCACGAGGTGCTCCTCTAATCTAGGCAACGTCCTCAATACAATCGGTGGAGCCGGTCCTTTTCTAAACTATCTGTGTCGTGAGAAGCCGAAGAATCCTCACCACAGTCACATGGCCCATGCGCATCT
This sequence comes from Gonapodya prolifera JEL478, assembly GCA_001574975.1. Lineage (NCBI taxonomy): Eukaryota > Fungi > Monoblepharomycota > Monoblepharidomycetes > Monoblepharidales > Gonapodyaceae > Gonapodya > Gonapodya prolifera. The sequence continues at coordinate 150,630 of KQ965750.1, read as the reverse complement.
GTCCTTCTGAGGCACAGCGGTTGCCTCTACCCCCTCCACAGCGAATCCCACGGCCTCAGCGCCAGCAGCCTGCATCGTGGACGCGATGGAGGGAAATCCGGTCCCCTCAGACGTTTCTGTGGGCGGCCACGACTGGTGGCTGAACCCTGAAGATGTAATATGGTCAAAGGAGCACAAACTGGGCGAGGGCGGATTCGGGGACGTCTACCGAGGCCTTTTTCGCGGTGTCACTCCTGTCGCCGTCAAGGTGCTCAGACTCTCGCGCCAGGATGCCCCCGACAAAGTGCGAATGTTTCTGTCTGAGACCGAGACGTGGTGGAAACTGCGAAACCATGCCAACGTCTTAAACCTCTTTGGCGCCTCGTTGGATCCTTCCTTATTGGTCGGTGTGAAGATTTTTTTCATTGTATTTCGATCCATGTTCAATCTCCGATCCCGCACAGGTGTCACCGCTGTGCCAGAACGGCGATGCCCAGCACTACTTAAAGCGCAATCCAAAGGCGAATCGCGTAAAGCTGGTGAGCGCTTGAAGAGTCACCCCTGTTAAAACAAAAAAGAAAGAGAAACTTGGATAGCTCTCTGACATCGCGCGCGGGATGGCGTTTCTCCACGCCGAGAACATCGTTCACGCCGACCTCAAGCCCCTCAACATTCTGATCGGCGACGACGGCCAAGGTCTCGTGGCGGATTTCGGCTCGTCCAAGCAGGAGAAGGGAAACGTGGACAGGACCATCGGGAACCGGGCAGGCACATGGTGGGTCCTTTCTCCCAGCTCGGCCCCCACCATCCCCCACAGTTGGCTTCCTCCCAAACCACCACCTCCGAAACAGGCTGTTCATGCCACCAGAACGGCTGCGCGGCGAAGGCCCCACGAGCAAAGAAGGCGACGTCTTCGCCTTCGGCATGACGGCGTTCCAGCTTTGGGGCTCTGGACCCCTGTACCCCAACGTATCCGAGGCAGATATCGTCGCGCACTTATCCCGAGTGGCCAACGAAGGGGTGCGCCCCGATATAGACGCCCTCGATGACATGCCCGACGGACTCAAGGAGCTCATCAAAGCGTGCTGGGACGGCGATAAGCAAGCACGGCCGACCTTCACGCAGATTGTCGAGACTCTCGGAACCATGATGTACGTACGACGTGAACCAACCCAACGGCTTTTTACACTCGCTACAAGGGTCCGGGGACTGATGCTCTTCTCTGTCTTGTCGGTTGGACTGAAGGAGGGAGGGGCTCTGCCCTCCAGTCGCGAAGACAGGAGACGGGTTAATTGCTGCGCTCCACTGTCTTGTTCCAACGGAAGAATTGACGGATACGCTCTTCTGTCTTGGCGTCACAAAAGGGAGCGGTTTTGCACTCTACCGTCGTGTCGCACGCTTCTAACCGCGCTCACTGCGTCATTCTCATTTCCCTCACCCGCTGTACCCGCGCCATACGCCCACCACGCCCCTGCAGACCCCACGGCTCCAACTCCGATGCACCCCGCGACAACAACATCGGGAGCTACAACGATGGCGTGGACATTTGGCTGCTGAGCGCGGAACGAACGTCCAAGCTTGCGCCGAAAGGTGCGTGGCGCTTGCTATTTTCATCGAAGCGATCAAGCGAGCGGTAAACGTGGGGTTGGATGGTGTCGTCATTCGTCAAGGTCCCTCCGCGGACGAGTATCCTCTCTTGTCAGGGTGGATCGTGACTGTAGCGTGAGTGCGTGCGTGCGTCGCCTGCAAATACCCTCTCGACAACTCACTGGTTGGTGTGCAAGGAATGACTACGTTTCGTCGAGCGACGTGGCGTTCAGGCTCTTGGCGGGGGATAAATGTGGGTGCATGTGAAAAAACCACAACTCAGCGCTTGTGGTGTCCAACATTCTGGGGCAAGTCTCGATCCAGTTGGCAACATCCGACGGAACGTGCTATGGCACAAACACCTCCACTCGGGAATCGGGCGTCGTGTCGCAAATCGACAAGGTGTTGGACCTGGACGTACCCCTCGCTGTTGTCCGATACGTGCAGGGAAAGGATGATGCGCTGGAGCTGCAAGGAAAAATTCTTGTTGAGCATCAAGCGGACATGATTTCTGGTAGTCTTCTGCTGAGAAATGACGTGAAGCGGTTGTTGTTCGGAGGTCAGTTCATCCCCCTCCAATTGTTCGGTTGCATTTGACGGACATCACTCCTCTAGGAAGCAATATTGTCACGATCTTGGGACATGAGAAGGTTGCGGATGCAATAAAAGGCTGTGAACAGCTTGTCCACCTTGACCTGTCTGGTCAGTCCTTGTGTGCTCACTTGACCTTCCTTTTGTTTTAACGTGGTTGTGGGCAGGCTTGGGCATCCGAGAAGCGTCTGCCAAGACGATCTCTGCTGGTTTGAAACCTCTGACACAACTCGAGAAACTATGGATCCAAAGTTAGCTCGCCATTCAATTTTCCGATTTGCAAGCCACTGACCACACTCTTTGACAAAGACAATCATTTTGGTCCGCTTGGCTCAGCCGCCATTGCAGAGTCTCTCCTGTCTTGGAAAACCGGTTCTTTGACGGAGCTGCGAGCAGATGGTGAGTAAGGGTTAATGCCGGTCCTGTTCGCCACACCACTCATCGTCGAGCAAGCCTGTAAGATTGGCTCCAAAGGCGCCGTTGCGTTGTCCAAAGCCCTACGACTGCATCGATCTGTGGAGCGCCTCGGCCTGAGTGGTACGTTCGGCTTTGTCGTGCACTGTTCCCCCTCCCAAACCTCGCTCATTTTACCTTTTGCCTAGACAACGATATTCTTGATGAAGGTGTCTTGGCAGTGGCCGATGCATTGAGCTTCAATTCGAAACTTTGCTTTCTGAGCATCCGGAGTGAGAAGATCTCCTTCTTTTTCTTCTCCCCCCCTTTCTCACCTGTCTTGCTCTTTAGACAACGGGATAACCAACGTCGGGCTTAAATCATTAGCGTATGTGCTCCGCGTGAAGGCTCAAATGACCCATCTTACACTGGCAGGTACGATCTTCCCACCGCTTTTTGTTTAAGGCAGAGGGGTTCAACCGACTTCGTACCCAAAAGGAAACGCCTTTGGGGAGTCTGGCGCGAAAGACCTTGCCGTTGCTGTTTCGGCGATGCCCCAGCTCCTCTATTTGAATCTTGCCGCGAATGAGCTCGGAAAGGGCGGGGCGAAGGATCTCGCTGAAGCGTTGAAGTCCACCTCAAAATTACGGAGCCTTATCCTCGCAAGTGGGTCTCCTTCTTTGGTGCTCAGCGCCATCCTCTCTGAACGAGGCTCGAATAGGATGTAATCTTGGAGAGTATGGAACATCTCTCATTGCTTCAGCGTTGATGCATTTGCCTTCCCTTTCCCACGTGGAGCTCGGAGCAAATTCATGTGGAGCAGTCGGAGCAAAGTCTGTTTGTGAAGCTTTGAAATCGAAATCTAGTCTTCGAGTATTTGGATTTTCACGTGAGGACGTGCTTGAAGTTCTCGTCGGTCGCATCTTAACATCGGCTCGTAGGTAATATGTCCGGAAAGAGTGGAGCGAGGTCACTTGCTGAAATGTTTGGTCAGCGCGAACAATTGTCAATGTTGGACATGAGCTGGAACTTCTTGGGACCGGAGGGGATGAAGATTTTGTGTGAAAACTTTGAAGTCAGCGAAACGTTGGAGGACATATTTTTGGAAAGTACGACACATTCTTCAATTTACTTGTTCAAACCCACAATACCATCACTTTGAATTAGATAACAACCTCAGCGACCGGGGAGTTGCCGAATTGGGCAAGGTGATTCGTTCCGGAAAAGGGTTGCGCCGACTGAACCTCAGCGCGAACGGCATCCATGAACGGGGTATAAAATCTTTAACCGAAGCACTGAATGGTCATATCGAGCTTCGATCAATTGCTTTGAGCAGTATGTTTCGTCTTTTTATTGTCTTTGTTCCTACTTATGTGCTACTCTAACCGATTGCCAACAGAAAATCGGTTCGGCCCCGAGGGTGCAAAAGCACTTTCAGATGTGATTAAATTTTGTTCGATGTTAGAATCGCTGGACATTAATGGTGGTGCAATGGAATTATGCTGGTCATGGTAAAGTCCTGATTCCAACAAATTTCAGATACCGCTATTGGTGATTCGGGCCTAGCTCCCATCGCTTTGGCACTCGCGAATAAAGCCAATCTCGCTGTTCTGCAGCTCAAGAGTGAGTTTGAATTTGGATGTTAATCAACTACTTTATATCTCCCCCCTCTCACGTCTTAGAGAATCGCCTCACATCAAACGGCATGAGACTACTTTCCCCGCTCAAGGGCTGCAAGATGCTTCGGAAGATACAATTGGACGACAACGCGATTGGAGTGGACGGTGCCGCCGCCCTTGCGGACTTTTTGTCAAATTCACCATCCCTTCGAAGTCTGTTCTTGGGCAGTACGTGCGCTGTTCCCCCTTTTCTTTTTCTTCTCTTTCCATACCTTTTTGGCAGACATCCAGGCTTCCAACGATGGCATTTTGTTAATACTTGAATCTCTTCATCGATCCAACAAATTGGAGCATCTTAATCTCGATCGAAATGGAATATCGTTTTCGCCAGTCATAGATCAAATCGCGGATCTGGTTGCGCATTCACGGACCTTGAGTACACTTCAACTCAGAGGTGCGTAAGTTTTTCTCTTTTTGCGAGTTTCCATGTCTCTACTTCCGCTCTATTTTAGACAACAAATTGGGTGACGAGTCGCTGACTGTTCTCGCTGATGCTTTGAAACTGTCATCATCTTTGAGATTTCTTGAACTCGGAGGAAATGTCTTTACTGACGATGGATACCGAAGTCTTCAATCTGCACTATCCACTGGGCTTGTGTCATATCGAAAGCAAGGTATGAGCTCTATTTCGTATAATAAAGTTCCCGGAATAAAAAAAAATTCCTCCACCAACATAGCGAAAAACACCTCACATCTTCAGCAGGCGGCACCATCTCTGTCGGACGGCGACGATGAAACTATGTAATTCACGTCCATTATACGAGGCACACAACACAAAAATTAATAATCTAATCACATCATCGACTACATCCCCAACCAATGGCCCATTTCCTGGCATCTTCGCATTCTCTCCGGAGTTCTTCGACGTACTCCTCCAGTTCCTCAAACTCTTCTTCTGTTAGGCGCTTCGTGGGAGGGATCCATCTGTCCCACTCTGGTGCGACATGTGCAACCACCCTGTCTAAGAAAGTTACCCGTCGATCGCCGTTCTGTTGCCCAGAGGCGCCATTCTTTGCAGGCATGATTTCCTCAACGGTTGCAGAAAAGGCCACACCGTATACCGTTCTCCTTCTCTCAGCACCTCCTCTTGTCTTTTTCAATATCGGCCTCGCAGTTCGGATTGCACTTCGTACCGGCATCTTTGGTACTTCAAGCCACAATTGACCGACTGCAGGAACATGCTCGGCATCCGAAACTACCGCTCCAGGTAGCGCCCGATGACCCCGAGGAACTCGAGGTCGAAACCTTTCCCGAACACTGCCCGACGTTGATCCTGCATCTCTCCGCTCTACAGAAGTCTCTTTTCCTTGCCTTTCCCGTCGAGAATCGCGGAGTGCAAATGGAGCGTCACCAACTGACACAGCTGGGTCCAGAGAGCTCCGGCTGCGGGAAGTAGATCGGGACCTTCCACTGCGAGATCCTTCCCTTCGGCGATCACTGCCACTTCGGTGACGCCCTTTTCGCCCGTCACCAATATCGACCGCTCCACCCGACCTGTGTTCTCCATCAGACAACTCGGTGGATTCTGCAGCTCTTCCTGTCGGACTTGGAGACAAACGATCAGTAGGAGTTGGCGATGGTGAGCTACGGTCAGAGTATGATGAGGTTGGTGAGGGTGAGAGTGTTGAGCGATCGCTTGGAGCTAGTGACATTGATCCTGCGCGTGAAGATCGTCGTGAACCAGCCCGTAGAGGTAGTACCGTGGAAAGTTCGCGATCAGGTGGTGGCGGTGGCGCCGGTTCTACTGGTGGTGGCGGATCTTGGTCAACAGCGACAGATGGTGGAAGGGTAAGCTTGTTGCTATCTGCGGACCCCTTCGCCAATACTGCAGCAAGGTCTCCCTCCTCCAGCGCGCGACTGACTTTGCGGCCTAAACCTTGCTTCCCGCCCGGTCTGCGCGGCGGTGTTGGTGGTGTCAAGGTGAATGCTGCATCAGACGACATAGATGGGCGAGATTCTGCTTCCATCCTGGGTGGGGACTCGGGTGCCTCTTCGACAATTGCAAAAGTCCTTTGCGCGGGGCTGGTTGATCCTGTTTCCTGTTCGGGTCGAATTTCACGTCGCCGACGCTCTCGCGGTGCAGGAGGTTTTGCTGCAGATTCTGATAGAGAACGGGCATGCGCTGCGGAAGTCGCAGGTCGAAGCCGGCTCCGGTTACCACGGATCGGAGGTGTTGGGGTGCTTTCTAGTTCCACGGGGTGGTGCAATTCGGGTGACGTGGGAAAAGGTTGTGTACGTTCAAGGTATGTGGGAGCTTTTGATTGTAACTTATTTGACGGTGGAAGTCCTTTTCCAGTTAAATCGGTTTGTTGATCCGAAGCAGGTGTGCGCAACTTCGCAGACGCCACATTCTTTTCAACATCACAGGTAATGGTCCTCACAATATTCTCACTTTCCACATGGCCGAGCTCACTACTCTCAGAAAAGAAATTGTCCGGTGGCACACTGTACGCTGGATCAAACGGAACCTTAGCTGATGGTTCGTTGTCGTTTCGAACTTCCTCAATTGCTGGTTGCAAATCAGTCTGATTCTTTAACGTCATTGGTCCGACAGCTGTGGTTTGATAAAGGATCCCAATCTTGCACTTGAAATTCAACCGCGAAAAACTCTCACATGACTCATAGTTTTCGTCTTGTAAGTCGCTTGCCAGCGCAACTTCTTTGACAGGAGAATACGATTGCTCGAAATCGAGCGCACCATCAGAGTGAACTCCGCAATTGTCGTTTTCGTTTATTCTTGTGGCCGTAGATTCGTCCAAGGGCATTCCTTCACTTTTCTGACTCCAAGAGTCACGGACTGTTGTCTCCATTGGCGTTGACCACGTCTCGCTTACTTCAGAATGTGGTCGCACGGTAATCGACTGACTTCTCTCGTCATCCTTTGCCCCGTGCTCTTCTGGTGGTATTTGTGTTTCCACGTCGATGTTATGCACGTTAAACCTCCCATTCGCCCTTCGTGCAGTTTCCTTCCAGGCCTCAACGACGGCGTCCGGAGACACTCGTGCTCTCTCACGCGCCATCAATGTTGGATCAGAGTTCTTGTTTTCTTTTCCCCAACTATCAGTCCCAACTCCGGAGGGCCTATATTCTCCTTCTGTGCCGCTCTCCGTATCGGTTCCATCTGTTGCACTGCTCAAATATCCGCCAAGTGCCACTTTGCCACTCGCCGATCCAACCATTGTTCCGATCACACTTCCGGCCACCTTCCAGCCAACCGAAGGCCGGGCTTTCGGAAAAGCTACGGAGACTGTAGACGGACTTGGGATCATCCCCGTAGTGGCATTCCCACCGTGATTTCGGGACGGTGGTGAAGGTGGAGTCGGGGAGGAGAGTGCTGGAGGTGGTGACCGAGGTGGTGGCGGAGCGAGGTACGGCGCTCGTGTCGGCAAGAGAGATGATCCCCAAAAGCTGGCATTCCGCGGGGGCAAGACTGGACTCGCAGGGGAGACTGGGGACATGGCACCACTCCACGTGCTCGCTGCCACAGCTGCCAGCGAGCTCGAGCTCAGATTCAGCTTTCCTCTGGATATCCCTGGAGCTCCACCACTCATCCCACGTTTCGGAGACGGATCCCCCCACCCGGTCGCGGCCAACTTACCCCCTGCCGCTACGGCAAACACGGCTCTTGCCAGATCTGGGTCAATACCAAGATCCAAGTCATCGGAAGGACGCGGTGGCGGTGATGCAGACCTTGCAGTCCCACTAGCACCACTAGGTTGGCGATTCCTAGGCGGAGTTGATTGGGATCTTATCCGTAGAGATGCTGACCTTACGCTCCACATGCTTGGAGACTCTCTCATTCCCCCTCGTCCAAGAGGTGCTGGGCTGCTGGGGCCGGAGTCCCACCGATCCCAATCCCTTCCGCGTCCTGTCCTCCCAAGACTTGGAACTCTACGCCCCGTGCCATCATTTTCAGCGTCAAGAGCTCTCAGAGCGGCAAGTGCGACGAGGAATGGTGAGCCAGGTCTGGTTGGTGACCCTGGTGACGCCGGTGGGGGAGGTCTGGCTGATGCCGCCGCTACACGCCAAAGCTCGTCAATATCAAGTCTAAATGACGAACTAGAGCGGCGTGGTCCCGTGATAGGGGAGAGTGGAGATGGAATTGCTTGCACCTTGGGAGCAATCGGGATGGGTTCAGCCAAAGTCGCAGGAACTCTCGAGGCTTCCCGATCCTTCTCCGCTGCTCCAACAGCCGCACCAAGCGCAGCACCAAGAGTGCCTGCAGCCCAGCTCTTTGACAAGGCTCCGCCCATTTCATTGATTTCCCCGTCATAGCTACCATGACTTCCTGCCATCATATCTCGATCCACCATCCAATCACCAGCTTTCCAATCACTCATCCTGACAAATTCTGAGCTCGGTCTCGGTCTTGCAGGAATCGCAGCTTCTCTGATCCACCCTGGTTCCGGGCCCCCTCCACTTCCTCCCCTTGCCCTTGCACCCAACCGCCTTCTGGGCTGCCAGCCGCCGAGAAGCGGTGTCTCGGGATCGGGATCATCCGAGGGGGGGGGACTCTTTGTCGTTCGCTGGAATGGGTGGGGGATCTGTGGTGCACCGGTTGCAGATCCTCGAAGCGCCGCAGGCGGTATCCCATTATTAGCCACCACTCCATCGCCTTTCTGCATTGGGAGCTCAAATACTGATCGATCCATTTGTGTCGGATCTACAAACGTCACCGTTGGAGGAGCCGCGCTTGCAACACCGGACTGCCCGTTCTGCCCTTGCGCCTGTGGCTGCCCAGAACCACCCTGGCGTCCTCTTCTAGCCAGGTTTTGCATGAACCATCCAGTCGATCTACCTCGCTTTTGAGCCCCCTCGGGTGGTGAGGTGGGAAGAGACACTGAAACGCGGGGCGAATTGGGAGGACTTGCAAAGAATGGGATGGTAAGCCCGCCACCGCCAGTGGTCGTACTTTTTTCTGCCGGACTCGGAGACACACCCCTTGACCCACCAGTAGGGCTCAGTGCTCTTTTTATTGCGAATCCGCCTTGTCGTAAATGGGGAACTTGAGGGATACCTTGAGGAGCCAACTGCCCTGTTTGTCTCTCCATTGGCATCGCATGAACAGCAGGTGCTTCCGATGCTTGACCGGTCGCGGGACCATTGAAACCACCAGCTCCAGAAGCCGTGAACGCGAAATTGTCCTCGGCTGCGAGCAAGCGGGCCTGCGTAACTGGTGTATTGCTTCCAGATTTTTCAGCCGCCGGAGCTGACACGGGAAATTGCGGCCCCGGTGACAACACGCGTCCTCGTGTCACTGGCTCTGGCGAAATCATGCGGCGGCCCCGCCCTGACGCTGCGTCAGGGAAGAGAACTCGTCGTCCCACTGGCGGCTCAGGTGACACGACCCGTCGAACGCTGGAGTCGTGTTCGACGGGCGGAGTCGCAGACGGCGTTGGTGGCCCATAGACGACGGCGAACTGTCCCGGCGATAGCGACGTGGACGTCGATGAGGATCGAGAATGTCGATCGCTGGAGCCAGATAATTGTCGCGATGGGGCTCTGGATGTTGTCGCTGATCTCCATAGAGCGCGTGTCGGAGACGGAGAAGAAGGAGGAATGCGCCCCTCGTCAGCTGCAGGTGGGGACAAGGACCTGCCCGCACCCAAGGAAATACCGAGAGCGCCGCCGGATACTGTTGACGATGTGGAGGGTTGGTGGGAGTGGGCGGATGTCGATGATGATGCGGACCGACAGGACGCGTGGGACCGTGCTCGACTGTGTAACGGTCGTGCTGACGTCGCCGTGGTTTGGGGAGAGATCGGAGACGGCAGAGATGGGGTAGACGCGGAGAGGGAAGCTGAAAGGGGAGGAGGGATAGAGAGAAAGGGTGGTTAGCTGTTACTTGATAGCCTTTCCAAATGATACGGCATCATCGCCACAGTTCGTGATCCGTCCGCTTTTTGTTCTCCGAATTTCTCCCGTATTGTGATCTGTTGATCCTTCCGATGTTGACTTCCATGAAGGCGCTCACGGGATGGGAATCTTCTCGCGACCTCCGCCTCCGCTCCGTGTCACACGAAAGGAACTTTGTTCTCTACTCACCAGCGTACCCCGACTGTGAGATATACCCTCCAGTCGAGCCGAACGTACTGACGGCGGCAGGAGAACTTATAGGACCTCCCACTGCCGGCGCAGAAGCCTGGGACGAGACGGAGGACGAGGCAGATGAACCTGAGTACGAGGTCAAAGGTTGTGTAGAGCCCGAGGACATGTTGAGAGTGGACGTAGGTGCCATGGCAGGGGAGGAAAGTTTGTGTGAGAGGATTTTAAATACGGGGGATCCAAAAGAGGTTGGTGTGGGGAAGTTGTAGGGAGACCCAGGTTGTGACGACGAGAGCGCGGAAGGGAGAACGAGGGGAGACGCCACCGGCATAGGCCGCATAGAGGAGCGAGACGGTTGCTTTTTGACGTTTTGTGTGGAGTTGGAAGAAGATGCAAGACTGGGGTTGATTTGAGCATGGGATGAGAGGAGAGATGCCGAGTCCTGAAATGTATCAGTAGAGCCGGGAGATGGGGAGAGTGTGCGGTCCGGTGAGCGCGGGAAGAGTTGATCAAGCAAAGAAGAAGGATGGGGTGCCTTGGCACCAACAATCGCCGACTTCACGACAACGACCCGAGAGGGTAGGGAGGCAAGGGAAAGGTTTGGCGAGCGGAGAGTTGATGGTGAGATTGATGAGCTCCCCGAGCTGGAAACGAGAGATGACGTGGAGGAAAGAGAAAGTGGCGCAGCGGGCCCATCTGAATTGGCGAGTCTTGAGCTGCACTTGAGCAACGTTTTTGTTTTTCGCTCACCCACCGTGAGTCCCAGACATCCCGTATTCTTTTTCCGCAGGACTCATGGTGCTGACGAGCGCCAAGCGAGCTTCGTTTTTCCAGCGTCTCCACTCCTCCAGTGATATTGGAACGCCTTGCTGTGGATTCCACGGTCCTCTGCCGGCAACGCTGATCTTTGATTAGTGTTTCCTCTCGTCTCTTTCTTCCTTCCGCCCAGTTTCAATACTTCTGCCCCGTTTGGGTAACACTCCAGCCCCAATTCCACCGCTTGCTGGCCCGGGCCCAACCGGAAATGCGTCTTTCGTCGGCCTTCAGCTGACTCTCCAGGATGTCCCCGTGCTGCAGCCAGCCAGTCCGCCTCTTTCGCGTGGTGAGTGATTCCGCAGGTGAATCCAGGTCCGGTAGTTCGCGGCCAAGATGACCCTGGCAAGATCCGGCGTGCATCCCTGCCTTGCATACCTCAATCTTATCCCCTTTGGGGAAAATTGCGACAATTTCAACACGAGCTCAGCAGAAGGTCAGAGCATTGCTTGTCAGAGTAGACATGTTTCAATGAGTATCTAGTACCCTAAAATCGCGCTTACCAGAAGGCATTTGCCAACACCAGGCAGACCAGGCCGACAATCTAAATTAAGATTTGGATGTCTCAATGTTCTTTTGCTATCATCAAGTACACGGTTATAAAATACAAGACGAAATAAATAATAACGTCCTACCCTTTCTTCAACACCTTACGCTTCTCTTAGAGTGGGTCCGTTCCGGTGTTCTGTTGTCACCGCCAACCCCCCCTCTTATCCCCACATGTAGCAACGGAAAGTACCCGCTCTGGGCAGTAGTTTTGTTCGTCCCGGCACACCACGAATCCTCGAATCGAAATATACACAGCACCGCATCACCGACATTCAGCGCTACCTCGTCCGACTCTCGCGGCTCAAACGACCGGACGCAAGTGAGAAGAATACGAAGGGAATGGGGAGGCGCAAGTCGGGGTATCGCTGGGACATGGCCGTTGGTATCCGAGATGGCGGGAGACACGTACGCCGGTGCAGTCTCATGGCGACGGAGAGGAGACTTGTGAGCGACAAGAGGAACACTGACAGGCCCCGTGACTTTCAGTCCATTCATCATGTCCTTCAAAGTCGCGGTGGATTGCGACATAGGTCCAAGCAGACGGGCCGTGCTGAGATCCAGAGCTGACTCCCAACCATTGTCACCTCCATGCATCAGACCCCCATTCATCGCCACCACCGGAGGCTTGCTAGACGTCCGTTCGACAGTATTCACGTGGTCTTTTTCCTCTCGACCATCTCCAAATTCCAGATACGCACGCTCGAGCTCATCCTCCAGCGCCAGAACCTTTTCCCGCCACACCTCAACTTCAGCTCTGGCCTCTTCAGCATCTCTTGTCAATTCTGCCGACCGTATTCTCTCCGCATTGAGCTCTCCTTCCAACCGTCGCACAGTTAGCTGCACAGAGTTGGCCCGTCGCCGCTCCAGGTCAATGGTGCGCTCAAGATCCGCAAGCCGTTCTTTCGAAGGCCCCGACGCATCGCTCGATCGTCGCTTGGTGCTGGACGATCCTTCTCCATCCTTGCTGGATCGTTTCTTACTCAACGAAGACTCTCCTCCACGCTTCTTTTTGGTCCCATCTGATCCCCGCGAGGGTGAAGACCGCGAGGTACGAACTTCACCGGTGGCGGAGACGCTGCTGGGTTTCATCTCCGGGTCCGGAGACGCAGCTTCCGCAACTTCGTCCACCCGCTCCAGTTCCTGAAGTCGGGGCGCTTGCTCCGTAATGTCAAGTTCGTCAGTGTCCTGCAATGAGTCACCAGGCACGATTTCTTTCCCGGACTCCACACCGTGACCTCCCGTTACAGGCAAGGCACCGTCCCCTGGCTGCGATCCCTGCTCTTCAAGCTTGGCCCTGAGCTCAGCGCGCTCGCTATACCATTCGTCCCGTTCCCGTTCAAGCGCTGCTAGACGTGCAAGTGCGGCGCCGAGAGCGGCGAGGTCGGAGAGCGGTGGTTGTGTCGACGGCGTCTCGGAACCCTCTGGCAACACCCCCTCAAAGCCTGCAGCGAAATCCGTGGACGAGATCTCCGCAAACTGCCCACTCAAAGGCGTCTCTGCGGCAACAGCGGTAAGACTCACGCGGTCCCACTCGTGGTGGGTAGGAAGCGGGTGTGGTCGCGGGAATATCGGTTCCTCAGGTTCGTCGAGAACACTCAGGACCGTAGACGCGGGTTCTACGGTCGCAATAAGCGAGCTCCTGCGGGACGCCGCGCGTTCTTCGTCCAATGCGTGAGCGTGGGTGCCGTGAGCGACAACTGTGCCGGCAAGGGGATCCGCATCGGGACGAGGAGGGAGGGAGGGAGGGCGATGGAGAAGACCGGTAATGGTGGGCTTGGGGGAGGTTGGGGAGAGTAGCTGGATAATGGGCGAATTGGTTAGAGGTGCGAGAAGTGTGAAAACAACCTCAAACGGGTTTGTTCGCCAAAGCAGCAACTAGCCGTGTACACCCAACGCACTGACTGCTACAGGACGAGAGCACACGAGGAGCAAGATATGACTCACCTCACGATCAAGACCGTGGTCGCCAGGCATCGCCTCCATTTCCAAGAGTGCCGATTCCTCCTCGATCTCCTCCCTCTCCGGATCCCACCGCCCCTCAAACAACTCCGCAAACTCGGACGTCTTCAACGTCCAACCACCTTCATCCACACCCTCCTGAATCTGCGCCGCCCGCTCCACGTGCCGCCGCATCACCCTCGCGCCTCCTTCGAGCAACGCCTGGACGACGTCCAACGCCGGCACGAGGTCCATCTCGTCCGTCAAGTCCCCCGCGGGGGGTGGTGGGGGGTTGTCGAAGCGCACCGAGGCGCCGCGTTTGTTGAACGTGCCCTTTGTAGATAGCGCGAGGTCGAGCGAGGAGAGGAGTTCGTGGCGGGTGAATGTCCACCGCGATTGCGAGGCATCGTACGACGGCGTCGACCAGGCGAGGGGGAGGTTGGGGTCGGCGCCTGGAGGCAAACGATTGGCCGGGGGGGGGGGGGGGGTTGAGACGGGGTGAAGAGCTCAAGGAGAGGCCATCGAGCCACACAACCCATTGACATCGGCCGACTGCCATCGCCGAGCCAGAGCCCCCCATCTCTCCGCCACTCTCCACCTTCTTTCTCACCTGCCTCCAACAAACACGCAACGACCTCTGCTCTCATGGTGAGGATAGCGAGGGCCAGGACAGGTTCACCCATCTGAACCAGCTGCCTCTTATCGTCCTTTTCCTCGAACATGATCTCGGCCATGCCCAGCATCAGCCCGGACTTGGGCTTTACCAGAGCCTGCTTCTTCACGGGCACGACGATCGTCACACGCTTTCGCGCCTGGTTCGGATCCGCGCCGTCCAGCAGGGACGCTTTCATGGCCTCCACGTCCCCGGCTTCGACGTTTTCCAGGAGCCGTTCGTTTGGAATCATGGTTTGGAAGCGGGTATCGGGGGAGGGAAGGTTGGGAAGGTTTGTGGCACCCAAGTTCCCCGCTGCCGTCTGCACAGCATAAGAGGGACTTCACCAAACAAGATGACATCTCTTTGAGGATATACAACAGCGAGCAACAATACAACAATAGAGGTTACGTTATGGTACTTTCAAAAACTCGGTACTGTATCTGGCACGTATAGCCAAACAGAGTCCATCACAACAATCGTTCAGTAATCAATTACCAGCCAACACTTTTCTGCCGGGAGCTGCCCTGGATTTTGCTCCGACGTATCTTCTGCTGCACCTCGTTAAACACTCTGATCATATCTGGGTCCTTGTCCCTCGCCACGGTGGCAACGGCCTCCTTGGAGGGCCATGCACCGTGCTCCAGCAACAAGCGCACGATGGCCGGGTTTTTCTTCACCCGCACAGTTCGCAACGTCTCGTTTGCAACGGGGTCCTTGAGCTTCACCATGGCGCCGCTGACGTTGATCCACAGATCGCCGAGTTTGCGCAGGTTGAGCGTCATGACGCCCGACACGTGGCCCTCCCTGTCAAAAGCCCACCCGACGCCCAGCGCGAACTCGAGCGCCGATTCAAACTTGTACGACACGTCCCAGCTGCCCTCTTGCACCTTTCGCCACACTTCCTTGGTCCACACGGGGCGTGATTTGATGATCTTCCATTCGACTTCTGCGTTCACATTGGCCCCCGCTTGAAGGAGCGTGTCGACCACTGCCACGTCATTACGGATCATCGCCTGCACCAAGGCGGACTCGCCGAGCACGGCTTTATGGTGCGTCTCACTGGACCCAAAGCCCTTCTCCTGCTCGTCGCCATTGAACCAGCTCTTTCTGCGCACGGCTTTGTTGTAGACCTTCACGCCTAAGATCACGCGCTTCCTAACGTTCGGATTCGCACCGAGCCGAAGTGCGACCGCGACGCCATTCGCGTCCCCAGATTCAACGGAATTGATAAGGAGGCAGTCCGGGGGCGAGAGGGCGACGACAAAATTGTCGAATGGAACTGGAGGCTGGGCGTTTGGTCCAAGAGAGAGGTGGCGGCCCAGGGAGGTCATTGCGCGGATGAATGAAACAGACGATGGCGGTGGTGGGGGGAATGATTTGGAAACTACACGATGGGCTGCGTCAAAAGATCGCGCGGGGTGTGATCGGTGTCCGGGAGACTAAGCGGAGCGATTCGACGTCGCCGTGCCGACGTGTCGCCCAGAAGTTAGCAATCGCACTCGCGGATGCGACGCGCAGTCCCAAGAGAATTTTTTTGTGTCCACTGGCAGAGTGAGGGAGGATCAGGCCAGGGTCGTGTAAGGTGTGCGGTTCGGAAAATCTATCCGTCCAGCCTCATTCTTCGTATGTACTGTAACTCCCCTTTATCACATCACATGTTGTTCAGATTGACAATTGTTCAAATGACAGGGCTTTCTGTTTGGCATCTACATGTGCGAGTCACAACCACTCAAATCCCTTCCACTCACGTCCGACAATCTGCCCCATTGCTTCCACCGAAAGCGGTTCCTTGATCACCTCCAGGCCACGGTTCCCTGAAGAGGCGCTGTAAACAACAAGATGAACATTCTGCGGACTATCTGCAGAGTGTAACTGTTGAGCAGCCTTGAACACTGAGCAAGTGGAGTTCCCCATCACGGCAACAGCAGCAAACCTCGGTGACGGGAAGGCAACTTGTAAGCCAAGGTGTACCCGGGCAGTGCAAAGTCCTTATCGTGGGCGCGAAATCTGTGTTGGAGGTTGGTGAGTTCTGTGCTGGGAAAAGTTTTGGAGACATGGATGCGGGGGTCCAATTTGCTCACGGCATTCCAAAGTGCTGACGTGGAGTCCGTGCCATCCAACAAGAAAATAGCGCGGAAAACTATTGGGTTCGTATCGAGACGGTCATGCACCCGACAGGAAGTATCTGGGGGATTCTCGATTTCCACCTCTTCCAGTGCCGCGTCAAGAGTACCCCAAAGTTTTGATATTGTGGAGCTCCAAGGACCTGTGGAGCATGCGAGTCCCCTCGTCTTATCTTGCACATCGCGCACTGCGTTCAGCGCCTGTTTTCCAAGCCGGTCTTCTAGTCATGCGAGCAGAACCCATCGACGACGCACACGGTACAATTCCCAGGCAAAGTCAATTGCTGCATCTTTCATCGTATGATCGTACGCAACGACAATACCCCAACCTCCATCCAAGGTTGCCATGTAACCTGACGGGGGATCAGATTCGAGATTTTTGAACCACAATCTATCAGGTTCGAGCTCCCACGCTGCCCCATCCAAACCCTGCCTTAGACGCAAATTTGTCCACCCTTTCACTTGGAAACAGTTTCCGTTGACGGTGATCCCAGCAAGTGGTTCATGTTCGACAGAGACGACTTCCTTCCACGGACACTCGTCTGGAAGTCCAGAAATGCTGAGACGGTCGATATTGCTGGTCTCAAGGTGCCAGACACCGTCACCGTCACGTCGGTAGCTAATCTTGGTAGGAAGGGTGGGTTCAATGACATGCTGAATGTGAATTGGCCCACGTCCATGATGTCTCAGGATGCCAGAATGTGATGTAGCTTGAGTCCAGGCGGGTGAAAGGGGTTTAGGAGGTGTCCATTTGCTCCAACGGCGATCAATGGAGGTGAGTTTGGGAATCCTGCTGTTGAAACGGTTGAGATGGGTTGTGAGAAAGTTCTCGGCCACATCAAAGACGCTGGCATCTGTGGCAAGCGGATGCAAAAGGTGAGGTACGTCGCTGGCGATGGCGGTTGCAGCAGCTTGAAGTCGTTTGTGACTCTCGCGGAAAAGGTTGGATAAGAAGGTCTTGCTCGAATCACTTGTAAAACATCTAATCGTGTAGAAAACATGAGTACAGGAAAAAATTGTAACGCATCACGTACCAATGTTGGGACTGTGGCTCCATTTTCCGCCATGTCGAGTGTGTGTTTGGACGTATGTAACCATAGAGCGTCTTGAGGGGAAAGGGAAGCCAACATTTTGTCAGACGTCGACTCTTCAACCAGCACAACGGCAGCAATTGAGTCGGTAGAAATACCGACTGCCCCAAACAAAGCGCCCACGCAGCCCTGACCAATCCCCACCAGTGCAATGGCGCCGAGGGAGGCTTCAAATCGTCAAACGACGGGCCTGGCCCCCGCACAATGCATTTCCCAGCCTCAATGAGCTCCGAGATAGCCGCGGTTGCCACAAAGAAAGCACTATCTTCAACATTCACGCTGATGGGGACAATTGTCCATGCAGATGGTGAAGTGGGAAAGCGGAGGTTGTCGAACATTTGGAATGTTCTGGAGCAATGATGGGGTCGCAATATTGACCCTGTATGAACCACAACGATCGGGGCAGAATCCCCATTCTCCGGGGGATCTCGTGGCGGTGATACCATTGCAGTACAAATTGAGGCGTGCAAGCTTGGAAATGTGATGAGAAAAGGTTCGGGGGAGTTCACCGAGTGAAAACAGGTGCGGAACCGCAACACTCTCCGAGCAGGATTCGTAGCCGACAGCGGTTCTGACACAGAAATCTCGACCTTCAGCTGATTGTCTGTGTCCGCAACTACTGCTTCTGGTGGTAGGTTCGGCATTTTCAAAAGTACGGGGAAGGGTTGGTTGGCTTCAATGAGTTGAAGGAACTTGGATTCGTGGACTAATGGGCCCTCGCTGGTTTCGAGTGATGTGGAAACAGTGAGAGCCCCAGGTTGAATAGTAGCATGTGGAACAATAACGACGGAATAAAACGGGGACGCAGGTCGTCCGCTAAGGAATGGCGTGGGGGTCGGTCGAAAGAGGACAGATGAACAACGTGCCCAGTTTGCCTAAACTACATGTATGCACTCACTCTACGAGGTAAGGAATGATAACATCGTCTTCCAAGATATGAAATCCGAGGCCTCCATCATTCACGGATTTGAGTTTGCACAAGAGTGCTTTGGAGTGCTTCCCATATCCGCCGATCCATCTCCGATTTGGAAGGTGTGATGTTCGGCTTCGAGTTTTTGAATGGGAGAATGTGACCCAACAACCGTGAACCAGCGCTCGTCCAGATTGCAACTAATTGCATCGTTGCTTCCAGGCGGTGCCACAACCATGTAGAGTCCTGGATCCGCGATTTGGAAAGCCATTCCAGGAGAGATGCAAGCGGTCGCGA
This sequence comes from Gonapodya prolifera JEL478, assembly GCA_001574975.1. Lineage (NCBI taxonomy): Eukaryota > Fungi > Monoblepharomycota > Monoblepharidomycetes > Monoblepharidales > Gonapodyaceae > Gonapodya > Gonapodya prolifera. The sequence goes on along the minus strand of KQ965750.1, from coordinate 131,980 downwards.
CGTCGAGCTGATCGTGCAAGGCTGGCGAAAAGGATGATTGTAAGGGAGGATTCGAGTTGCCATCTTCGGATTTGATTTCCCTTGGATTATATGTCGAGCTTGTTGAAATATTTGGATGAGCTGTTGCCATTGAGAAAAGAGACATCGTGCAGAGACTGGCAATCAAGCTGCGCATGAAATGTCTCCCACAAACTGGCTTGACCACGGCAGAGCCACGAAGTCCGCGAAGGTCCGCGACTAAATATTGAATGTGAGCTGCCATCTGTGGCTGAAATATCGAAACAAGAGCGGAGAAGGCCCAATTGAAAGTAAGTTGTCCGACTTCCCTCGATTTATTTTTACATGTCTGTTTATTTGGGGTTGAGATGATTTGGTTTGGCAACGCCTTGCTTGGTTTGAAATGATTGATGTGTTCCAGACGCAAAGTTAAAATTCAACCGATTCGCGACCTGTGGTCCTGGCAGGGCCCCCTCTTGTTCCATGAGCTTCTAGGCTGTGGCCTCATTACAGCTCGAAATATAATGTGATTTTGCTACGAAGTCTCCCAACGCACTCGCCATGTCTGCGATCCATCAGGTGAGCGAGTGCGGCCACATCGCAATCGCGACCAGCAGCACAGGCGATTGCAATCCCGGCGCCACCGAGCTCCACCTCTTTCTGATCTTTGACGTGTCCATCCCAGGCGGCGTCCGAATTCGGCCTCCAACCAGCGGTGGACGACAAAGGAGCTTTAGTTTTCCAATGCGTGCAGTGCTTCGCCGTATTGAAAAGGTGGGTTGTGTCCTTTCTTAAACGCTTCATCCCCCCTCTCATCGCTATTGCCACCCACCCACATCATAAGCCCTCGTCGGTCCAACTGGTCTGACCATCAAAAGACGCACCAAAAGGACCGCCAGAGGTTCCCATGCACAGCCAAGGACTGCGACGCGACGTTCTATCGGCTTGGAGACTGGCGACGACACATAAAGTTTCATCAAGGCGAGAGGTCGTTCGAATGCACGAGCTGTGGGAAGGCGTTTGGCCGGTAGGTATTCATGGCGCAATGGGAAAGTGAGCGGACTAAGTAGGGACCCTTGATGAAACCATAAACTCACATCGGATTCCACATTGACTCTCCGAATCACCGAAACTTTATTTCCCTGTCACCGGAAACCTGGAATGCCAAGGACGCTCCCCCCTCCAACACCTGAGTCTCGCTTACCATCCACCACTCACGTAGACACGATCACTTGACGCGACACGAAGCCAGCGGGTGTCCCCGGTCTCGTCTACGCCCTCTTGTGCTCCCGCCCTCGGAGAGCTCCACGGAGGCACGAGCCCCGGATCCTCCGATCGACGTGGACGCTGAAGTCACCGACATTGACGTGAACGATGCGGAATTGACGCAGCTCATTGAGGGCGTCGGGCAAGACTGGCTCGAGAGATTCATTGTCGAGTTGCAGAATTGGTACGGCTGTGCACCTCCCCCCTGCGTTATGGGTGTTCTCACAGTTTTTTACGCCTTGCAGGCACAACTCAAACGAACCCAGCATTGAAGCACCACCTGAGCCTCAAAGCCAACCCGCGCAAGAACTCACACCGCCTCCCTCACCTCGCATGTTGGGCGCTCAGTGCACCACCCAAACCTCCACGTCACATCCTACCTCGACCACCGCCCGCACACACCTCCAACCACCCCTCCCGAGCCGCCGGCACTCTCGCCCACCCCCGGCACCACCACCACCAACGCCCGCGCCCAACCACGTCGACACGGACTCTCGCTCTCCCCTCGACGCACGGTTCCCGCCGCACGGGGAGGACGTTTGGCTCACCCCGCCTGTGCCTTCGCAACCCTGGGTCCCCGCAACTCCTGCCCCTCGTGTGGACCCCACCGTGGACGTCGACGAGCTGCTGCAAGTTTTTTCTGGCACTGGCGCCCTAGCAACGACCGGAGAAGTGCAGTTTGGATTGTGGGAGAGGTGAGAGCCACGGGTGAGGTGGTGTTGTATGGTTGGTTTTCAGGCAGTGTGTGTGAAAGGTTGTGTGGTTTTCACTGGGACACACATGGAAGGAGCATTTTTTTTCCCTTGCTGCTCTGTGCGCTGTTGGGAGACATTTGTCCAGTGACTGAACGGCTTTCAATTGTTCACTTTTCGTTATAAGGTCCTTCTCGTTCTGAGCATCATTAAATTCAAAGCATTTCGTGAGGCACGCGAGATGACGGGAGGGCTAGTTTGATATGCTTCCGCTTTTGCGAATGCAAAGGGTACAGAGTATTGGACGTCGGCGTGGTTGTTTTTTCATAGACTCATCTTTCTTGCTTCTTCCCTTTGGTCTAATAACCTGTAACATAATACATGTTTTCTGTTCAATAATGGGCTTGCGGGGACTTTAATGAGATCTCTGAAGCGACATCACGTTTCGTTGCAGTGCCATATTGTTGAGTACATTATTACGCGCACACATAATTATTTCCGCATTACCCAAAGTCCTTTTTCGCCAAACTTATAGAATTAGCAAATCTCCCACAACGGGCCGGTGGTCGCTGCTCCAGACCCCGCCGTAATGACTTTCCAAAACCGCATGCCCCTCGACGGCCCACTTGACGCCCTGACCCTCTCTGGGTCCAGCAAAAACAAAATCTATCAGCTTCGTTTCGAAGCCGTCGGAGCACGTTGTGGGTGGAAACCCGGTATACGTCCCAGCGTCAACATGTCCGTACTGCTGTCGAGGATCCGACGTGAGAAGGCGAGTGTCGGAAAACGGAGATGGAGAACGTGATAGCACGAGATAGGCTTTGTCGGAGGGCAGGCTGTTGAGGTCACCTGCGAGGATGAGGACATCAGGGGTGAGCATAGATGTGGCGTTGGTGGGGTAAGAGGTGTTGGATGGGGTAGAGGTGTTGGATGGGATAGAGGTGTTGGTTGGGACAGAGGTGTTGGTTGGGGTCGATTTGTTGGATGGGGTAGCCGCACGTGTGTGAATGAACGTGGCGTTTGTAAATCCCCTTGCTAAAATATCGTTGACGGTGTCCGCGATGAGCTTGGCACCCTTTTCTCGCGCCACTTTCCCGACATCATCAAGGTGCGTTGAAGACACGAGGAGCTTCTTCCCTGACACTCTGTGTCTGAACAGCGCCAGAGTTACGATCCTGTGCGAGCTTGCGTCCCAGCCTTTCGAGGGCACTGACGGTGTCTGTGAAAGCCACAGTGTTCGATTGGCGATGAGTGCAAAGTCTCGTGGTCGATAAATTACGGGCGAGTATTCTCCCCGTGTGAGGCCATCATCACGACCAACACCGACATAGGACCATTCATCTGTGACGTTCGCCGCTGTGGTTGTGTTTGTTGCGGATGCATTGACAGGTGTCGTCGAGACATTTCCGGACCGCCATAGCGTCGAGGGAGCATTCAGCTCACGTAGCAAATCAATGAGTTGGTGATGCATCACTTCCTGGAGGCATATGAACGCCGCCGGGTGGTGTCGCATCGTATACCGATATTGAGTTATGAGAAAGGGTAAACGGACGTCCCATGGAGCCTCCCCCAGTGGTTGTGCGATCCGAGTAGGCGTGAAAGTGCGAGCGGTTGTGGAAGCTTTCGGAGATGGGGGGGGTGGCGGCTGGGGGGCGTACCGAATATTATGCGAGATGATGCGCAGGGGGAGGTTCAATGGCCAGGATGCGTCGGAGGTAGAGTTTTCCGCGCCGTCCGGCGGACCGGCTGTGTAAAAATCGTTGGTTCCCTGCATTGAAGCTCCGATGCCAAGCTGCGCCGCATGTACCAAGCCTTGTACATGAGCGAATGCAGTGGCGACGATGACCAAGGTGTGCAAATATGCCCAGCTTATGCAGTGGCGCTGCGATCGTGCCATCGTGTGCTCCTCTGGGATGAGGAGTTGATATGGAGCTCGACCACGAAAGTTTGTTTCAAGGTGTCCCTGCTTGCAACCCTGGTGTGCCTAGTGACCTTTGCCCCCGGCCCTTTACACATTTATGGACTAGAAGCAGAAGAGCATTATAATTTAATATTTTGGAATATTGAATAGTGTGTCTATCCAAAAGTCATAGTAAATTAAGATAAAAAATGCGATCAACGCAAGACTTGAGCGTTCTTGTTCGTGAGCCGCTCACATCACATTGCAGCCCTTTTCTTTCTCCTTATCCCAGCTCCCCCTCCTTCTCCCACTGGCTTTCTCACCACCTTTCCCACCGCCTCCGGCATCACCCCGCGCCTGCCCCCGTTCGTCGAACCCCTTCCTCGTCTTGCTCGAAGCCCCACCTCCTTGTTGGCTCCCGGAATCTCCATCTCCAGGTTTCCACACACCAGTGACCCCGTCCAACATCGACCAGCGTTTAAGGGCGTTGCCTTGCGGGTGAGGAACCTCCAGGGTGGACGTCGGAGGCGGCACTTGCTGATGTGGGCGCACTGCGAGCGGCTGATAGCCACTCTTGGTGCCACTGCTCAAGGGTGAAGAGGCCCTATCGGGTGCTCTTTGGGCGACAGCATCGGTCTTTGCTGCGCCTGCACCCGTCGTTGCATTCCCCCCCATCACTAGGTCGCTTGGGAGCCTGTAGAGGTGAGGTGACGACACCCTGCGCTGGCGAAGCGCAGGATTGGTCGGGGATCCTGTTCGGGCCATTCCGCTGGGTGACGTGGAAGTCGGCCGGGACGTGGGGTATGTGATGCTGATGCCGGATGTTTGTCGGTCTGGTAATCTTCCATTGGGACCGCTCGCGGCTTTCCGGGCAAATGCTTCGATCCAGTCTATGGGCGTATTGAGGCTGGGGAGTGAGACTGACGGGAGAGATCCGGACGAGTTGGTGCGGGTGATTGGAGAGAAGTGGTTGAGCGTGGACGTTGGAGAAGAGAGGGGTGGGGGTGGCGAGTACCTGGGGGAGGTCGACGGGGCGGGTGGAGGATCTTGGTTGAGTGACGAGAAACCCGAGGAAGGTGGTGGGGCAGCGAATTCGGGGGAGTCGTCAATCTAACAACAACAAAGAATAAATGAGAACCACCAGGAGGCAATGATCACCATCAGACATCTCGGCAACCACTACCAGGCAGGATATATGCTCACCTCGTAGTCATCTGTGTCGAATGAAGCCATCGAATTGTCCCTAGAAGCGCTCAATATTGTCCCTCCCTGCCATTCATTTTTGGCATGTATTTGTGACTTCTGGGAGCGCGAGTCGTTGGTTTTGTGAGGTGGGGGTACCGAATGGGGTGTCATGGCCGATTCCACAACCGAAGCTCTCTTCGAGTGATTCTGTGCCAGTTCCGAATGTGCTCCAAGCGCTGAGCCTGTGGACGATGACCTAGAGTGCGTAGGGGAAGACCTCCGAGAGTTGGCATGGTAAGGGGAGTGGTAAGGCGTTTGATCCGAGGGCGAGGGTGCAGCAGCGCGGCCACTGTGACGGCTACTTTCTCGCCTCCTCGCGGGAGTCTCAACGAGGGTATGTGAAGGGGACGGCGCGGGCGACGGACGTTGCGTTGATGTCCCTGAATGTGCCATCGAGTGGCGGGAATGGGTGGAGGCGGATGACGTCGTCGTCTTCGCCTGCACGGCGCCAGGAGAAGGGGGGGTCCACCACGGATCCAGGTGGGGGGATTCTCTCGCCGGAGACGCTGTCGAACCCGCTATGGAACCGGGTCGGGCGCCACCACCGGAGTTGTCACCGGCATGGGCTTTTCCCGCCAGGTAAGATCTCGGGCGAGTTTTCACCCACCGCGGCGGTGTTGGCGGTGGTGAGTCGTCGTCCGCATGTGGTCGCGAGGGGCTGGCGGGGATAATCGTGGCACTCGGACTGATGACAGGCGTGTCCGTCGTGGAAGACCCGCGGCGATTCTGAGGTGGTGCACTACGCGGAATGAGAAGATGAGATTGTGCGAGCGGTGCTTGCCGTGGAGGAGAATGGATTGGGCTGCCTGGACTCGAAACTGGAGAGGCAGGTCCCGCCCCATCGATTTTCCTGGATCCGAACAGCACATCTGCTACCTCGAACGCCTCGTGCAGCGTGGGCCGTCGTCTGCGTGGGCTGGTCGGGCCGTTTCCCGTTCCAACTCCCGAATCGAGGCTGTGGCCGCCAGCCGTCAACATCTCTCAGTCTCCCCACGTCCCGATCGTGCTTTGTTTTGCGATGTGGCCAAGTTTAAAACTTGTGTGGGTAATTTGGCCTGGTGTCCTTCAGACTCCGGAAATTAGGGGTGGTGGTGGCAGGGAAAGTCTCCGATTCGGTCCAGAGACCCGTCCGATCGCGTCGCCGATGCAGCTCGATGGAAAATATCTTCTTTTCGGACGAGCCAGGCTGGATAATGCGCGGGATTCCGTGTTCTGACAATAGTCCCTTCGAAGTGTGAACACCCCTTTATACCGATCGGAACTGTTACCCGCGTACAGACACAGAATGGCTGATGCAGAAGTGGCTCCTGAAGTACATTGTATAATTTATCGGTATGTAAAGTGCAACTTCGCAAACCTCCCATCTTCCGATGTCCGAAGAGTCCCTGAAGTCTCCCAGCTGCGAAGATCTGAGCTCTCCAAGCGGAATCATTCAATCACATGGCCAGTCCTCCGGACTCAGTTAGATCCACATCGCTGGCTTCACCCTCGCCTCTGCCGCCTTCGACGATGAAGCCCGATCACCTGCCACCCCTACCTATTGACTCATCTCGAGCATCACCTACTCCAGACACCTCCTCCCTCACCGCAGACACCGCGTCATCCATCACGGATTCATCGTCGCCATCGATGCTCGCACCATTACCCGCCTTCGCATTCAAATTCGACGACGCCGGCGCTTGTGACTCGCCAGAGGCTCCTGAGAAGGCTTTTGGGACTCCAGCACAAATACATCACCAAGTTAATGCCGCAGGTACTAGTTCGGTCAACTCATCAAATTCCCCTTTCCACCCCGGCACAATGCGTGGAAAAGTTGGAAGCACCCCGTCGCTAAATGACTTCATGGCTCGAGCCGACGCACATGGGCATGGCCATGTTCGAAGGGGGTCTACTCCGTCCGTGGCTGAGGAAGAAGGTTTACAGGTTGTGAACGCAACAACCAAAAGGAGGACAATTCTTTCCCTTCCTTTTCTTGGGGGAAGTGGGAGTCTCGGTGCATCCGGTCACGGCAAGGGAGATTCGAAAGGGTCGCCGGCGCTCGCGTCGTCGTTCGACTGGTCGTCCGTAGCCAATGACAAAAAGCAAGGGGGTTGGAAGGATATTAGGGTTGACGTGTCAAAGGAAGACATGGAAACGGTTGTGAAAAGCTGGAGGGAAATTGGGGACGCGGGGTTGATGGAACGAATGGGAGTGGGTACATGAGCGAATGTTTGGAGTTTGCACTCACACCCACACTTCATACTGTATTTCGCACAGTCCCTTACACTGGAATGCCTGCTATCCCAAAACCCAGCGTATCATCAGCACATCTCGGACCCCAACCACTTCCCCATCATTCGAATATTGAATCGAATGGTGCGAGGTGCCGAGGCTTCTCTCGCCGGACGAGACAGACGAGCAACCGTGGCTGAAATGCTGGAGCTCGGAAACCGACATATGAACGAGTGGGGGATTGGACTCAAGGACTACAAATGCATGGTTGTCGGCATGTAGGTTTGGAAAGGCTGTCTCGCACGATGCACATGCCAGACCACTTTTGCGTCACAGAACCTACGGACTCACCGACGTTCACCCCTCCGCCTCCACTTCACGCCCTCCTGTTCCAGCTGCACGTGTGATACGTGCCTGGCAAATGCTCTTGCGCGAGACGTGCGCGGTGATGAACCGAGGTGGCATGATGGGCGACGAAGAAATCAAGAAAATGAAAAAAGAACTCGCTGATATCCAGGAAAAAGAGGCGAAAGAGGGTGGGTCCGCATCGTCGAGAGCAGACGATCCGGGATGCTCGGTCATGTGAATACATGAACCCACTTGTTTTGAATTTCCTTCATTAATTATTTAATAAACAATCGCATTTCATCAAAAGAGGGTTGGAAGCGACAAGCGAAGTTAGCAGCACAGGTGCACAACCACCATCCACCCCACCCCACCCTTGAATCCGGTCGGGTGCCGTCACCTCGTGGGACTGAGACCACGCTCATTTTTTCGGTGCTTTGGGACGAAAAATCTGTAAGCTGACGTAGCGATGGACAGCTGGGAGTAAAGGGGAGCGATGACCACTGAACGGCGATTCCCTGGAACTGGTCTCGTAATTCCGCATAACGGAAGCTGACTTCATTTTCTTGTTCATTTTCTGCTCTCACAATCGTTTCTTGATTGCTCGACGCGACTGGAAGTAACCTAAAGGGCGATAGATCGCAAGCTTGCCATCCCCGCGTTCGCCTACGGATAGAAACAATTCGCAATGTCCGTTGCTGTTTCTTTCCCTCCGAATCCTTCGCCCTTCCCGCCTCGGGCGGCCTCTTCGTCAGCGGCACCGCAACCATCTCCAGCTCCTCCACAACCCACGTCTCATGCCCAATCCTCGGTCGCTCAACCTTCAACCCAGTCTGCGCAGCATCATCCGGGCCAGGGGTCTTCTGTGGCGTCGGCGGTTTCGGCGCGGCCACCTGCACAACCACCAGGAGCTGGAGTGTCCAGCACTGGAGGTGGGACGAATGGATCGGGGGGACCATACAGACCGGTCAAGCGCGAATCACAATCTGGTCCTGTCAATGGCGTGCTTCACTCCTCCGCTGCTTCATCCCATCCTCCTCACGGCGGTCCGGCGAACCAACAACAGGGGAACTCCGGCTCCGCAGAGCGTCGGGACACTCTCGGATTGAAACGACGTCTGATGGACGGTTTAGGAAGAGACGATTTCAAAATTTACTGGAGAGCTTTGGGGCTCTTTCTGACAGGAAGGTTGACGCGCGGGGAAATGGAGGATAGGGTCGGAACAATGCTGGGCGCTAGACTGAGTAAGTTGCAAATATTCTCTGGGAGTGTACATATGGGCGGATCGTTTTGAGTGAGAGAAATGGTGTGGTTGTTCGGGAAATACGCAAGGGACGGTACCTATGTCGGTGAATGTCCAGGAAGTACGTCCTTCCGCACCGAAAGACGATGGCTGAAATGGCTGTCGGTGCGTGTGATCATGGATACAACATATTTTGGATGATACGGAGTTGAGAACAGGATTCAGGAGTTATTTCCGGAAACAGAAAGGAGAGCTATAGCAATACTGAGAGACACCACTGCTGCTACAAATGTTTTCACTCCTTTGGTCCTAGAAATGTCGTCTATTTTCAAGGTTTTCTGTCTCCTTCTTGGCACTTCCCCGTATCTCGAGTCTAAATCTCGCATCATACCGCTTTCCAGGACCACTCCACAACAATCTCTTAATATCTTTAATCAATAATGCTCGGCTTCCTAGCCCCAAAGCCCCACTCACTCCTGCGACAGGAACCGGTACCGGTGTGAAAAGAAAAGCAGAATGGGACACAGAAGAGAACCCGGAGGATGCCGACGGACGGGGGGTGAAGAGGACCAGGGGAGAGGAAGAGGACGAGGTGAGAAATATAAATGGAACTTTTTCTGTGCCACAGACTTTAAACCCGGGTTTCTCATCCGTCTTCAGGAGGCACCGCTTTTCATACCACTTCAGCGAATCGTGCCTCTCCCTTCTCCAAACCGCGTCTCACTACCAGGTTCTGTCAATGGTAGGTCCTTTGTTGCATTGTATGGAGCTCCAAAGTCCCGACATTATACGTCCGGTCCACAGCCCCTGCCGAACCCCTTCCTCCCTCCCTCTCCGAACTAGGCGACCTCCCTACATTTGACCACCTTCGCGCCAAGCTCCGTGTTGCTGCAAACGCAGAACGCGTGGGAGAAGTTGGCGCGATCCCAGGGATGCCCTCACCTGCTGTTGTGGGTCGTGACCCTGTCCAGGATGGAGCTGTGGAGGTGCTTGCTCTGGGTCTAGAGGTAAGTACGGGAACTAAAAATGACTTGATCCGGGACCGAAAATCGTTTCTTGGTTCTCATACGACGTCCTTAGGCGTACCTCAAGAACCTCCTGTCCGCATGCATTTCGCACATCCGCAATGATGCTTGGCGAACCACGGCTCCTACTGTCGCAAATGTATCATCGAATGGCGATTTACCGCCGGAACCAATCGAAGTCCATGTGCATCACCCGGTTCAACATAGCGCCGAACACTGGAGTGACGACGAACAGGAAACGGAGCGCCCCACCACTGGTCCGGTCGTGCTGGTAGACGGAAAGGGAAAACGGCCGTCTTTGCGAGTATCGGACGACACGGAACCAAAGCGGACAATTGCACCATCTCGGACGAGAAATGGCTCTTTGGAACGCTCACCTGGGAAACGGTCCCTCGGCGACAAGGGATTGCCACATCCTGAACACTGGCCAACACAGATCCATATCGTGGAATCCACGACATCGAATCCATCTGCATCGTTACAGCCTTCTGGCCGGCTAAACATAGCAGACTTGCTGTATGCGATGGCGGCGCATCCACACCTTGCACCCACGTATTCGGGCTTGGCACAAGAAGTGGCGGTGGTGGAGTCTGCAGTGGAGGAGGCCGAGGCTAAATTTTGGGACGGTTCTTATGTACGGGACGCGGAGCTCGATTTTAGGGATGGAGTGTCGAGGAGTGACCTGCATGTTTCACGGGATCGATGACAAGTGTTTCGCGTTGAAGTTTCAATCGGTGGGGCCTCGGGGGAGGTCTCAGTGTAAATATGGATGTTTTACTACTACCAGGCAACTACATCTCGGTTACCGCCCACACCTACTGTACTACCATCTGTGCGGACTGATTTGTGTGAGAGCGCTGGCGACTGCGGCCACTCTCATTGTCCCAGTTTCTGCGATCTTGCTCTGCCAACCCAACACAGTTTAGATGGAGAAAGTAAAATACAAAGTGTTAATGGATTACCAACCTGTCTCCCCGTCTTTCCTCTTGAATGCGGTCGAAATTTTCTTGAAGAAAGATGGTCGCCTCCTTTTCACCGGCGCTCCGTCCGGTCCGACGTGAATTGACGTAACCGAGCCCTGTGAGCCCTCCCTGACATGGTTCCCGCTGCGATTAGCCTCGGCGGTCGCCTGGAGCGTAGACTCAAGCTCTGCTATACCGGACACGAGATTGGCAAGTTCTGGGTTGGCAGATGATATAGATTGCCATTGGTCAGGGTTTGTTGGTATGAGAGGGGCTGGAAGGTCCTGGCCGGCCAGAACACGAGATAGATCGAAAATGCGGCGAGTCATGGCTGTAATAGCTTCGTTTCTAATGGAATCAATCCTTTCGCTCTCATTCGCTGCTCGGTGCTGGAGATTGAGAAGACGGTCTCGCTCGGTAACATCACGTTCAACGTTACCCAAGTTGCGCTCAAGCATGGAAATCTTGCGATCGCGTTCAAGTGCCAGCTTGGACGCTTCCGCCTTTATCTTCGCTACTTCGGTTCCAGCTTCTTGCTTGGCCTTGGCCAATTCCATCAGGATCTTGCGGGTCTCGACCATGGCAGCATCAACAGCCATTTTGTTCGCTCGTGGATCTTGAGGGGACACTTCACGGAGTCGCATAGTCAGCTCATTTAGCTTAGCATCTCGTTCGGCAATGGCGTTCTCCAAATCAATGTTCCGCTGAGCCGCCGCCCCGGCGGCATTTGCGTCTCCACCCTGCGCTTGAATCCTCGTGTTAAGTTGTCCGAGAAGTTTGTCACGCTCGTCGATCGCTGCCTCGCGATCCTGGATGACTTCTTCCGCGTACACCAATCGTGAGGTGATGTCAGCGATCTGCTTGGCACGCTCTTCAGATGCCTGCGTCACGTCACGGAATGCCTGGTCACGTCGCTAAGAATTAAGTTGGACGTTTGTTAAAGCGCGGCACTCTATACCATGTTTGCCATCAAGAACCTACCGCGATCATGTCACTTGCATCTCGAAGTTGTGCTTGCAACTCCTCAACCTTCTTCTCCAACTCGTTCACCTTCGAGCGCACGCGAGTGAGCTATATACGAAAGATATTAATGCGTCCTTTCTCACAGATAACAAAAGGACGAACTAACCAGTTCTGGCTGCGGTGCGTCCGCAAGTGATTGTTCAAGTTCTGCAATTCTCAACCTTGCTTTCCTCAGCTGATCACTCTGCGCTTGCATTGCAGCGCTGTTTGCGGGGCTACCCCGAGGTCCGCTGAATTAGAAAAGCCGTTAATCTCAAACCGTTATTCCTTTCGAGTAAAACTTACTTGTCCCCCTGGCGTTCCCTAGCCAATTTACCCTCAAGTTCGGCAACCTTAGCGTTCAACTGCTCGCAGACATTCTTATATTCGTCGCAGACGTTCTTGTACTCGTCGCACTTGCGCTTGTAGTCAATCAGCTCTTTGTCGGTACCGACCATCGCTTGGGAACGCTCAGCATGGGTTGCTTGGATTTCAGCTTGGGCCACTTTCAAAGCAGCCTCCAAAGACTTGATGATATCCTGCAGAACTTGGCGATCGTCGTCAGCTCCGTCGGTCGTTTTTGAAGGACCGCCATTGTTGTTTCTCACAACAACCTCAGATTGAAGAGGCTTGCCGCTCTGTGGAGCTTGCTCGGTGGCGTCGGAAGACTTCGTGGGAGGTATTGCCGAGAGCTTTTCGTTGGCGGTGCGAAGGTCTTTCTTGAGATTCTTAACCCGTTCCTCGAGGGCAACAATTTCAGAGTCCTTGAGTGTGAGTTCGGCTTTGGTCCGCACTTCGAGATCGGCGTATTTCTTTTGCATGTCGTGAAGCTGCGAGGCTGTGGCTCGCTCGGCTGCTGCTTGTCCAGCATCAGACTTGACAATATAGTCAGTTTGATCCACCTTGCCCGGAGATGCCCCATTGGTGGAACGAGAGGGCGAAGATGCAACAGCTGTTGAAGCACTGGTGGGTGATTGGATAGCCTTCGAGTCCTGAGCTCCGTTCAATCCCTGTCGCTGTATTTGTAACTGTGGGCGATTCTCAGAGTGAGGTGATCCTTGTGGGCGGGAAGCTACCTTGCGAGTTGGGGTGGCATGCTGCTCAGCTTGGCCTTCATTCTTCTCGAGCGCGTCAGCCAACTGGGTCGCATCGCGGATTGTCTCGGACTGGGACTCGGCGTTGCCTGTTCTGTTCACTTCGCTCAGCGCCTCCTTGAACTTCTCCAGTTCGAGCTCGAGGGCCGCGCTCTTGTCCTTGGCTTCACCGGTGGTAAGTTCAAGTTCTGCCATTCGCTTCGCCATATCCGCAACCTGTTCAGCACGTTCGCTTGCAAGCTTGTTAGCCTCGTTGACGACGGTTTCTTTCTCTTGGAGCGCCCGGCCAGACTCCTCGATCTGCCGTTCAAGATCGCGAATGATGCGCTTACGTTCAGCGAGAGTGCCGACAGCATCGGTAAAGGCCTTCTTCAAATCAGCAAGCGCCGTTTCATTCTGTTGCAACTGAGTTTGCAGCCCCGAAATCCGAGTCTCCGCTTCCACGATAGCGCGATCCCGGCGCGCAATAGTCGTGTCGCGGTCTTGAACGGTCGCTTCAAGTCTGGCGATCTTCTCACACGCACGGACGTACTGCTGGTTGACGCGGTCTCGCTCCTCCTCAATGACTCTTTCGCGCTCCGCACCGGCCTCCTTTTCTGCCCGGAGAGACAGCTTGAGAGACTTGACAGCACGTGCGAGCTTGTGGAGCTTCGTTTGGCGCGACTCAAGTGTAGCCGTGAGGGAGTTGACCGTTTGAGCGCGTTCGGCGGCGACCCGAGCGGTGGTTTCGGCCTCGTGGGCGATGGAGTCTCGAGATCGGAGCAGTTCGTCCAGGGAATTCGCGGCGGACTCGGCATTGCGGAGCTTCTCTTCCAGTTGGATAATGCGGTGCTCCCGATCGTTAATCTCCTGTTGCGTGCGCTCGCGAGTGACGTTGAGCTGGTTCTCGGAGCGCCGTCGTTCTTTCTCAAGCTCGACGATCTTCTTTGTCGTTTCCTGCAAGACGATTTCTTTCTGAGTCGTCGCACGTGAGAGCTTCTGCAGATCCATGTTAGAGGTAAGCTGCTGCGCTTCGAGCTCAATTACACGGTCACGAAGAGCGGTAATGATCTGGTGCACTGAACTGTCGAGATCACTCTCGAGTGTCGACAGCTGCGAGCGCAAATACGACGATGGGAGAGGAGATGAGATGCGATGATTGCTGCGTGGTGAATGCCCGGAGCGGTGATACGAATGCTCGTTGTGATTGTGATGTGAATGACTTGATCGGGAGCCACTATTCTGTCTTGGTGGAGGGGTTTCCGCCTCCGATCCGGTGCTGAGAGCGGGGGAGGGCGAGCTACCCATTTGTGCACCTTGGTTCAGGTTCAGATACTGGGGCACAACAATTTGCATCGGCAAAGGAGACCCATTCCCAGGAGGAATACCAGCAGCCCCATAAGGATTGATGAATTGCATTTGATGTTGCTGATGAGCGCCATACATCTGCGGTGGTGGGGCGAGCATTGGCTGCCCTGGCATAGAGGTGAAGGTGTAGAAAGGTTGCTGCATTTGCGGATGGGTCGGCATCTGCTGCTGCTGCTGCTGCTGATGTTGGTGCACTTGGGGGTTACCGGTCTTTGGGGGTTCTAATGGTGAAGGGTTCTGTGAAGACATGTTCACTTGAGGGGGAGGTCCCTGCTTCTCCGGGGTGGGGCTGCAGGCTGTGGAAACAGGGAAGTTGGCCTGGGTTTCGATGCCCATGACTTCGAACTGTCGCAGCTCCGATGGCACCCCATTGATCGAGTATTGCGGAAGCTGGCGAGGCACCGGACGTCTGAGTTCGGGCATGGTATGGGGTCCCGATCGACCAGTTGTGGATTGACTGGGCGGAATGCCAGACGAATGGACGGGCCGGAAGCGAACAGCAGGCTAGCAAGTCAAACGAGCAAGGGTGTTTAGCGATGTTCACCAAGATTCGCAACGTCCGGAGTTCTCCGTTGACGGCGGATGTTTGCGATCGCACGGTGCGGGTGGCTGTGTCGCCGCCATCGCCAGTGTACTCACTGTGACTGTGTGTAGTGTGTCGCTGCTAGCACTGTCCAGGTCTTGAGATGGTTGCTGACGGGATGTGAAGGCGATGCCTTGTGAGAGTGCCTTGCTGCGGTCAGATCATTCCCTCCAATGTCATTTCTTTCTCAAGTAAGCGAAGAAGGAGCTGCTACGGTAGTTTTTGAATGCAAGAATAATAGGTGCCTTGGTCTCGCACGAGTCGCGGGAATGTGTTGTTGACAGGAATGGCGAATCACAGAATCAGATAAAATATGAGGTATCACATATCTATTTTCTACAGACGAGCGGCATCGACTGCCGCGACCGCGACCTTTGCCGCCTCGACAATTTCCGAGAAGGGGGCATGGTCACCAAAAACCTTCTCGATGTAGCGATAGTGCACACCGCTGCTTGACACAACAAACAATCCTCCCATAATACTAAAGAACACTGGATGAGTGGACGCTCAAGTGGACGTAAGCAACCGGAAAACTCACAGTCCTTGACCTTCGTAGTTCATCGGCACGCCTTTCTTCTCTGCTCTTGCACCGTTCTCCTTGACTTGTGGGAGTTTCAAATCCTGAGATGAGGGGAAGAGTGCGGGTGTTAGAACAGGGGAAAAAATTGAGAGGTGAAGGAAAGCCGGGAGAGAACATTCGTTGCTGACATCCTGAGACCCTCGCCTCAGAGAGTTCCAGGCAGTTCCACATCCCCTTCCTGTGTTTTATGCAGGTAACCCAAAGCCCAACTCACCTCTAAAGATGACACGTAGAGTTTTGGGTATCCAATTCCTTTGTAGAAGCCCTTTTCAGTGTCGAGATACAGGTCTCCTTTCCAGTACTTTTCGTTAAAGTCCCTTTCGTAAACCACCGTTGAGACTTCATCTCGGACCAGCACAGAAGAGGACTCCCCTACTTTGTGTTCAGCTCCTCGTGCGCAACAGCAAACATATCCACACCAATGCTACGCAATTCATCCCGCTTTTCAGAAAGCCCAAGAGCCTCTTCGCGACACAATGAGCATCCAGGCCTTCGCACAACCATGATGACACAAGGTTTCTCATTCCAGAGCTCTCCGGCTTTGAGCGTGCGGCCCGTGTTCAAGTGGTCCTTGAGAGAAATCTCGGACAGAAATGAGAGTGGGGGTAGCTCGGTGGAGAGAACGCGCTGTGCCCAGGGTACGGTCTTCAGTTCTGTCGTCATCTTTCAGTACTGAAAGATTCAAAAGTTGGAATCGGGTTGGAACGTCGGATTCAGAGAGAACATCCGAAGTTCGTCGGGCGATGTGCTTCCGCATTTTGTGGCACAGTGACCAAGTTTCCTTCTTTTTTCCTTTCCCCCCCCTTCTCTCACGGATAGTCTTCTTGACACTGGGACACCATCGGCGAGGTGCAGAAAATCACTATGAGCGAGAGCTGATGTATTCTGTAGCGAGTCAACTGCAACAACCCCCTACTCCGCCTTCCAAGGTGGATCATCTCAAATTAGATTGACAACATTAACAAGTCGCTAAAATGGGATACATTATGATAGTAGTGAGCAGAAAACAGAGCATATGTCAAGATGTGTGTGAAAAACCATCTCTCCCGTCACACCACAGCATGAAGAACTGTGGATAAGCAACGATGAAAAATAACCACGGTCTACCGATCTACCGCTCAATCTGAAATGACAAAAGAGTGAGAACATCGCCGTAAACAACGCTGAGAGACGGCATACCTAAAATCTGATACTGCATCAAAATTCTCAAGAAAGTGAGAAATTGCTGCTGGTCTCTGACAGCAATCTTGACATTCAGCTGAAACACTCGGTGTGAGAAGCACTGTAAAAGAAAGTTATACGCGTCATTTCGCTCACCATGTCGTCTTCACCTGTGTACCACTTTTCAAAGTCACAAATCTAAACAGCACGCAAACGTGTGCACATTCGCAATTGAAGCACGTCAGTGAGCGCGAGACACGCACCTTCAACTCGATATGCCTGGGCATATGCGTCCCAAGCTGAGAGACAAGCTGCGGCACTGGAACTTGCGGCGGTAGATTGTACTCGGACAGGTCGCGCGAGCTCGAATGCGTCATCGGCGGGCGGAGAGCTGACCCCATGGGATCTCTCAAGATCATTTCCGTTGGTGTGAGAAGCAGTCCGCTGGGTCGATGTGTCAAGTCTGAAGATGACGAGCCAGCGCGCAAACTTGTTGAGGTGTTCCGGGAATCGTGGTTCCTGCTACTCGACTTGGTGCTTTGTGTCTCAGCGTCCCCGAAAGGTGCCTCTCCATGGGTGCGCTCTGCTTGAGGCACGATAGACATGTGCCTTGAGCGAGGATGGTGGGGGGTGTCGCTCTTTGTTTCCTGTGCAAAACTCATTCCTCCCATGCCGTGCATATCTTCAACAGGTATCATTGACATATGGCGTGTGTGATGGTAGGGATGAGCATCATGGATGCCTCCAGGACTTTGTTGTGGTGGGACAAAAACAGGTTGAAGAAGCTGCTCCGCAATAGTGGGCGTGTGCCGACTTCGTCCACCAAGAGAATCTTCCGGTTCGGCTATCTCTTTGACATCTGGGAAGAGGTGAATGTGAGGAACGAGACTTGTGACCCCAGTGGACGCGTTCGCAGGAGTTATTGCTGATCGCGGTGACGTGAGATGTGGTGCGGGAACGGAAACCGAGGATAGATTTTCCGACGATCTGTCCGCTGCGGTTGGTGCGCCGCGTGTAGTATGCAGTTGCGGTGTCTGCAGTGACGCCATAATAGAAGCTGCATCAATCTCGTTGCTGTTTGGAAGGGGAGCACCGCGTGTCGCAGCAGAACGAAACAATGCGAGGGCTCGCAGTTTCCCTCGTGCAGAGTCAATACGGGCCCGAGACGTTGTTCGTGAGCGATCAGAATTGTCGTCGGACTGACTTTCATTATCTTCCCTTCCAGGAACTTCCGCATCTGTCACAACAGCTGCTGCGTCAGTAGTAACCGGGCCCGCCTCTTGCTTGTCATCCCCGCTCGACACCAGTGTTTGGTCGCTGAACCGTTTACCAGTACCTCTTGCACCCTCCACCGATGCGCCTCCAGTGCTCTCGGTCTCACCAACCCCAGTCTTCTTCGCTTTTTCAGCCCCAGGCGCTGCAGCGCCAATGTTCTCGCCCGAGGAATGGTGTTCCAAGTTCAGCGCGTTCTCCACGGCGTGCTGGGCGCTTTCGACGGCTTGCTCCATGGCGTGCTCCACGTTCTCAACAAACTGGGCGATCCTCCGTTTCCGCTTCTTGGGTTCCATGCCGGACTCGCGGAGCTTTCGCTTCGCCTCCTTGGAAGCGAGCTTCATGTGGCGTCTGCGGAGCTGGGAGATGGGGAGGGGTAGCGAAAGGCGAGACATGAAGGGTGATTAAGAGCCCGAGGTACACTCAATGCGCTCGTGTAATGACGAACCATCTTCGCGTGGTTGTTGGCCTCCCAGCGGCGCAAGATGTGGGAGAACTGGAACGTGATCATGGTCAGGGGAAACGCAATAACGAAGCTGCGCGCCGGAGTTTTGAATGTGTAAATCAGACATTCGACCTTTGAAGGGTGGAGAGACCAAAGCTTACAGAGAGCACACAATCGCGACCGAGGAGATGGCTTTGCCGAGTGACGTCTTTGGCGTGACGTCTCCATATCCAATCTGTGGGCGGCGGGATAAAATGTCACATACCAAGACCGAAAAGTGTGCAGGGGATTGCAGCTCACTGTTGCGAGAGTGACGAGGACAAACCAACATGCCTGGAAGAAGTTAATAAGGGATGAAACTTGTCCCCGGGGCTTATAAAGTATCCGTTGCTTCTCACCTGCGGTATGCTGTTGAATGCACTCAGGCTGGTCAAGAAGGCGGATGTATTATGACACCATCACCACGAGAAAAGGGAACAGAGTATACGCACCTGTCGTCTTCCGTGTAGTACAGGTATCCCTCCTTGGAGTACTCGCCCGTTTGCTCGGCGTAGTAGAGGAGTGTGGCAAAAAAGACGACCAGGATCGCGAGGGCGTAGCTGGTGTGTGGCAGGTGGAAATGGAGGCGGTTCAGATGTGTGTACCGATGGGTGAGGCGGCATGCGGCGAGTACTCACATCAGCGCGAGGATCCCGTTGCTTGATTCCATGAGTGCAGCTTGAACGAGCGAACGCCAGGTTATTGTGGTACTTGGGGACCCAACTGTCCGACAGCGCGCTTACCAAACAGCAACTGAATCTTAGAACTGCCATCGCAAAGTAAAACTCAGACACTGCGCCCAGCAGCACTCAAGGACGGCGCTAAGACCCACCTCTGTCCCGCGATCATGAACAAACGCAGCACCCGTAGAAGACGGAGCACACGCAGGACGGCGAGGCCCGTGAATCCGACCGAGTTGCGGATAGGGTCTTGGCCGATGCCGACCGTGTAGAGCAGCTCGATCCAGATCTGGAGGCGGGGTGGGAGAGTGCCAGGTAGACAGGAGTGTGGTGGGTGTGAACCGTGGTGCGGTGTGGTGCGAAAACAGGTGGACTCACGGGTGCAGTGGCGCATATGTCGATGGCGAATGTCCACGAGAGGAGTTCCCACGGCGAAGCCTGTGCGTGTGCGCGTGCGAAGGGGCCGATAAACAAGGTGGTATGGGAGATCCAGGTTATTGCGTGGGGGCATTCAAGATGCTGAAAAGGGGTGAGAGACTTACCATGGCAAGGACTTCGAGGACGATCTCCACTGTGAAGATGAAACCGCACGTCATTTCGAGTGCGAAGAAGACGACGTGGGCCGCGTCCGAGGTTTCGACGCCGGGGAGGGTGGCGATGCACTAGGATCGTCAGGTCCGTCCAGGCAGGGTCGTACGAGTGTGAAGTTGGACAGGACAGGTCAGTCACCAAGGCCATACGAGCTTCCTTCCCTCCTTCGTGGAAATCGCCTCCGGCGGACTCCTTGGTCAGCGCTTCGCGCTTAGTCCTCGGGCTCGCTGCGCTCGACCCCCCCCCCCCCCCCAAAGAAAGACTCACCATACTGGTCGTGCTGATGAGCACCGCGGCGATGAAAATGAGGTGAAACACATGCGCCCATCGACTGCTCTTGTGGTCACGCATAAACATGCGCACTTCACGGCGCCACACGGGGAGCCGCTTTGCAGCTTCTTCAATGAGCAGGTCACGCTTTGACTTGGGGCCGAGGCCGAGACTCGCGCCGTGGTGGGTGGTGTGGACCGTCCCTGCGTCGAGGTAGCTCCCGAATTTCCCGCCCACGCGCGCGACCGAGTCGGTGTCGCTGCCCGCGGTGGTCGTCATGGTGCCCGTGGGGTAGTAGGGGAACCCGAACGTGGCGCCGTACCCGGCGTCCGTCCCGAAAGGGTTGAATGTGGACGTTTCGTCGCCGGTGTCCGAGGTGTGGCTGCCTGTCTCTGTCCCGGTAGCCGTGCGGGTGCGGCGGGCTCGTGTGCCCCGCCCGCCGCTGTGTGTGCCCGAGGACGTGTGGCGGCTGCCATCGCTGTGGGACTCGGAGTGCGTGTCGTCATTGTCGTCGTGGTCTGGGTCGTGGTGGGACACGGCCCGGGCCTCCCCCGTGGTGGGATCGACGAGGGCCTTGACCTTGTGTTTGGCGCGGGGCGCGGCCATGTCCCCCGCGGGAGCAGAGGGCGGCGCGGGGTCGGTCTCGATGTCGTCTGCGTCGTCGAGGATTGGAACGATGGTCTCGTCTGGTCGCGGTGGTGGTGCGGGGTTGGCATCGTTGTGGTGGTGGTGCCTGAGAGTGGGAAAACAACACACACAAGAAAACCCCGAAACCCGGAAGCCGGATCGGACGCGGCCATCGGTTGTGTTAGGTGCCACCAGCGCCAGAAACCCCCCCCGTCGCTCGCGGGAGTACGCACGCCACGTGAGTGTGGTGCCTGTGCCTCTCGCCGTCAGCGTCCGACCTCCGTCTGGACCTCGACCGTCGTCGTCGCAGCTCGACCTCTCTGCGCCACGATTCCTCTTCGATTTCGTCCTGCAGCTCGCGCTCCGCCACCGCGCCCAGAATCGCAGAATCCATTGAGGGCAGAAAGGTCGGTGAACCTCACAATCCCACGTTTCTCGGCGATCACTTGCAACCCCCAACACGTGCTGCGCCACAAAGATTAAATTTTGTCCCTGGCTCGGGGTATCCCCTGTATTTTCATTTCTATTTAGTGTGCGCCTTTGCTTTGCGCCGCTACTTTCCTCGTCCATTTTTAGCTGTGCAGTGTGGTTGGATGGGCACCGAAGCCTCACACGAGGGCCGGAACAGTTCGTGTACAGAAGCGGTGGGTGTGAGTTGGGTGCACCTTGGGTCGAGAGAAAAACAAAAGCATGCAAGACAAGAATAGCCAGACAAGATCAAGCAAGCTCATACATCGTGCATAGCATCTGACATGTGTTGAGTTACTAGTGCAAGTGTAGTCCACACTTTGCGAGTGGCCACAGCCCATTGCAGACCGACCGCAGCAAAGGAGAAAACGCAAAGCGACGATGGGCAAGAAGCGGAAGGAGTTCATCGACCGGCACAGCGCGCGCCACTTCAAGGTCGTGCACAGATCGCAGAGAGACCCCGCACTCGCAGACGATGCAGCCTCGAAATACGTGCTGCTCGAGACGGATATCTCACCAAACATCGCAAAAGTGCGTGGGTGCCTGCGTGGCGGGTGATGCCATGGCAGTCGATTCTCTCGTGCTGATGTTACTTCTCTCCTGCGTGCCATGTTTTTTGGACGATGCTCGCTAGAAAAACCCAAAACCCACCTCCCTCGATGACCGATTCGCACACACCGACCCGCAGGACTTTGACGGCGACGATCCGTCCTTTGTCGTCAGGCCGGGTGGACAGGGCGTGCTGAGACACGGCGAGCATGACGATTCGGACGACGAGGATTGGGATGGGGAGGACGGGGAGGATGTGGAAGACGATGAAGGCGACGAGGGCCAGTTTGACGATGCGAGCGAGGATGGAGAGCATGGTGCAGATGCATCGGGTGCGAAGCGGCCGTCGGGGTCGCAAGGTGCAGCTGGGACCGCTGGGAAATCGGCACGTGAGTTTCAAATACACCACCCGTGATTCCAAACGATTTCATGTCCCGTAACAACGTAACCACGTAACCGCCCTGTGGCTCATCACACCATCTCGCTCACACCCTCGCCACCTCCCCAACCACCTCGCTTCACCCCAGCCGCCGCCCAACCAGCACCAGCAGCACCGGGACGCCCATCCAAGACCTCCAGAACGCCCGGCACCGCCGCCCTACACGGCATCTTCTTTCCCGACCTCGACTACGACTACACGACGCACCTGCGTCCCATCGGCGCCGCACCGGGTGGTGTGTTCGTGCCCCGCAAGCCGACGGCGTCCGAGGCCCGCGCGGCCGACAAGGATAAGGGAAAAGTGCGCTTCAAGGACGACGTGCCTGCAGAGGCCCTGCCGTCTGGGTGGGAGGAGGACGTCGGCATGCTGAATCGGGCCGCGCCGGGGGCGGACGATATATTTGCGGTGGATCCGAGAGTGCGCGAGGCACTGTATGCTCTGGACGACGAGGCGTATGTGGTCAGGACTGTCATACCCAAGCCGAAAGCTGCCACGGGGAAGGCGCGTGGTGCCGGTGCTGCGGCGTCGAAGTCGGGCGGTGAGACGTCTGATGTTGCCGTGCCAGTTCCCGCGGCCGAAGTGGACGATGAGGCAGAATTGGACGTGGACTTTGACGTGTCCTCGGACGTCTCAGACGCCGAAGAGGCCGGGTTCGACGACATGCTGCGCCAACTGGACACGGCCGGGGGCGGCGGCGAGAACGACGACGGCGGGGACGACGGGTGGTTCGACCAGCGCGACCCGCGCTTCGACGACGCCGGCGCCGATGCGGGCGAGGACGAGGACGACGCGGGGCGACCGGCGTGGATGAAAGAGTTTGGCAAGTACAAGCGGGCGCAGAAACGTGGCGAGGACGCCTCCGATGATGGGTCTGGTGGGTCCGAGGATGAGGATGATGACGACGGGGACGATGAACGGAGGCGACGGTATGCTCGGCCCGGGGCGCGCACAATGGACGATTTGAGGTCGGTCGGGACGGGGCTGAGTATGACGAGTGCGGCGGTTGAGAGGAGTAAGTGGATGCGGGGCGTGGATGAGCGGTTTGAGCGGGTGAGTGGTGGTGGTGGTGTGGGTTTGGGTTGTGACTTTGTGTGACATCCCCTGTTGGATTCTTTACCCGCGAACGCTAGGTCCTGGACGAGTATGAGGACGATAAGGTTGGCGAGTTGGATCCGCGGGGTATTCGCGGTGTGTTCAGCGACAAGCCTGCCGCGAAGGAGGCTAGGCGGGAAGAGGAAGTTGTCGTGGTCGAAGAGGCGGACGGCGATGAAGACGAGTGGGAGGAGGAGGACGAAGAGGATGGTGACGAGAAGGATGGAGCTGATGACGAAGATGACGACGGCGGCGACGATGAGGACGGGGAAGATGTTCCACTTCCGGAGCACATCGACCGCGTCCTGGACGAGTTCCTTGCCACTGCACCCAAAGGTGGCGTCGGCCCCCGGCAGGAAGTCCCTCGGGACGACGCGCGGGCTATTGGCGCTGGGCAACTGGAAGAGCTGCGCGCGGGACTGCGGGACACCGTCACGACCGAGGTCATTGCTCGCGCCGCTGCCGCTGGAGCAATTGGCGAGGAGGAGGAGGACGTGCTGCTGGACGAACGGTCGGATGTGGACGATGAGGAGCGGAGGTGGGACGTGCAGACGGCCCTGACGGCGTACACCAACATCTACAACCGGCCCACCGTGGTCAGGGAGGGCGCGGCGCCCAAGAAGAAGCGCGGCGTTGGGGAGGAGATGGGCGAGACGGTCGTGACGAGGGGGCGGATTGGCGTCGTTGAGGTCGTCGAGGTGGATAAGCGCTCGGGTATGCCCATTGTGAACTTGGCGGATGCTGCCGCCAAGCGCGTCGGGCGTACAGACACTGCGGTGGGCAAACCCGCGCGCGACGTGTCGGCAGGAGGCGCGTCTGATTCGGAGGAGGATGATGGGGAGAGTGTGGCGCCTCGCTTGGTGCTGCCTGCGCGGGTGAAGGGGGAAACGGCGGAGGAGAAGCGGGCGCGGAAGGAGGCCGTCAAAGCGGCGAAGCGGGAGCGTAGGGAGGAGAAGAAGGCGTCCAAGGAGGCGTGGGGGAGGGAGCGGCGGAGGGGTGGTGAGCGGGGGGTGTGAACGGTGTGAGGGGCAGAATGGGAGGGAGACATGTGAAGTGACATTCGGTTGGACGATGTAGAGGATCTAGTAATTATAATGCTTTTTCCGATGAAAAAATGGTTGGATCTGCCATTTCAAGTCACCGCTTCAACTTTCTTCGTCAATTCCACGATTATCACATTCGCACTCAATCCCAACAAATGTCCATGATTTTCTCCGCACCGAATCCACTGAAAGACGCAGCCGCAGCCGCAGCGTCGCTCCCCGTTGGTACGTGGCCGGGATCGTCGAGCAACGCCGGCCGTTGGATTCTGCGTTCCGGAAAACCCAACGGCACCATCTCCATCCATCCTCTGATGCTTTTCTTTGCTCCATCTGCCCCTTCGATCGCCCTTGCACCGCCTCCCATCACTCCAAATTCCCGTACTACATAGACCTCCAATCTGCCCGCGACCTCGCTCTTCGGGGCAACTATGAGGCCGCCCTGTTTTCTTTCGAGGCTGTACTTGTAAAAGTTGCCGCGTGAGTCGTGTGTACTCGTGGAAGGCGAGATGTTGGTACATAACCTGGACACCTCCCGTCTATTGGATGCAGGTACACCCGATCAGTCTCCGACCCTGCGCTGCGAGCACGCTGGTCTAATGTTAAGCGCATGATAACCGATGAGGTCCAGGTGGTCAAGGACTTGGCTATGGAGGCTGCGGCGCTCAAAGTATGTCATCACCGATCGTGTGCCTTTCACCAGAATCTCGGACTACAATGCGGGTTGAATGATTTTCCATTCATGTTCCATTCTAATCCAACAAAGGACCTCGCCACCCGGCCCCGAAACACACACGACGCCTTCGCCGCCTTGCTCCGCAAGCCTCCCTCCCACAACCGGGGCGGTGCATCTGGCAGCAGCGGTCATCTCACGTCAGCCCACCTCACCACACACGTATCTCCGGATGATACGGACCAGGAGGACCCAGACGTTTGGAGACCTCCAACGCCAAGCGAGACGGGAGGAAGACGGGGTAGGATAATCAAGCCGGCAAAGGCCACGGGAAAGAAAGCGGATGGTAAGCCCTGGCTGAACATTGCTGGAACGCCACGGTGACTCTATCTCCATGCCGGCTGACTCCTGTCCCCAGATGACGACCTGCCCCCGTGGGCGCGCAAAGAAGTGCCCAACCCTGGCCACATACCATTTCCCTCCTCCGCGGCGCCCTCTGCATCTGCCTCCCGGGCGTCGGCACGGCGAGCTAACCCCGCGTCTGCCAAACCAGCCACGCAAAAGAAGCCACCGGTCACGTCGAACAGAAAAGCCAACACGTCGCCCGAACCGGCAGGAACGGGGGCCAAAGGAGCGAAAGCCATAGGTGGCCCCAAGAAGAAGACCGGGGCGACCAGTGGGACAGCTGCGGGGACTAATGCCGCGGCCTCCGCTGAGGAGAAACCTGCAGCGCCGTCGGGTGAAGGTGGTACGTCCTCGGGGAAGCCCGACTGGAATCCCAGCGGGTATGATAAAGACCTGGTGGACATGATTAAGCGGGACGTGCTGCAGACAATTCCGGGCGTCAAGTGGGATGACATCGCCGGTGGGTTTGGCTGACTTTTAAGGGAAACTGTGACTTTGGGAATTCCAACAACCACATTCATGTGCAATCCTGTCCCGATCTCACCCCTTACAGGCCTTCGTGAAGCCAAACTCCTTCTCGAAGAAGCCATCGTACTTCCCCTGTGGATGCCGGACTACTTCCAAGGCATCCGCCGGCCGTGGAAGGGAGTACTTATGTACGGGCCACCAGGGACGGGAAAGACGATGTTGGCTAAGGCGGTAGCGACGGTGAGGTGTGGGTATGAGATGAGCTTGTGAGGAGTGCGGCTGACTTTGTATGGTGTTTAGGAATGCGGGACCACGTTCTTCAATGTGACCGCAGGGCTACTGACGAGTAAATGGAGAGGGGACTCTGAGAAGCTGGTCCGGGTAAGTTTTGAGCGTGTTGCTGGGGCAACCAGAACAGAAGAAGATGACGTGCTGCACCGCCTTGCCTAGCTCCTCTTCGAAGCTGCACGTCACTACGCTCCCTCGACCATCTTCATTGATGAGATTGATTCCCTGTGCGACAAGCGTGGCGGCGGGTCCGAGCACGAGGCCTCACGACGCGTTAAGTCGGAGATTCTGCAGCAGATGGATGGAATGTCGAGTTACATCGGGTCGGGGGACGACAAAGACAGAGATAAAGAAAAGGGGACCGAGAAAGAGGGAGGCGAGGGCGAAGAAGAGAGGAAGGCAAACCCTGTCGTTATGGTACTGGCGGCGACTAATTTCCCGTGGGACATTGACGAGGCGCTGAGAAGGCGTTTGGAAAAGAGGATATGTGAGTGGTGGTATGTGGCGGTGGTTCGTTTCCAGTGTGGCTGAATGACCTTGGGTGCAGATATTCCTGTTCCGGACCAGGAGTCGCGCTCGGCGTTGCTGAAGATCAACCTGGCAGGGATACGCACTGCAGAGGATGTGGACGCGGAAGAGGTGGCTAGGAAGCTGGATGGATACAGCGGGGCAGATATTACAAATGTGAGCGAGCGAGAGCCAACGTTGCTTTTCAGGTTTTTGAGTTGGCTGAACTCGGGTTTGCCACGCACGCTAGATATGTCGCGATGCTGCCATGATGTCTATGAGGAGGAGAATACAGGGATTGCGTCCGGAACAAATTCGCGCGATACCGAAGGGTGAGTTTGTTATGCTTAGTCGGTGTGCTGGTTACGTGACGACTTGTGCAGATGAGCTGGACGCCCCAATTACACGAGGTGATATCGAGATCTCCATGTCCAAAATTCAGAGTAGCATCAATCGGGACGATATCAAGAAGTATGAGGATTGGAAGAGCGAGTTCGGTGAGTTGAGTGGGGCTTTTGTAGCGAGCTGTTTTCTAAACACGGTTGCTCCACTATGCTCTGAAAGGGAGCTCATGATAGTTCGATTGACAAATGATGTACATAGTTGAATTGAGAATTGACAAGCTCCGTTCCACCCAAACCTCACCGAAGTTATGAGTACTCCGTCTCCAGCCGCGTCGCCAGATGACGACGGGGGAGGAACAGGAAATGAAACCGCACCTACTCCGTTCCTCGATCACGGTCACGGAGAAGTGATGGACAGGTCGAGTCAGCCAACACATTTCCCGACATCCACACTGCCACCCTCCCGCGAAGCGGCGCTTCTGCGGCGTAGATTTATTGGCGAGGGAGCTGGAAGTACAGCTGAATCGGACCGGACTGTTGTAACGTTGGTAGAACGGGGAGAAGGCCAAGGCAATTTGTCGGTCTCTCCGACTTCACCCAATCCTTCTACCGAGCTTGTTGCGTCTGGAGTGACGAACACTGAAGAAAATGGACGGGCTTCCGAATTTCCCAAGGGAGACGGCTCATCGTCACCGGGTTCCAATACCACCAACCAGTCACCGGCTTTATCCCCTCTCCACACTTCCTCCACGACGAACCCCCCCCCTTCCTCCTCCTCCTCCGCGGAACCTCAACCTACTACAGCAACCTCACCTGAGTCGACGACAGTACCAGGGTCCTTGCCGCAAGAAGAGGGCGGGGAATTCGAATGCAACATATGGTTAGTTAGACAAATTATATTCCATCGACAGGCTGGTGAAGCTGGACTGGGAGATGTGTGCGGGCTGATGGGGACCCTTCTGGATGAAGAAGCACTGATGCCGCAGTCTTTGTCGCCTTGTCGACATCTCATACTATCGTCTTACTGACTGCATCTTGTGCATTTTAGCTTCGAAGTGGCCGCTGATCCTGTCGTCACTGTGTGTGGACACCTTTTCTGCTGGCCCTGCTTGGCGCGTTGGCTTGAGCGTGCTGGGCCGGGCATGTCAGGAGTATGTCCCGTGTGCAAAGCAGGCGTGAAAAAGGAGACGGTGAGTTGAAAAGATTGGCGGGAGGCTCGATGAACACCGAGTGGAGTGATGTGATTGGATGAATCAAGGAGGGAACGTCAAAGCTACAAATGTCTTACTGTGAACCTCTTATCACGCAGGTTATTCCTCTCTACGCACGAGGCTCTCGGAAAATTGACCCCCGTCTACGAACAGAGACGCCTCGGCCACCTGCACAGCGACCCGAACCAGATCCACCTCCGGCGGCAAACTTCCGCGCCCCATTTGGTCTTTTCCCCGGTCCGCACTTCCAAGGGAGCTTTGGCGGACACCAATTCGCAGTTTCAGCTGGATTAGGTTTCTTCCCGGGACTCTTTGGAATGGAGCTGGCGAGTCCCGAGGTAGCTCATCACTGAAGTCTTCGATTTACTCCAACTCTTTTCTATCACCTTTCTTTTGCAGAATTTCGGTGCGGGTCGTCCCTCGGGCTCTTCCTCATCAATTCATTCGGGCGGCTTTCCGAGCAGAGCATCCCCCTCTCAAAGCCCTACCTCTGCAACCCAACCTCAAATGATGATCGATCGTGCATCGCAACAGCAATTCCTCTCCCGTATCTTTCTCATGATTGGGGTTTTAACGATTGTGACGCTTATAATGTCTTGATTTGTAAATTCGAATTTGTGTTCCGTCTAGAGTGTCTTTTGGAAACGTGACTCTTGCTTCAACAGTTGTTTTCGGTCATTGCGCAACAATAGACTGCAAACGGGACGAGGTATTCCGATTGGCGTTCTGAGTTTTGGACGTTCCGGAACTCGAGAAAGCCATCAAACGGAAGCCGTACAAATCGGGATGTCGCACACACTGGCCCAGTGGATCAATGGCGACGTACATCTCAGCGCATCCCCAATTACATCGGATCAGCTGGATGCGGCGTTCGCGAATGGTTATCTATTTGCTGAGATACTGAGTCGCCACGGCGTAGGCGGAGATCTTCTGGGCGAGGTAGCGAATTCATCAAAGCCTGAAGTCGCAATCAGAAACTTCACACTGCTGGAGCGCATTCTCAGGGAGAGACTTGGGGTGAAGATTTCCTCGACTTTCGCCTTTGACATTATTCATTGCAAGCCGGGAAACGCTGCGAAACTCTTATATCAAGTTAAATCAGCACTTGGTCGCCTAGCGGCTCAGGCCAGAACGATGGAGGAGCCAATTGAAGTCTCTAATATTGGGAAGTGGGATGTACCTACGGACACATATACCGCCTCAGAAATCGGACATTCGGAAGGGCGCTTGGATGCAGCAGCGCCAGCGAAGGTTGATGACGAATTTATTAGACCAGACTCACCAGCAGGGGGGATGAGTAGTCATGAACATTCCATGTCCTCCCATCGAAATGAGAGAGGTAGGTTTGTCCTTCAGTGTCCCGAGCGGCGGACGGAGGATGAGTTGCCAACTCGTCCGAATATTGCCACACTCTGAGCCACTCTCTCAGTCCCTGTGTTCGGGTCACCCCCACCACTTCCTCCACCGACCTTCCCTCACCCTGTCCAAGCTGCGTTTCTCGAGCGCGAGCATGCATTTTTTGCCGAACGCTTGAAAGCAAAGCTACGGAGGACCGAGGAAGCGCAGTTCGCGATGGTGAAAGAGAAGGAAAAGACTGAAAAAATGAAAGCGACAATGGTAGGTGACCGCAACATCATCGAACCTTGTGTATCATCGCATTCTTATGCACTGTTGGACACCCAGAAACAGCCCCTGAAATCTTCATCTGACCCCACCGCAAAATCACATGAACAAGTATCTCGTAATTCTGTACAACCACGTCTCAAGGGCCACGCTTCCTCCTCTTCGACTACACAGCACACTTCTGACCAGACCAAGCCTGCTCGTAAAGCAGCGCCATACCAACGTCCACCAAAAAATATTGTAGACTTTGCTGCCGAGCAGAAGGCCGTGAAGGAGGCTGCGCTTTTGATGAAACAGGCTAAGGAGAAAGCTGCTGAAGACGTACGTTTTCTTATGTTTTGTGAGCGTCCAAACGCCACTTACCGGCGTCCTTGTCGGTCAGTCCAAGAAGCGACGCATCGCTGAAACGTTTCAAAGTGCAGTATCGGCGTTTGAACGATCACTCGAAGGCAGTTCTCTTTCGTCCTCTACCTCTCCAGTCAATAATTTAGAGTCGGCAACAGTAGCACCAGCCACTGCTTCCTCGTCCTCAATTGACCTCACACCTATTGGGCCAGGCACATCGTCCCTGCAGGAGGGACATGCGAGAGCCAAGCAAATGCAGAGAAAGCTTCTTTCGGAGGGTAGCAACAAGGAGGGGAAAGAAATAGTGGAAAAGCTGCGGGTAAGTGTTCAGTGTGTAAGGCGACGGTTTGTTCTTACGATGGAGCGCTGACCGCCCCTATAGGTGAAGAAGGTTGAAGAAGAGGCGAACCGCCGCGAACGGGAACAAGTTCGGAGGAAGGAGCTGCTGACCCAACAAAGAGAACAAGAGCGCCTGGATGCAGAGACATTCGAATCTTTACTTGTTGCGAAGCTGACAAAAGTTTCGAAGCAGGAGAGAAGGATTGCCCAGCAGTGGGTTTGCATTTTTTGCTTTTGTTCAAGATGGAATGTCCCGTGATTGGTCAATCGGTGTCATCAGGCTCGTTCAAGTACGACAAGAGAAAGAAATAATGCGACAGAATCGCATATTTCGAGAAGCGCAATATGCTCTACGACGGGAACAGGACTACCAAGAAGCCCTTTCGCGCGAGCGATCTCTGTCCCAGCAAATTCAAGAAACCCGTGAACGAAATGCTGCAGCAATTGCGCAACAACATCAAGAGGTGGTGGACAAAAAGCAAAATGCAAAAAGGAAACGGCATGCTAAAGTGTGCCGTGAAGTAACGGAACAAATTCTCGATCTCGCTCTCAAAGTACGCCGTCGTGATTGCTTAAAGCGGGTTGACTGTTCTGATCGATTTTGAGGTAGATGTTCGAACAGCGTTCCCTGGCAGACGGTTTCATTCCTTCCAAACTCATGCGCGAATGGAAGACTCTGTTCATAGCAGGAAAATCTCTCCAAACTTATCGCGAGATTGACCTTCCGCAGGACAGGGTGGGATGGGAGACTCCTGTTGCGATCCCCAACGAAGTCGTGTCTCCCGACCTTACTCCTTCCTTGATCCCGGAAAGCTCCCAAATCCTCGATGACAGCGAGTTGAATGATTATCTATCGGAAACCGGACACTGGCCTCCTCTCGCTCCCCGCACAGGTTCTCCACCACAGAACGTGGTCTCGAACAATGAAATTCTGGGTCGGATTGTTAAACATATATTTGATATCATTGCTGAACCTGAGTTGGAGGCGCACGAGCCCCTTATTCCGGCAGCTCCATTGAAAATTGCGGTCGTGGGAAAACCCTTCAGCGGGGTGGATCAAGTTGCCCTGAAGCTTGCGGATGATTATGGTTTGAAGCTACTGATGCTGGATGAAATCATTAAGGATGCCGTTAAGTGTGTTGTAAATTCACATTCTGGTTTGAGACATGGGTAAATACCCATCCGCTGCTGGTTTCATATTTCCTAGTTCCGTCACTAAGGATCTCGATACTGTGAAGCAGAAAGGCGGGTCGAAAGCCAATAGCTCAAAGGACCGGAAAGATCGACTAGGCACCGCTTCCAAGCTTCAAATGGCGCTTCTTGAAGGCCGTAGCCCCGATGACGCATTGCTAGTGTCTCTTGTTGTGGAGTATGTCAACCAGATCAGCGCTCCCGCCGATGGAAGTCCTCCAGGGGGCTGGATTTTGTCTGACTTTCCCAGGAATAGGAATCAAGCCCAGCTCCTGGAGAAAGAACTATCAGGGTAATGCACTCACATTCTTAAATTTTCCCGCATTTTCCAATCAAGAAAATCCATTTTTCAGATACGAAGATCCTAAGCCTGTGAAGCCCGGAAATCTGAAGCGGTCGAAAGACAAACGACCCAATGATGGTAAAGACAATGAAGGGAAAGCGCCGAAACCGAAATCTCTACTCGCGCAAACCACTGGCGAAAGTTCTCAAAATGATGAACCACGCCCGACTAGCGCTCTTGATGCGGTAATCCTCCTCGACGTGGACAATGACACTGCCTTCAATCGAGCGGCGGGCCAGCTCATAGATCCGGAAACAAAGACAGTGTATCATTTGGACTACAATCCTCCTCCGACGGAAGTCCCGGTTTGTTGATTGGAAACTGATTTGAATGCGTTTGGAGATATATTCACAGAGCACTTGACCCACAGGGGTTGTTGGAGAAGCTTGTACCCGTGGACGACACAGACCAACTCCACGTGAAGATCGCCGCTTACGAAGAACAAGAAGAGCTTCTGCGGGACTGGTACTTTAGGTTTCGAAACTTACAGGTGAGCTCTAACTCTTCGAATCGTATTCTTCACGAAGGTTGCTGATAATCGCGTCTGCCTTTCAGCTAATAGATGCGAAGAGTACCCCAGAAACAGTTCTAAACTCAGTGAGAAGAGCCATCCGGGAAGTGGTCCAAGAAAAAAACAGAAGGTTGGAGGAGGAGAGTCGGTCGCAGGACAAAGGTGATGTTTTGAAGGAAGCTGAACAGCGTGAGTGTGAGCAACAAGTCCTGTGGAACGGGATCTCCCTATATTCCGTTGACCTGAACTATTTCATCAAGACGATGTAAAGTCACCAACGTCAGACCAGAATCCCAAAGAAGAAGGAGGTCAGTGTATTCTGGGGGAACCCGAGTGTTGAAGTGATTTCACCATTTTGTGTCAGAAGATCAGAGCAGCAAACTAGCGGACGCAGGTGAGTGCCGATACAACCGGTAAACTGAGTACCTTTGATCCAATACAATTCGAAGATACGGACACAGGCGAAGTCCCTGCTCCCGACCGACCGATGGGAGACCTCAATCCAAGCCCACTAGACCGAAACATTGCTTCTGATGGTCTTAAGCTGCCCACACGCTCACTGGCAGAAGTTCTTGCGGATGGTAAGTTTGATGCAGGTGGTTGTTCGCGAGCTCCTAATGATCGTCCAAAGTTTGGAGTACGACCGAGAATACTTTCGTGGATGCTCTGAAATTTAGCTTTAGATCACTCAGGCGCGAGCGCGAAGCTATCACCAGATACTTCCATGGGATCAAACTTAGTTATGCAAAATTCCTGGAGCGGCCAGATCGAAAGCAAGAACTCGTCGAAATGTTTCAAAGGGAGTACAATGAAGTGGAGGATGACCTAAGGTGGGTGCAGATTGCCGACCAAAAGACGATGTGCATCATACCATACATAAATAGGGCTGATCCGGACGCGAAAGCTGAACTTCATATTCGTGCTGATGATCTGAGAGATCGCCTTTGGGAAATGACGGATCTTCGTCGGGAGGAAGCTGAAGCCGAACGCGTCGCGATAATTTCCGACAAGTGGATCGAAGACCACTATGTCATAGCAATCGGTGTTTTCATCGGTATGATGCAAATGGAAGTCGACAGGTTCATTGGTACCAAGCAGCTTGCAATTGATTACTTCAAGGATGCTTATAGCACTGTGAGTGGTCAACAAGGAACCAAATGCACTTTGCTGAACCATTGATCGTTAGGTCAACAATGCTGGAGTCAGCAAGGTGACACTATTTCGCACACCAATCGGAACTATGAGTTAACCTGTATCATAATCACAGATTCTCGAGGAAACTGTTTTGGCACCGGTGAAACTACCGTTGCAGCCAGCCAGTGGTGCGGTGCCTTTGGACATAGCTGCCATTCTAGCACCTGCAAAATCTGCGAAAGTTCCAGCCAAAGAAGGAAGTGCAGGCAAGCGGGGTCAGAAAGAGAAACACCCTATTGTACCCACACCAAGCTTGCCGAATGTTGAGGATGACTTCAGCTGTCCCGAGATCGAAGCTGCGTACCAAGTGGGATTCAATGCAGTGCACCTTAAACTCTCACCGAAAGACGCACCTGCGGCGGAGCCCGAAAAAAAAGATAATAAAAAGAAAGCAGATAAGACGGAGACCGTTCAAGAGACTAAGCGTGAGTATGCTTCCAATCGCGCCAACCGACGTAGCTGATGCGATTTGTTCGCATCAGCCGACATAGACCTTGACCTTCCACCAGAGTATGCGAAATTGATTGAATTTGAGGAGCAGCTGCTGAGGCGCCGACTCGAGAGAATCCGGGCTTGTGCGCTTGAACATCTCAAGGTAAGTGATTGCTGGCCATGCTAGATCCGCGGTTGTTGTGATCACTTAACCATTTTTTTCAAGGACCTTAAAGTTCGAGGGGTTGAAGCTTTCACCCTTTTGGATGAATGGTTGAATGGCCGCTATCAATCAGAATTGGAGGCCATCAAAGAACTTGTCGGAACGATAAAGGAAGCCATCGAATTCGAGACGCGATTGCCCAACGAGCTTGTTCTTGAGGGGGACAAGTTCAAAATTGATCCGGGTGTCTTGACGTTTGAGCCAGAGCCTGAACGACGACCTTCAACTCCTGTGGAGAAGACAGGTTGGTCCGACGCAATCTCATCTGAACGCATCGTAAACTGATGACGAAAACAGGACCTGATCAATTTTCGGTATTGCAAATTCTGAACTTCGCGACACAGTTGCAGGGCATCGCAGCGAGTGGTTTCATCGGTGTTTCCCACTTACAAACATTGGTGTCCAAGTTGACGGCCGCACTGGTAAGTCACGACTCGTACCCTCGCCTGGCTGCGATGCTGAGCACTCTTTTATGATGCAGTCGTCGGTTGATCCTGTACCCGAAGGTTGGATGGGAGGGGAGCCGAGGCAACTGGACAAGGTATGTGAATTGGGTTTCGGCAGAAGCTACAAAATACACACGGCCCTCAATGCTCTATCCCAGATGATCTCTATTCTGGACCCCTTTGAGACCGGATCCGTGAATTGGAGAGAGTTTTTGCTGTTGTGTGCCAACATTCTACCGAGTCCTGGTCCGGAGTATTGGCAAGCACTGAAATCCAAGTACGAATCTCTCTCTTCATATAAAGACGGAAAGGCGAGTCTCAGATAACCTCGCAACCGCTTTGATGTGGCTTGACTTTAAGTGAACACAACAGATATCGAGTTTAGACTACTTTACCGTCCCCTTGTGGTTTGAAGACGTACTGTCCGAGGTTGATGGGGAGGAACCGAAGTATAATCGACCGGCGAAAATCAAGGAAGCCATCAGCTGTGAGTTTCATGTGCTTCTGACGTCAACTACAATGAGCGTGATGGTTTCGTTCAAATGAAGTTATTTTTGCCGAGCGTCACGACACACCCATGTCCGCTGATGCCACTGGTACGGTCACAGAGTCACGTGTGGCAGTTTCCAATCCCGACGATACGACCAAATCCGCTGATAGGATCATGCAGGTGGGAACAGAACAAAGGTCGATCAAGATCCATGACCCACCGCCAAAAGAGGAGAGTAGCGTCGAAATACTCCAATTTATGCTGTGCTGCTGTCGGGATGAAAATGTGAAAACTGGTGTCGCAAAGGCTTTTGCGATTGCGGGAAATGATTCTGGCTTGACACTGGGTGAGCTCTACACGATCCTCCACAACTCGGTTGAAATAGTTGGGGAGACACATTTGCGCTGGACGGAGGAGCCCGATGCGGTGGATCCATTCTCGAAAGTGAGTCCGAAGGTTTTTAGGGGGACTGCGTCAATAATATTTAACGGCTCGCATTGATCAGGAGGTTCTTGCGAAACTATTCTCGATATCGGAGCAAGGAAGCCCACCATTGGAAACCGAGAGTAAACATGATGACGGTGACGTGACGGGGGACAAACACGTGCTTGATCGAATCGATTTGGAGACCTTCATTGCAAGAAGCGAAGAGATGGGACTCACATTCCAGCCATTATTTCAATTGCTAGAGTAAAATTATATCTGCTATGCTAATGACACCTTCCGACCAGACTCATTCTTGACAATGAATTTTTCAATATGCCATTCGATTTCACTGTCCCTACGTCCCTTCACTTCCACAGCGGCTGAACCGTGGGATCCCTGCACCCAAAAAGTGCAGTCTATAATCCCTTTTGTCTCCGTTACGGTCCCAGAAACGTCTGCGCGCGTGAACAATGGCCCATGGAACACTGGAAGGATTGAAATGCAATGCTTGCGCTTACGTCCAAATCTCCCGAGTTCGATGTTATTCCCCAGCATCTTTTCCGCTCGAGGATCGCTTCGCAAACGGAACATCACAAGTTTGAAAATGGGTGTTGTGCGCTTCTCGAACATGTAGCTGGTGGATCGGGGACGAATACATCGAGCAGCAAAAGGGAAGCACTCAATCTGAGTCGAAGCAGCGATAAACGTCCTGCGGCTTTCGTGTCCACCACTGGAGACTCACTACCAATACAGGCTTCCACCCCACACCGTTCCAAGGGCAAGTCCGACATTCCTGTACGTCTTCGGATTGCTCTTGCCCAGACGACTCAGAAAACCAGGTAGCGAGCGCGGCAGAGACATAATGGGAGGAACACGTCACAAAACGAGCAACCACAGTAATCGGACCAAAGCACACTAGAAACCAAAGAATTGTAAATACAAACTTAACTATGTACATCACCAAGTTTCAAATCTATCGAGCAGAGTAGCCTGATCTCGCAAGTCCTTCTGCGCCTTCTTCCGCATGTAGAAGATTGGACAATCTTTTGAAGTGCAGATGACATCTTGGTGCAAACTCCCCTGGCACCTTTGACATTGTGTCCAGAGCCGAGAGAAGCGTGTTTCAAGTTCGTTCATAGAGTCGAGCTGAAGAAGACCAAAAGAGTCAGCAAAGGGTTCTGCGTGGGTGGGGGGTCCTCTCATTGCCTGTTACGTACTTGTTTGCTGTACAGTTCTCCCATGCGCGGCTTACAGAACGCACATACAGCCGTCTCTGAAAGATTATTCAATGTTGGGTGCTATGTAACTTGTGACCACATCGCAACTCACCGTTTTGCTTCAAGGGTGTTTTGCAACCAAGACACGTGGCAGTTTTCACCGCGAACTTCATTAACCCTCCCACACTCGGTGCAGATACTTGGATTACTCTCGTGTGATCCCCGTCTTAAAAAAAGTGGCAGTGGCGCGGCATTCAGATGCTTTCTCTGATCCCAAAATCAAACTTAGGACTCACTGAGCAGGCTCTTCACCTTGTCGCCCAGGATCGGTTCGTAAAGTCGTTCAAGCGGACCGGAGAGTTGATTGTTGAGGTAATACTGGGTGTCGATGGGAAGGTTATTCTCCAAAACGTAAATGGGATCCTCCGAGTTCTCATAGGCACGAGAATCTGTCAACAAAATGAAAGCATGGTGAAATCATACCCAATACCTCATTACACAAATGCGAGCGCACCTTTCGTCCCTTTGACAAACACGTATCCAACTCGGTCACCCAAGTTTGGCGCCGAACCGGGATCTCTCTTTCGCATTCTCTCAGCGAGCTCGACGTGCGCTTGCTTCGCCGTGTAGTCTGTATAGTGATGATGAGTGCAGTTAAGCGTGACAAAACCGAATAGATCACACTCACCGTTCTTTGTGAGTTGCTTCGTGAGCACAAGCTGAGACATGTCAATCTTGTTCTGCAAAAGATCCGAGATGATTTGCTTCGTGTATCTGTCAAGCTCGGTTAGGTTCCGACAGCAAAGGAGTGTGGGTTGCATTGACTTACGTCACAGCTCCGGCCACGTCTCGTTCAACCAAAATCTTTCGGAGCGACGTCTCAAGAACATTTTGGACCAAGAGACAGCTATCTCGTCGCACGGTTTCAATGCCCTTGGTATCCATCTTGTCGTGCTTTGTCGGGTTTGTCCAATAAAGCCCTGCGTATCTCTTTTTGTTGATAAGGAGGTACGGGAAATATACTTTCTCGAATTCGAGGTTGATGGGTTTCACAAAGTGTTGGGTCACATATTCTGCCGCTTCACGACCTGAAACACAAAATTGTGAAACAAAAACCAAAATTGGTATCCGTTCCTTCCTTACCGAGCTTCATCACAGTCGCCATGTCCGTTTCTCCAAACTTCACCATGACTGAATCTGTGTCTCCGTAAATGACCCTAGCATCGTGTGCATAGCCATTTTGAATGCAGAACTTGGCTTCCACGTGTTGCCGCGTCTGTTCGATCATAGTTCGACCGTACGCGGTAGTCGACTGTGATATTTCAAGACATGGTAGCTTTCCGTTCGTTGCTCCAGTGAAACCATACACCGAATTTGCGCTGATCTTCATGATGATAGGAAGTCCATGTGAAGAGAACGCCTCGTAGAAAATCTGTTCCGACTTACTTTCAGCGCCAATTGACGACCATCCAAAACAGCACGCTTGAAAGAATCCGTCTCTTTCTTGAGATCTGCTTTTGCCTTTTTACGAGCAGAAATTAAATTTTCCAGTACAGTTGCAAGTAGCCCTTTTCGTAAGCTTGGCTTGACAAACATATCTGGATGCGAAAGGAATGTTTGGTTTTGGAACGCAGTAGCAATGCTGTAGCACATCACCCACCATTCGACGGCGTGACAACATAATCCTTGTCCTTTTCCAAGTTATATCTCTGAATGAGGTCTGGTGTCACAAGGGTCGAGTAGCATAGGTTGTGTGCCATCATGATGGACGGATACAAGGAGTTGAAGTCGAGGGTCGCAATCGGCGTGTCGTAATATCCACGTTCAGGTTCAATAACGGTGGCGCCTTCATACTGCTCGTCACCTCCTGTTGATGCAAACATATTCGAGATGCATTTTCTCAAGAGTAGCCTACTCGTACCGACCTTCAGAGTGCATTGCAGGAATCACTAAATCCTCCACCAACGCTCTTCGATAAAGCTGTGAGATAACTTTGATTTGCTGACCCCTTGTCAACAGGTAGTTCATCGACACTCCAGTTACTCTCGCCATTTCAATATAGTTGATAAGAGACATGAGCTTGTCCATTAATCTTTGTGGAAGCCATGCGTCCTATAACGGTAACACTTTCGTCGCCACGCCTTTCAACCCACAGCAAGAACGTACATACCTTCAAGCAATACACCGCCAACCTGCGCCGTGTTTCTTCGTTTCCATTCTGCAAATCCGTGATAATGGAGTGATCGACATCCTCCTTCTGTTCGCCTTTAGAATCGACACATGAGACTGAAACGACCTGGGAGAGTCAAGAATTTCTTACCTAAAAAGTGCGCTGAGACAGCATTCAGAGTGTAAGATCGTAGCTTATGTTCTCTCTGCATGATGTTGAGAACATCAAATTGGATGCGGCCACTCAAGTTGAGTGCCTTTGAATCTCGGGTCCCGAGCGCCTTGGAGGAAAAGTGTTGATCCTTAGCCTCCGTTTTACTCCCTACAACAAACCATAAGCTTCAAAGTTGTCGAAAATTACATGGTCGCATATACCAGAGATCCGTGAAAAAAATGGGAACTTTTCCACCTTGAGCTTTGCAGCACGATCCAAGAGGTACACCCAATCAAAGTTGTTCACGTTGTAACCGGTCACTATGTCCGGATCGATCTTGAGAGACCGGAAGGATTTAGAAGAAGTGATAGGTAACGAATCTGGCAATAGCAGCTCACCTGAACCACAAAGTCACGCCAAGCCTGTAGCATATCCGCCTCCCTCTCAAAGGACATAACATGCGTTCCCACGATACTCGCACAAGACTTTACAGTAAAAACATTGCGAATAAACGGTTCTGATTGACCTGTCTCCGAAAAAGAGCGTTAGTGACACTATCTCGCATCATCCAATCATTCTCACCTTGCACCGTTACCACATTTGCAATTTGGATTACGGGATCCTCTTGCGGGTCTGGAAAGCACCCTTTCCGTCCAGCGCACTCTATATCGAAGCTTAGAATGCGGAGAGGAGCAATCTTCTGCCAATCGCCTTCTGGGGCATGGCTAACTAAACGGTCGCAACTGAAAAAACAACAGATGAGTCTCGACGGAGCTCAGTCATATCCCCGGGAGTTTTCGCTTACTGAACGTCTACTTCAAGTTGCACGGTCGAAACTCGTTCTGATTGGGGCCTGACATAGTAAGACTTCGGGGGAAGCTCAATCCAATTTGCGCCAAAAACCTGAGGCATGAGCGAGTCTGGTTAGACCAAAGATGTCCCAGCGATTGCGTATCACGTATCTCACTGAGTTGTCTATCATAAAGCGGAGGTCGTAGCTTATGTTAGACTCGAAGGATGTGTGGAATGTCAGATTGTTCCGGAAGTCATGTACATCGATTCCGGCGCCCAGTATACGCTTGGCAAGCGCTATAGTCTTCGGGTCCACCATACGAATCTGGATGAATGGAGATTTCTGGTTCCCGTGATAGTGGTAGATGGACTCTTTCATGACTATTCGCACTTCAAGAACGGCGGTTTGCACATTCTTCCTTTCTCTTTTAATAGCATCCTAGCAATGGGACAACATTAATAGTTCTCTATCTCGAACAAAGAACATCAATGGGTAGACAAACCTCAAGGGCGAGTTGGAAGTTGTGGACGTGGTCTGTGGTGAACCCCGGTGGTGCAGCGACATAAAAATACGGGAAAAACCCGTGCACGTGACATACAATGCTGTTCCCAGCCTAGTGATGATAAATGTCCCGGAAACTGTGGTGGGATTCAAAAGGCTTGCAAGCACCACTCACATCAGTGACTCCGAACATTCGAAGGACAGGCACCCGAGAAACATGACGCGGCCCAGGTATCACCTTGTGGGGCACATCCATGACATCGTCGATCTCAATTTGCATGAAAACTGGTGACCAAATGAGTTAATCACCACACCGTGGCCATCGATCTGCATCTCCTACCGACCAATCGAATCACGCTCTCTATCAAGATGATGTAGAGTTGGTCTGGGCCACAGAGCTTCTGGCCGTTCCGCTAATGTTATCGAAATCATATAGACCACATCAGACATTTGATTCGATCGTATTTACCGCCCGAAGCTTACTTTTAGACCCTCCCTGGAGAGCCTGCAGCTGTAGCTCAAACGCAGATGGCTCCAGATTGTTCCCATGTGCAGTTCCGAGAATCTTCCTGCGTTTGCTGGAGGTTTGGTTCCCGTTAGCTTTGGGAGTCAAATTGCCGGCAGATGGGGTCAGAGTAGTTTTGGCGGGAATCATTCCTTCGGGCAGTTCGTTCTCCTGGTCAGGTCGCCGCTTCGTTGATGCCATGGTTGGAAATTGTGACCACAACCTTTCGGGAATTTAGTGCAACGGCATTGCGAAGATAACAACTTCATGGAAGTTCGAAGCCACATGCTGGTTGAGCTGAATGAACAGCCATCTAGGAAACGAGGATGCCCATTTGGGGAAGTACGCGGCAGATGCAAGTCCTCGCGTGACGACTTTGATACAGTCGAAATTGCCAGTGAGCTCTATCGATGTTACCAACTCTTTGTGCTAATCAAAGGAATATCTGTGTGTGACAACTGCACGATTGAAGATAGAACGCTAATGCGACTGAAAGCTCCCCAAATCAAGAACCAAACGAGTCATACCGGATTAGGTAACTTGATTGATCCTATTCGCCACCGTAACGAGATATCAGAGTGTTTTTGTGGAAGTAGACTCCTCGCCTTGCAGTTTTTGCCAGAGAAAGCCATCACCCTCTTTGCCCAGTGCCGTTGCTTGCTTCTTTTGTGAGAGGAAGTTGTGTAACGACTGCACAAGAACATGTAGTTGCTGCGAGGAAGTCTTTTGCTCGAATTGCTCAGTGATGAGGTACGTTTTATCAGTCAAGTTTGCCAAATTTCTTACAACAGGTTCAACAGCTATAGCAGTCCAACCGATTCCTCACAATGTCTAACGTGTTTGGCCCGATGAACCCTCATTTCGTTTGTTACAAACTCAGTTGTAAATAAGAATGGTATGATTAATCAAAGAACAATGTTTTGTTTTCGGAACTGCCAATACTTCGCCCGCACTGTGTCGAACTTTTGGCTCAAGTCGTCCAATATCTTCAGAAGCCACCATTGAAAAACAGTGCCCACCGAAAAGAGAATCATGGGGGACTAACCTCAAGAAGAGTGGCACGGCTTTTCGCATCTTCACTGTTTATAATTTCCAACATTTCAACCAAGAATGAATGAACTGGGGCAGCGACGGATCCACGACTTCGTAGGTCCATGGCAAAAGTCGTCGCCCTTTGATCCACTCCCGAGATCCCCCGTTTGTTTGCAAGTCTCACGAGCCTGTTAACACGGAAATGATTGAAAACCCACAGCAAGTGTTTGACGCATCCTCCCACCCTTGAAGATAGTTCCAAGCACTTTCATTATTTGGCGCGAGGGAAAGCTTTGCGAGCGCATAACTGCGAGAATAAACCACCCATAGACGGAGCGAGTGCTCAACTAATACTTACTCCAATTCCTCTTCTATTGTGACAGAAAATTCCTTCGTCTCACCATTCAAAGAAGCAGAAAGAACGAACCACCTTTGGTTCCACGCCGAGTTGTTTCGAACATCCAGCTCCACCATTTTGTTGCAGAAGTCGAGTTCATCCTCCCACACGCTGAACCTCCTGATCAACCATTGTCGATACGTCCACGCGTGATAATTTTTCGAGTCGTCGGTGAGAAAACGGCCAACAAACTGCAGTTCTGCCAGTGGTGAATCCGGGTTGTAGTGCTCCGTCAACACCTGCCGATGGTGCCTCGTCATCGGCGACGCCATTCGGCGAGAAAACCCTTAAAGTTGGCAATGAGTCTTTGACATGACAAAGTCTCACCATATTTGGTAACTTTTCGGATTGTCTTCCGCAATCTCATCCACGAATTGAAGTTCGACGTCCAAGTCGGTGTTTAGAGCAAACAGACATTCCTGCCGATATTTCCTGGTTTATTGTTGAGAAAGCGTGATCTCCATCGAATAGAAGTCAGGAAATGCTCACCAAATCGTGTAATGGGCAGGGTTGAAAGTGATAATCTTCCCCGTGAGTTCCAACGCCCTCTCACTGAACTCTTGCTTCATCGAAATAGCTCGAAAATAGTCCATAGCGTCCACATCTGCCATTCAGAACGATACGAGTCGTCATACTCGTCATGTGGAACATGACTCAGGTTGTCTTTGAATCCAACCCACATTCCTCATCATACGCAATGGTGCAAACTGCATTGGGAGCATCGTTTTGCGGTATCGGTGTTAGATCCGACCAGTCTTCACGATCTCTGTAGAATGGTGTCATTGGTTGCGTGATCCCAAAATGTTGTCCACGAAGCATTACATCAAGTTCATAACATGTAAAATCATGACTAAAACAGCGAAGCCTGCTGCACTTGCTGCGAGTATTGCCCCGCACCTCCAAATGCCGGCTGTTGGAACGTGGACTGCGCACTAGGTTGTCCCGCAATAAACGAACCTCCTCCGTATGCAGCGAAACCAGCCGGAGAACTGCCTTGAAACCCTTGAGGCATCTGAGCTTGGCGTTGGAG
This sequence comes from Gonapodya prolifera JEL478, assembly GCA_001574975.1. NCBI lineage: Eukaryota > Fungi > Monoblepharomycota > Monoblepharidomycetes > Monoblepharidales > Gonapodyaceae > Gonapodya > Gonapodya prolifera. Next base: position 88,558 of record KQ965750.1, on the reverse strand, counting down.
CTCCAGGAGAGAAGGGCCTTTTTGACCACCAGGCCACTGTTGACTTCCAGTACTAGCGACGGAGGCCGTTTGGAAAGGATTCTTCGAGGATTGATTAGACGACCCGAATGTGCTGGGAGAGCTTTGCTGGGGCGCGGACACAAGTGCCTGAGGGTTCAGGTTCACCAATGAGTCGATGCCCCACTGATTCTGATTGGAACTCGGAGCAGCCTGCGATTCGAGAGAAAACCGGTAAGAATGGAGTTGATTAGATTGAAGGCATTTGTGAAGAAGGTAATTGCTAACACCCACATTGGTTTGCACTTGCTGCTGTCCATTGAAGAAATCCGTGGTTTGCATGGCAGGTTGCTGGAGAGATGAAGCCGAGCCGAAAACGTCTACAGGTTGCTGTTGTTGAGCTCCAGTCGCACCAAAAGGATTCGCGGAAGAGGCGGTCAGGGAGCTCGCAGATGCGTTAGCTCCGTAGCTAGATATAGCGGACTCAATACAGAGCGCAATTGTCGATACAAGTACCTCGGACTTACGTTGCTCCTTGTTGCTGGCGATTGGTTGCTAAGTTTGCGAAAGGGTCGATTTGAGCAGTGTTTCGAGCAAGCTGTGTGGCTTGCGTTGTCGTTTGAGGACCCGTCACCTGTTATAAAAAGAAAGATAATGCTGGCTGAGTTCTGACTAGAGCAGATTAACCGCTTCTCAGTCACAAACCTGATTGGTCAATGGCAACGTTCCAGACTGGCCAAATGGATTGCCTTGCTGCTGACTGACAAAGGCATTCTGCTGACCGAACGGATTAAACCCTGATTGCGGCTGTTGCTGTGGAAGCTGTTGTGACTGGATGTTGTACTGCTGCCCGTAATTTTGCTGTTGAGAAGCGTACATCTGGGCGAAAGGATCAAATGCAGGCTGCGGTTGCTGGTACTGTTGCTGAGGCATCTGCCCGTAGCCACCACCATAAAAATCACCCTGGGAGTGCTGCATGTACTGTTGCTGTTGGAGCATTTGCTGGCGACGTCTGGCTTCTTCCTCCTCCCGGCGACGATATTCCTCTTCCTGCAGACGCCGACCTTCGTCTTCGTCGCGGGACATTTGCATCGCCCTCTGTAAGTCTTCCTCTCTTTTAACGTGCGCCCGCGCAGTATTTCAACCATCAATAACTATATGAGCACGTTGATATATCGACAACGTACTCACTCCTTCGCGACACGATCCCGATCTTGGCGCCTCTTCTCATCAAGCTCTGCAGTTCTTCGGCTTTCTTCTAGTGCACGTTGAAGCTCCGCATCATCGTTGTTCGGCTGGCTCCGAGCCGCCCTCTCTCGATCCCTCTCACGGTCGTCTTCGAGATACGAGCCACCCCGGGGGCTACTGCTCCGACCGCCATTGTAATCGCTAAATCCACCGTATCCGCGACCACGATTCTTGCGTTCTTCTTTCAAGCGCGCCTCGTCAGCGAGCAAGTCGACAATATCCTTACTCTTTTGTCGAACTTGTGGTGCGATGAAGAAGGGCACGGGAAGTCAGAATTCAAGTGCTTTGGTTAAAGCCAAGGGTCAGACGCCTACCGTTCTGCCCCTGGTCACGCCCATCCTCGTCGATGTACTGAAACTCTTTCAACGTCTTGATGACATAGAGGTTCTCCTTTGCGTATGAAATAACTCCTTCCGAGCCGCAGTGAAGAAGATAGTCGAGTAATGTCAGAGCCTTGAAGACGTGTCTCCAGTTCTTTCCAGAATCGTTCAGCCTCTTATCCAAAATCTCCATAATTTCCAAGAAATCCCGACTGAGGCAGGTTTGGTCACCAGGTATCGCAGGAGGATGGGAAGGCAGCGCAAAGCAGGACGTATTAAATGTCGGAAACAACCCGTCGAGCATTGCCGATGTCAATTATTTATGAAGCTACCCACTGGTTGTTGGTCGCCTCAGCTATCTCGCCCATGAGGTGACCGGGCGGTCCCCATGGGTCGTTGGAGGTCGCTGTTTCGTCCAGGGAGTGTGCAAGGACGCAGAGTGTGTCGCATCAGGTTGCTGGTCGCCCGACATGCTTGCGCCTTCTGGGCTAAGCACCCCCCCTTCTCCAGTAGCCCACCTTGCCTGACTTTCACTTGCACATCCGAATATCCTTTCACGAGATTCTTTGTTCCCCTAATGACCTGCCGTGCGGCTTGCTGCGGGTGATTGTGCGGAGGGGGAGGTCCGATGAATGAAAGGCGCAATTGGTCAACATTGGGGAGGCCAAGAAAGTATCCGTCGAGGAAAGTAAGGATGGGTGCTCCGAGATGGGGCAGGACAACTCACCGCCATGAAAATCACGGAGTTCGAAAGGTGAAAGTGCTGACTCCGTCAGGCTTGGGTCATGGTGGAATATCGGCAAATCTACACATTCCTCTTCCATTACTTCCCCGCTACCGCATGACGGAATCGGCTCTTGAATGATCACCTCTACAGCTTGCCGCGTTAACACCCTTGTGCTCCGACAGATTCCCCCATAACGGTTGATGCGCCTTGCGACCCCCTTTTACCAACACCGAAATCATCCTTTCCGTCCCTCTTTCAGCGGTTGTGGCATTTGTAATAGCTCTCTCGCTTTTCAAGTTCTCTGGCGTGCAGACTCGCTCTCGATGGGGTAATATGCAAACTCTGGAGACATGCGCGGTCTCTGGAGACATGAATTGACAGGGCTTCCAGCTTTGTAAATTGGGAAGCAGTGGGTGCACTCCATACGAGCGAGTGTGAGAATGAAATGTCTCCGCTTTCAGGTGGACGACCCCACAGTCAGTTATTGCGTTGGTCGTGAAGCCGAGACTTCCCAACAAGGGAACTGCGTAAATTGCCATCACGAAGGACTCGACTGGTATCCGTTGTGTTCCTCCATGGGGTTCCCTTCAAAGTCGAGCATTCGAAGTGTGTGATTCGTCAGGAGGACGTCATTATCCCATGTCAAGACCTCTCTCTCTGCGATCTTATGTACTCTGGGAAGTGCGACGACTTCCACTGTGGAAAACCGCTCAACCGCGCTTTGCTTATCCGAATAACTCGAGGGAGGAGGGAAGTAGGCATATATTTCGTTGGAAGAGTGCGTCTCGCAAGACATGTACACCAAGAAAGCATTTATAATTAAAGTTCTTCTGTTCACAATCCTTCCTATCTCACCATGTCACAGCAAAGAGCGTCGGTTTTCTTGTTTGCAACCAAAGTTTCACAAGGATGTGAATCTCTCACACCACACCAGCAGCTTATTACATAACGTCAATTATATGCCATTAGTTCACTCCTAGAGTGCCCCAGTCACCGCACGGCAATATCTGGAATCTGCCGCAACTTTTCGACCGTTTCACATTCCTCCTCGCCAAGCAACAGAGATTGGACATCTCCTTTCGCGTTGTTTTCCAGCCCTTTCTACTTGACGTCTCTCTCCGTGATGATAACTCGAAGCGAGTCTCCAAATGATAAGTCTTGTATAGTTCAGTTGAGATTCCGCAATGAGGTGGAATACACCACATTTCAACCGTTGAATCCAGACCAAAGGCCCAAGCCGATCATCCATTTTCCGGTCTCGCAGGCATCCATCATTATGTCCATTTACCCCAGGCAATACGCCTCTCTGGGCTTCTTAAACGGCCAGAGGTCTCTTGGTGTGTGTCGAACTCCGCTTCGCTGCAACGTTTGAACTTGGCTCGCTCACCTTTGGCCTCTCCAACGTCGCTCAGCACCCTACACACACGTCATCGCTTATCGTCAGTTCCCAATCGGACGTCGTGTCGCCTCATGTCCCTCGAACCCCAGTTTCCACGCAAAACGGCACCTTTCGTCATCCGATAATTTGCGATAGTGATTGCAAGTGCGCCACAGGGGTAAAACGGTGTTGCTCTGAATTGTTCGTGTTATGGTGCAAATTTTGGCTTGGAGGGAATAAATAAGGTTTGTAGATTACAATTTTCGTCCATTTCCAACTTGACTCATTTACACTGCGGTCCAGACGCTCATCACAAATTATCAATTCGGCTTCCAATGTGAGTACTCCAGAGGAACCCATCGCGGCTCATTGGAGCAATTTGACGTTAATCGAGGCTCTGATTCTGTGAATTTGATTCCCAATACTGTTCCGTCCTTCTTCATTCTGACTATCGCTGTAACTGCTCTGATTGCACATCCCTCGCCTCTTCGCTCAGGCATTATCGACGACTTTATCTCAAATCGTGAGTGCCATGAACGCCATCACGTGCCGCGTTTCCAGGCTTGGCGCTGCTGTTCACATTACATCAAACGTGATCTTTCCATTCCTCCTTGCCATCAAATCCGCTCCTCCTTTCCCTTATGTCTTTGGACAGCTCAAGCGTACATGGCACTCTTCAATATGCCCCTACAAATTTCGTCCTCCATCCCGCCATTCACGTATCTCGCTTCATTCCCAATCTGCCCAAGACTTGATTAAAAATATCTGCACCCCAATCCAGTCAAGTTCCTCCAAGAGTGCACGGATCGCCGATTACAGGACGGTCAACTCGCGATAAGCACTTGCAGGGGCCAGGTGTACACGAGCACGGCCGATCCGGAGAAAGAGAAGACGGCGCGAATAGTTTGAACAACTGCACGCGGCCGCGCTGCAACGAAATGAAGCTATTGCCAAAGACCTTGACATCCAAAAGTTCAAGACTCGAGAAGTCGAGGAAGCCCTTCGGATCTCAAGAAAGACAGAAACCCTACTGCGGACCCGTCAACATCCTCGAGGTGACATCTGTATCAATGGGCTGGGATTCTATCCGAGTACAAAGAGATTGTCATGGAAAGGTAATTCGCTCCCTCTTTAAGAGCTTAAGCGTTCACTTGATAACTTTGCTCCTGGTTTTACCATGCAGGGACGCCATGACGAAGGCGACGGACCACAGGGGCAATGATGTCGCCGAGTTTGGGACCACAACCACCAGGTTAGACGTTTTTCTTTCCGTGGATGGCGTCATGCGTTTATCAATTCGCAATTCGTAAGTAGCAATGACGTCAGCACGGAAACGGATGCGTCAGTGGTGAACAACACCGTGGATGTAAGGACAGAGTGGGTGGTGACGGCGAAGATGGATTTTCTCGCGATGAGGGGGGAACTGTCAAAGAAAACCAAATTGTGAGTGTTGAAACGATGCAGCGATCTGGTCCATTATGGTGATATATATCCGTGTGACCTTTAGGGAGGGCAAGGCAAGACGAAAGGCGCTGGACCTCGAACAAGCTTGAAAGTGTATGTGTTCATGCCTTGTACTTTTGTTGTCGCCCTTCTCATCCATGCTGTTGTCACATTGGGTAAACCAAGAACTTAGAACGGAAGAATCAGGAAATCGCTGCACTTAGGGGTCAGCAACAGCCCCTTCCTGTTCCCCAAGCCTCCTTTGACAACCGCAGGAAGCAGGATGTGGTGGTACAGGGACTATCATCTGGGACTTCTTCTCGGGCAGGGTATGCAGTGCAGCCCCGCCCATCATTCCCCACACAACCGCATCTGGGAGGTTCTGACGGACCTCCCACCAATATCAACATGCGCCCGCAGGCTCGTCAGCTGCTGCCGCTCCTCAATTTGCAACGCAGCAACAGCGCAGTCGCCGGGGCGGGATGATTGGAGCCTCGGGAGGGGTCGGGGGTGGCGTCGCTCGCGCCAGCTTTACAAAAGTCGGGATGGTCGGTGACTGTGGGGCGGATGACGTAAGGAGGGAGAGTGGGCAGGGAGGGCAGTATGCCCGAAGGTAGTAGAGGTGGTGCCTCCATGTGGGCAGTGGGATAACATTCGTGTGAACATTTTGGAGTTTTACGTACGTATACCATATTATCAATACTTTATATTATTTACAAATAGGAGGGTTAACGATAAGTTCTCGATGCCATAATCTCCCACTCACTCACCTCGGGAGTTGGGAACAGTCTCGAGAGCCTGAAGCTTCGTCTGAAGCGTCGATGGCATCTGTCATAGCAGGGACCGAGCTGTGTGTAGAGCGATGGACAATTGTGGCAGTGTCCTGCGCTGGCGCTTGTGGAGTTTATGTGAGCAATAGTGTGCGAAGGATATCAAGCCAACGAAGACAACGCAACCTCCCCCTCCTCTGCCGCTCGCTTGCCGATGGGGCTTCAATAACCACGTCCCTGAGAGGCAGCCGGCCCGCAATCGCCTGTCAATACTCGCCCGGAACCCTACCCCCCTGGAGAAGGTCCCCAGGGAACCGTGCATGGTGAGACAGAAAACGTGTTTTTCGTGATGAGTTTTGAAGCCAGCCGAATGACCCCCCAATGCCGTCGAAAGGTCACTGTACGTACTGAACCACATGATAATGTATTAACATTGATTACCTTAACAGATTTGTGTTGCATGATACGCGAGGACGGCTGATTTCACTCGAATTGATTCTACCGCCCACGTTGGCTTGTTGCAGGCAACGACACCAAAGGTCGCTTCTCATCACTAAACACATCCCGATGGCATCGATTCCAACCGAGCAGGTCAAAGACGCGAGTCTCAAGCATCCAAAACCAAACACAACGTTCACATATGGCACCGCTGGCTTCAGGCTCAAGTGTGTTTCGTCAACTCATCCACTCATTCTCTCGCCATGGCTTACTCCGTTGAATTGAATTCCACTCCCGTGTTCACTCCTCTACTCTCCCTCCCATGTGCGCATTCAATTCCTGCCCCAGGGGTGACCTGCTCGACTCCGTAATGTACAGAATGGGCCTCCTCGCAGTCCTCCGATCAAAGAAACTTAACAGTAAGGTTATTGGCGCAATGGTGACTGCATCTCACAACCCAGACCAGGTGCGTGGCTCCGAACAAAACCCGTTGCCGGACACTTCTTAACATTCGAAGGAGAGTGGACTCATCAAACAGTGCGGAGGATTTACGAGTGGGAACTAGTCCGAAGATTGGCCGAGAATTTCATTCATCGGGAAGTGGTCGGGTGGAATCTGATTGCTTGGATGGCCATTCGGCGTTCAAGTGCGGTGTCAGGCAGCAGAATATATGAAGGGGCGTCCAAGTAGGACTCACTGCCAGTCCGCGGATATGAATACCGTGCTTCTTGTCGCTCGGGGATTATGGAGAGGCGTTGGAACAGAATTCGGTGTCATTAGGGAAGTGTTGCTCATGTGTTGGTCCCCAATCCCCTTCCAGGACAACGGCGTCAAGCTCGTCGACCCCCTTGGTGAAATGCTTGAGCAATCTTGGGAGCTCCACGCTACACATCTTGCCAATTCCGCGGACGTGGATGTGCCCTCCGTGCTGGCCTCCATCTGCACCGCGGAAAGCATCTCCTGGTCCGCTCCCGCCCACGTCGTCGTCGCCAGAGACACCAGGTCAACGGGCCCCAAGCTTGTTGGAGCCTTCCTTGACGGGGCGAGGGCAGCAGGAGGGGATGTCACCGACTATGGCGTCTTCACCACCCCCCAATTGCATTATGTTGTGAGGGCTCTGAACACAAAGGGAACACCCGAAGCCTACGGAGTACCTACGGAGGAGGGGTACTATAAGAAGATTGGCGACGCGTTTAAGCGGATTATGAAGTTCGGAAAAGTGAGACATTCACCCCCCACGCTCACATTTCTGTCGGTTGGCACGCTCATATGCCCACTCCCACATAGACAAAGTTCCCCACTATCCACGTTGACGGCGCCAATGGTGTCGGCGCGCCTAAGTTCAAGGCGTTCCTGCCTTACCTTGGAGACTCTGTCAGCTTTTCCGCGTTCAACGAAGATATCACAGACTTCTCGAAACTCAATAACAAGGTACGTGTCGAAGCTCAGGACGGGCGAGGAAAAATTTATGGTTCGAGGTGTGAAATATCGATGGTGTTGCATCATGGTTTGTGATTCCTTTCGCGACCCCGAGATTGACCCCAAATCTCCCCTTTAGTGTGGAGCGGACTTTGTCAAGGTGCAGCAAAAGCAACCTGAGAACTTTCCCATGACCCCCGGAACCTACGGTGTCTCACTCGATGGGGATGCCGACCGTGTGATTTTCTACTTTGTGAAGAAGGGTACGTTTCTCGTATGAGCACTACCTCCATCTTCGGTCAGCCCAATCTGCCTGGAATCCACATCATCTACCGTCCCCACTTCCCTACGAACCCCCAGATGGCACCTTCCGCATGCTCGACGGTGACACTATCGCCGCCCTCCTTGCATCCACCGTTTCACAGCTTTCCCAACTCGCCTCACTTACCCTCCCCTCTGGCTCTCCTCGTGTTGGCGTCGTGCAAACCGCCTACGCAAACGGGGCCAGCACGCGGTACCTCCGCGAAACAGTTCGCGTCCCCGTGTCGATGGTACCCACGGGAGTCAAGCACCTCCACCATGAGGCGGAGGGCTTCGACGTCGGTATTTACTTTGAGGCCAATGGGCACGGTACGGTTTTGTTTAGCGAGGGATTCGTGAAGGCCGTGAAAGAGAGGGGCGGGTGCGTCATTGTATATGCCCAGTGAACGTGACAACATCTTGACGCTCTGCTTGACACTGTTTACAGAAAAACACCCGAGCAGCTTGCGGCCCTCGAGTTCTTGGAATGCCTCACTGACGTGATTAACCAGGCTGTGGGAGATGCCATTTCGGACATGCTCGCCGTCCTCGCTGTATTAGCATACAAGGGCTGGTCATTCGAGCAGTGGGGAGAGCTGTACACGGAGGTGCCCAACAGGCAGGAGAAGGTCAAGGTGAGAGACACTTTAGACGCCAGTTTGGGTGCAAGCGTTTCAAGACACCGAGGTCGCTCTCTTGCAGGTCGCCAATCGCCTCGCATTCAAGACTACCAACGCGGAGCAGGAGTTGGTCGAACCCGTGGGGTCGCAAGATCGGATCAATGCCGAGGTTGCCAAGTACAAGAATGGAAGATCGTTTGTTAGGTTCGTATGATGAAGTACGAAATAAGTTGTTGTTTCCGTAGAAGTGACGCATATCCCTCCTGCCATTTGGACATGCGGCGCATTTTTCCAACAGGCCGTCAGGGACGGAAGACATCGTCCGAGTGTATGCGGAGGCAGACACCCGTGAGAACTGCGACAAGCTGGCGTACACAGTCGCCGGTATCATTTTCGACCACTACGGAGGTGAGTTTGGTTCGCAATTTTGCGAATTAATCGTGGCATTGATCGACCGTACCCCCCTTCCCGCTGCTCCGTAGGTGTGGGTGACCGACCAGCGCACTTTGTGAAAAACTAGTCGAGTGGAACAGGAAGTCAAACACTCGAAAAGGTGGCATGTGCTTTTCTTCTTATGTTGGAAACAAATCAAATAAACACCGTTGTTGAGCCAAGAACGAATTGTTAAAAATTATTTTGAATGAACAAACAAACAACATCGTGCTACGGAATGTACATTTGCGTCTGCATTGGTATCGAATCTATCGAGGCTACAAAACTCGCCATGGAACTTAACCAGCCGCCCGAATCACGCCAGGGTATTTCTCGCCGTCAAAATCACTTTCGGACCCGTCTGCATATTCGCCCCCCGTCCGCCTCCGCCCGCACAGTCGACGTCCGTCTCCGCTCTACCGTGGTTGGAATGCCTAACATCCGGTCGCCAAACTTCCACGCCCGCATTAGTGGCACATCGTGAAGTCGGAACACATCCTCCATCTCCCCGCCTGGTGGGAAGGGTGTCGGCTCTGCAGGGAGTATGGTCATGAACGAGGTCGGCTCGCTCGAGAAAAGGGAGAGTTCGTAGTTGGTGAGGAAGGGCCACCCGTATGCAAATCCGGGCACGATGCCAAGCCCGGCTGCGATCCACTGATGAGCTTGCTCAACAAGCGGCACGCAGACCCCCTCCTTCTCCATCTCCTCCTCGAACTCGCGCAGCGCCTGCACAAAGTCCGCGTCGTCCGCTTCTCGGGTCCAACCCAAATCCCCCACGCCGCCCTTGAGTGCCTTCCGAAGCCGCCTCTCGCGAAGACGGGCCGACTTGGCCGCCCACCGATCCGGAAACAGAAGCAAGGCCGAAACGGGATGAGGTTGTGGTGAGAGTGGGGATGTCGCATCGTCGTCCATGTCGCTCTCGGGGACATCTGGTGGGCTTCCCACTGTCTCCGGAGCGGCAGCACTTGAATCCACGGGGCCCATGACCACGTCGTCTTCGTCGTCCACGACATGCACTGCGCCTCCCGTCGGGACCGCCACCGCCTCCCCGACCTCCACAGCCGAATCCGCAGGCCCCTTTAGTACCGATCCGTCACGCACCGGCCGGGATCGCAGATCGCCAGCTAAATCATCATCGTCGGTGTCCACGTCCGCAACGTCGGGGACTTCGCCATCTAACCTTGTGGGACCTCGTGGGAAGACGTCCATCGAAGACACCGCGGCGAGCATCAAGTCCAGCTCCAGTTCGGCTAGCCGAAGCGCCTCTGCCGCCCACGCATCGTCCGAGTCTCTGGCACCACCACCCCACATGTCAACCCCGATCTCTTCATCCTCTTCATCTTCTTCGCCCTCGTCGCTCACGTACCCCGCCGCATCCTCGGTCGTCCACGTCGCCCACATCCACCCTCTGGCGGCCCTAGAACGGACACCAACGTCTTCATCGACACTCCACTCGCTCTCGCTATCATCGTCGCCACTCCACTCATCCTCCAAGTCCCCCGCCCCACGCGCAGCAGCGGCGCCTTTACTCAACCACCCATCTTCCGCCCCACTATCCTCGTCCACGACTGACGCTGGTCCCACGACGGACCCGGCACTGGCACTGACACCAGCACCGGCATGGTCCCGCTCGCGTTCACGCTCCCGATCGACAGAGTCCCCCACAACCGACACGCTCATCTCCGACACACCCACAGACTCGGTATCCGACTCCTCAGAAAACTCCTCCACATCCATCGGAACCAGCACGCCGCCGCCGTCCGAGCGCCGGCGGTCGGGGTACGCGGACATGGGGGCAGGCACTGCGCCTACGCCACCAAAGGATCGGCGTCCTGCGAACCCTCGCCTGCCAAACCCGGCACCCACGGCAGCCTCTGCAACCGGAGTGTACCCTCCGACCCTGGGTACGCCCGTGTATGCCGCCGCCTGTCGTGTCGGCCGGCCGCTTGCGCGGTGGTACGGGATCGAAGGTGGAGCCGCGACGCCAAGTCCTGACGCGCGCCGCGCCCCGACAGGGTACCGAAACCGCCCGATATCGCCCTGTTGAGGTACGTGCCCCGCCCCGCCAGGGACAGCACCGGCCGCGTCGGCATCGGCGACCATGGTTCGCAATCTTGTTGCAGGCGGCTCTACGCGCACTGGTGCGCGTGCACGGGAATGGTACGGGAGCGGCGGAACGCGTGCGGGGTGGGATGGGTGTGAATACGAGTGAGGGGCGGGTGCAAGAGGGGCAGGAGGAGGGATCGGTGGATGTACAGCCGCGTACGGACCCTTCGGCATCCCCGCCGCGTGCGCCTGCACTTGAATGTTCGTCTGCACCAGCGCGGGCAGGGCGGGATGAACGACCTGAGGAGTGACGTGCTCCGACGCCGCTGTCGCCGTTCTACTCCCCGGGGGACCTCTCTGCAACGCGGCCGCAACGATTGCGACGGTATCCAAATTCGGCCCCTGTTGTTGCTGCTGCGGGGCCTGCTGGAGGGGTGTCGAAGTCGTGTGTGCGGGATCCTCACGCTGGCTCTGTGTCGGCGTCGTTGTCTCAGGGTCCACATCCACCTCCATTTTGGCTGCACCCACTCCCTCACTTGCGGAATGCACAACCGCAACGGCCCCGCCCACAGCGGGCACGGGGTCCGGATTCGGCGGTGGTGGCGGGAGAGAGGAAGGAGGAAGCGCTGCGGGACTATCGAACACCTCCTGGCCTTTCGGGAACCCGACAACCCCTGCGCCATCGAACACCTTGATGACGGCCCAACACCTGACTCCGTCCCTTCTAGGCCGCCCGACAGCTCTGTACCGCACGAGCGGGGTCGAGGGGTCTTGAGCCGCATACACAGTGCGTTGGGCGGGCCGGGGCGGGGGCGTTGGTGCGGGTGGCGGTGGGAGGCGGCGGCGGCGTGAAGATGGGGCGGCGGCGGTGGTGGTGGTTGTGGTGGTGGTAGGCAACGAAGAGGTGTCGGTCGAGTTGGTGGAGGTGGACAAGGTTGGCAAGGAAGTAGCAGAGGAGGGAGACGACCCCGGCGACCTGCGCACGATGATGCGTCTCATGGTCCCGCCAGGCCGGCCTGCCGGGGTCGCCGGGGTGGTCGGAGTTGTCGGGACGTCCGCAGACGTTGGGACGGGTGGGGTGAGGTTGGTGGCGGCGTTGGTGCCATTGACCACGACCACCCCGTCGGGCAGGGACGCGGGAATCGCAGAACTGTCTGATTGGGCGGGCGGTCCGAGTTGTGCGGGAGGCTCAACAGAAAGTGCAGGAGCAGGCAGAGGAGTAGCAGCATGCTCGACTTCTGGCGAAGAGGGTGCCAGCTCGTCAACCATGTCTTTTTCGTCGTCGTCCTCATCCGAGTCCGAGTCTGAGCTCTCATCCACCTCATCTTCGTCCGATTGGGCCTCCTCCCCGTCGTCCGATTCACTTTCCTCGTCGGATTCCTCCACATCGCCGCTATCCACAGTCATGACCTCGGCACGGGCAACATCTGCTTCGGAAACCTCGCCGCCCACCTGCCCCTGCCCCTGCCCCTGTGGACCCACATCCGCAACGGCAACATCGCCCTGCTGATCGGCTACCGCCGCTGCGTCCTCCAAGAAGTGACTTGGAGGTGCGTCCACCCGATCCGACGGTGCAAGTTCGGGATGCGCGGGCACGACCGCGACAACCTCGTCTTCATCGTCGGCGTCGGCGTCCATCGCAGCGTCGGTGTGGTCGGCGTCGTCGTCGGCAGAGGTGGCGTTCGGCTGCTCCTCCTCGCTGACGGGGACGGGCGTGGCGTCCGACTCCACATCCGCATCTGCCTCCACCTCCTTAGCGGCAGCGACGTGCACGTCCACCTCGACATGCACTTGTGATCGGGATTCTTCTGGTTCGCCCTGCTTTTCTCTGCGCACTTCCTCCCCTCCATGACTCGCACTTCCACCCGAAGAGCCACGGAGACCAGCACTCGCATCCAGCGCGACTCCAACACCTCCACCCGACACGGTCGCTCCACCCCCTCCACCACCAGCCCCACTCGCCCTCCCGGCGACGACGTAATCGTCCTCATCGTCGGAAATTGCCTCAACCTCGACACTGACGGCGACGCCTGGGCCTGGGCCTGGAGCAGGTGGGAAGAGTAAGTAAGGGAGACGGAGAAGGAACGAGAGACAAGGGGACTCACGCTTTGCGGGTGCCGAAGACAGCGAGGAGGAGGACGAAAGACGGGGTACGTCGCGACGGTCCGAAGGTTCGGGGAGGACAAGGGAGGGAGACGGGGCCGGAGGAGTGGGAGTCGGCGGGTGAGGAGTCGGAGTGTGGGGATGAGTGTGAGTGTGAGTATGAGAAGGAGAAGGGAGGGAGGGCAGTTCTGCCGAGTGGGCATACGCCGGGATCGGGGGCGTGTCGGTGCGAGCCCGTTTTGGAGGAGGAGCGGGGACAGGAAGCTGCGGCGTGAGCCCATGACCGTGCGCATGCGCGTGGGCTACAGAGCCCGAGGCATGCGAGGAGGACGACGACGACGCCCTGGCGAGCGGCGGTGTGGAGGTGTGGCAAGCGTGCCAGGACGGCGAGGGAAGGGCGAGCCGGCCCGGTCTGGGCGTGCGCTGGTGAGGCGGTCGGGAGGGAGAGGGAGGCGAGGGGCGTCGCTTGCGTTTCTTCGCTGCCGCCGAGGGGAGGGGAGGAGTTGGCGGGCGCGCGTGTGGGATGCGCGCAATGGGGAGCGGGGAGGGCAGCGAGGGAGAGAGCGACAGCATGGGCAGGGAGGGCAGCGAGGCGAGGGAGGAGTCTGAGGAGGACGCCGTGGGAGAGGGAGAGGGGCGGGAAGGGGACGGGGAAGGCGCGCGGAGGGTGTGCGTTGCGGAGAGTTGCAGCAGCGAGTGTGAGTGCGTGCGAGTGCGGGAGTGCGAGGGAGTGCGGGGCAGAGTGCGCGGCGCGGTGTGTGGCATGGGTGTCTGCGGGGCGGGTGCGTGTGCGTGAGTGAGTGCAGTGCGACGACTGTGTTCTGCCGTGCGTGTCCTCCGTCCGCTGCGCTTTCACCCACTACTTCCCCTTTCCCTCCCTGCCCTCCGCCTCTGCCTGCCCTCTGCCTGCCCTCCACCCTCTCCACCTTCTCCACTCCTCTCCCCGCTCTCTCTCCACACTGCTCTACTGCCCCATCACACCCCACACTCCCCGCCCCCCATCGCCTCGCTGCGCCCTCCCACGCCCACGCCGCCCGCCAATCCGCGCTCTCCGCCCGCCAACCCACCTCGCGTCCCACTCCGCTCGCCGCGTACGCTTCGAATCTGCTGCCCGACGTTGTTGCTTCTGACCCGGGTGCACCCTGCACTCCACCTGCTCTGCTCGTTCCGCCAATCTTTTTTGTGCGCGTGGATCCCAAGGCCCTTTTATTCGGCTTATTCCCCAGTTGCTTGCATTCTACATTCGTTCTTTTGCCATCTCTTTCTTCACTGCACCTCCTCTTCTCCATGAACACCAGTGCGGGTTTTACCCACTCACTATAGTCTCTTCGCTGCACCGCAAAGTTTGATCCCCAGGTCACACAGCGCATACCACATGATGTTTCTCTCCTACGAGAAGCAGTCCGCGTTCTGTTGCATGTAGGTATTGGAAAGACACATCCACAGCGATTACCCCGGCCGAGGTTGTCCCGCCCATGCATATGTACACAAAGGAAAAGGACACACCCAAAGCACGTCACATCTCACACAAGCCTTGCATAACCCCCATCCAAGTCGCCATGCCATATCGATGGCAGGTGACACATGTGCACGTTTATTTTTCCACGTTGAGTTTCGTTGCAAATACGCAAGAACATGATCTGCTCCAGGCGCACATACTACGGGCTACACTATACTCGTGCTCTTGTAGAGCAATCTCAGTGAAGAATAATAAAGACGTCCAGATCCTGTGCCTTGATTTCCACTTCGCAGTTCAAACGAAAGAGCAATAGTAAATACTTCGACGAGGGAAAGAAACTCTTTCTCAATGCACCTCACCTTTGCCATGTCTTCTTGGTACCTTCTCTTCTCAGTTTGAAGTGCTTAAGAGCGGAGTTTTGGTCGGATCAAATCAACTCCGCAATTCTGCAGAAAACAACACTTTCGTGGGAGCATTCGCAATTTCAACCCCACCCCGACGTCCCTCACAAGTCTCCTTTCCGCAAAGCAACCACCTTCTTTTGCCGAGCATGGTTGATTGTTGAGGAGCATACATTTCCACGCACTGCTCCCCTTCATCGCAGTTGTTGGGCTCGTGCCAATTTAGGCTGGCCTCCTGTCTGTGGTTGGGGTCGGCGGCACGTTTTTTCCAACTTTGAAAGCCCATCCCAACCGATTGAACGGTAATTATGGCGAAATAAAAGGCGGATCGTGACCGCCAATGCGGGCGATTTATACCAGTCTAACTTTTTTCTTGCCCCCGGGGCGGATGCTGCAGCATCACCGAGATGGGGGATTTTTTCCGACTTCAAACCATTCGCCATCAACGACGGTCACCCTTATCCCGGAAGTGAGCCTGCCAATTTTAATGAAAATGGGCGATTTGTTCTATCGTATTTCGTCTGGGGCCCCGGTGACTCGTTCTCGATATTCGACTGGAAATTTACATTCTTGGTCATTTCATGACCGGATTAATGGTCACAACCGGTCAGTTTAGACATGGAAATACTCGCGCGGGTACGCTCTTCAAAATATCTCTGCGTTCCCCCTCATAGCGGGGATTTATGTTCGGTGTTCGAGTACGGCTCCAGCAATGTTTCCACCCCTGAAATGTTAAAGCAGCGGGAAAATCCATTCAGAACAGTCAGAGTACTCAAAGGGATTGCTTTAAAGCTCCAGAGCTGCTGCGGCGGGTGGCATGCAAGTGAACTGGTTGGCTCTACGGTGAAAGCGTGAGCACATTCAAGCAGTATGCAGGTGAAAAAGATATTCGATGTGTATTTTCATGCGAGAATATAATTTCGAGGCTGATTTAATAAAATCAAAATAATTTGGTTGGTGCCGACTTCTGTGCAGCGCAAAAGGTGTGGCGCCGGAGGCCAGCCTTAAACTTGAGAACTGTCGAGTCATCCCAAACTGCTTGTTGCTTGGAATCTGCTCCTCCATCCCCAACTGACACATCCCCAAGGTAGGAGAAATCGTAAAAATCGACAAATCGCTAGCACACGAACTTGCAGAGAACACACGAGGGTAATGTGAACAAGCTGTGAAACAGTTTCTTCCTTAGCGAGGTGCTGTTTCCCGAGTGTCACCAATAGCAACTCCAAGAAATCAAATTTTGAAGCATGGTCGGAGCTGAATGAATCAAAGCTGCTGGTGGCTCCGCACGATTCGCAAAGGGTGTGTCATGTGACCACTGTGGCCTCAAGCCCCAAACCTTCGATGCTTGCCTTCTCGTCGCCACCGCAAGTCGATGCCATGGCATGTTCTCCTGCGTGTGCTGCTCTACCCCCGCTCCCACTCCCCCGAAACCCCGCCTCCGTCTGCACGTCAGTCCCGGAGATTCTTGAGCGAATTCTGAGCTACCTCGATAGATGCTCGACAATGTTAAGGGGGGACTACGCTCGCGTGAGGTGAGAAACTCCTGTAGCTCTATTACTTTGGAAACACGTCGTTCTTCTCCTTCTGTGACCAATAATCTGTCATTAACCACGCACACCCCCACCCCTGATCTCGAACAACCCAGTAAGGCGTGGTACGCCCCTGCCACTCGCCTCCGATGGAGATCGCTTAGTGTGAGCCACCTCTCAGTGACCCACCGAGGCGGCGTCCCCGCAGCGGTCCGCCTCGCCCATCGCCTTAAGCCAAATACACTATCATTGGTTCGCCCAACCTCCATTTCACTCAATCTCCCTCACGTTCAGGACGAAAACGTTCACTTGCTCTCCTCCTTCTTCTCCCTGGTCTCCCACTCGGCCCGCTCGTGGACCATTTGCGACGCTCATCCGCGAATAATCTCTTCGCTCACCGCGTCGCTCCAGGGGAACGTTGTCACATCCCTATCAGTGTCCATGTCCCGCGACGGCGACGAAGGACTGGCTGTGGACAATGTTCTTCCCAACCTTCAGAACCTCACGTTTCTCGAGATCCGCGAGGCTCGCGAAACGCTAACGCTCGCTGCCATTCCCACGCTCCGCCATCTTCGCCGCCTCCGCCTCTTCGTCAACACCGACACCTGGCTGAGTACTGCCGTGTATCGCTCCATAGGAGCGTGCTCGAACCTCGCAAGCCTCTCTCTCCTCTTGGACTACCGGGACTCGGACGCCCAGGATGTCCTCACACACCTGCGCGGCTTAACGAGCCTGGAGTCACTGGAGATCGAAATGCTTCCGCACGAGCAAGAGTACATGTCCCTCGCACGTCATATCCGGCCGGCATTGTCAACCGTTGAAGGACCTTCGTGGCCCTCGCTTCAACGTCTGACTCTGACATGGGTTGACTGCCGCGAGTGCTCACTGGGATCCACGCTGCGGGGGTTGTTCCCAGGACTTTCCAAACTGGTTATCAAAAACGGTGGCCGCAATGACCCTGTTGGTGACGTGGGGGACTTGTACCTGACGTGCCCAGGACTTGTGTCAGTAGCCATCACGGAGAGCGCTTGGGTCCCGTCAGTGATCGATAGACTGCGACTGGATACGCTCTGGCGAAGACCGGGTTCGACTGGATTGGACGTTGAGGTTGGCGTGGATGAGCTCGTAACCAATGACAGCTGACGCAGGAGGGGTGTGGTGGGACTCTGGCTGCCGCTTCTTGTGAGGGAAGATTGAGGACGTGTTGTCGGCCGTGAAAATTGAGTTGGATGTGTTCCACCTGGCCCAGACAACTCATCTGTCTGACATTTTTAATGCCACACATTGTATATGTTGTTCAAATCCATTTTGCATGCAAATACACGCTCAGATTTTTTCGTATTGGCGTGTGGGGGGGTTTTGTTTCGTCCGTTCGTTTTCTGATCCGTTTTTGAGCGTGCATATCTTATTATCCTTGTACAAACACCAAGCGCCAAATTGGTATTGACTCTGACTTGAGACGTCGCGGCAGTGATGTTCCCAGTTGGGCGGGCACCCTTAACCTTTCCCAACATCACTGGCAGCGCTTTTATGCCCGTCCCCATTTTGGTATCTTAATTTACTGTTCCGTACAGTACTACTTTGCCCGACCATATCGTCGGAAACATCAGGGGTGCCCCGGGATGGGTGCACAGACTGATCGGTTTTAGCATTGTTCTTCGGAAGGACTGAAGGGCCCTACATTTTCCTCCTGAGACCTTTCCACAACCAAATCAATGTCTGAGCTGCGAAACCTTGATATGTTACTGAACCTCCCTTTGGCCACAAAACGTGTGACATCACGCACTCGAGAAACCGAAGAGCTCGCTCCGATGGGAACAGAGCTGACAGCTCGACGGAGATCTGCATCAGTTCCAGTTCTGTCCTCCATCATGGACAGGCTTAATCGGGAGTTGACACCTCGCAAGGTGGCAGCGAGTCGCGAGGCGATAAAAACAACCCGCTCATATCCGCTGGGTCTCCACAAGCTTGCCGAGCAATTTAAGTCTGCCAAAACCTCCTTTTCTATCATCCACAACCCCGCGCCGCCAAGATGGGGCACTAGCCACGGGTCGGCTTTCCATTTGTGCGACCGAGGCCACTTTCATCTCCCGGTCGACGGAGGTCCCCTGCTTGGAAAATGCGCCATCTGTGCTGCAATGGAGCCGGAGATCATATCGATAGAGAAAAGAGCAGCACAAGTGGAAAATGATGCAACTGCTGCGTCGAAGGCACCCAGCCGGAAAACAAAGAGGACAAGGACTGAAACTCGTTGCTCCATCACGTAGGATGACAGATCTGGTTGGATTGCGAAGATGCATATGTCGGGCGATGGCGCGAAGGCATCGCCGCAATACGAGATTCGAGTGTTTCAAATATTCGGAGGGGTTTAAAGCGTTATAGCATGAAAAATTCGAAAACATCGAATACCGAATCGATCGTCGAGGCAAAGCGGCCAAACTTCTGCGGTGGCGGCTCTGACCGAAATTGTGCACCTTTTTCGGAACGGTTGCCCTGCCCTGCCTGCCCCGTGACACCATCCTGGCGGCGACTCACATGGTGGCCGCCTCTTCTCCTGCCTCCTCCCGTCCCCGGGCGGATCCCACCGCCCTCGTCGTTGTAGGCGTTGCCTAGTGGGTTGTCGATACTTTCCGCTGGTTGAGGGGAACGTCTGACGGATCGATGAAATGCGCTCTGTCTGTCTCGGACGCTTTGCTATTGATGACAGCGATGGCTGGGAAGCAGAGTGAGTGACCTCTGAGCTTAGCACTGCCACTTGCAGTTCTCGGAAGCTAACTGTTTCAACCCAGGTCCCTACTCGCCCCTCTTTCTGTCATACACCGAGCCTCTAATGTAGCCGAGCGCTCGGGAAAGTCAACGAGGGCCCGCGTTCTCGTCGCTGCCGAGAAGAAGCGGGCATGTCTTTCACCACAAGGATGTGCCATTGTCCCAGACGCAACATGGAGCGAAGTTGAGAAGGCAGATATAATTTTGGTTCCGTGAGTTTTATTGGCCGCTAGTGGGAGGAAAGTGTCAGTTCGGGAGGAATGTTGTCTGGACAAGTCTTCACAGCACACTGGATTGTTTCCAGCAAGATACCAGAAATTGACGATTTCTTATGACAGGGGGGGCTTCTCGGCAATCATCGAGTCTTCAAACCCGACGTTGCTGGATTTTCTGCGGAGGGTGTCGAAGAATGCCAAGGTGAATGAACATTTTGGTCACTGGACGACACGGACTTGGGGCGCAAGAGGGAAAGGGTGCTGCCACCGATACTGCCAGAACGGTGGGACTGCTCATGGAAACTGAGGCACAGCGCCCGCTGCAGTTCCTTGAACAAGCGATATTGATCGATCACTCTGCTTCTATTCCCCCCCTCCTTGAATCTTCAGCTTGTAGCGTCCGTATCTTCGGGGGCAGCCATTCTCGCGAAAGCTGGTCTATTGGATAAAAAGAGTGCCACTACAAGGTGAGTAGCGTGACAGTTGCGAACGCCACGAGGGAGGCAGATGAAGCTGCCTTCTGCCCCGTCGCAAACAGCAAAGCATCATTTCCGACACTGGCGCCAAACCATCCCAAGACCAACTGGGTCCCCCGTGCACGCTTCATCGCCGACGACCGGCTCGTCACTGGAGCTGGAGTGGCGTCGGCGGTAGATGTTGCGTTTGAGATTGTGCGGACCATATGGGGATCGCAGATTGAGCGAAGTGTTGCCAGCTTGGTCGGTGGTGGAGGGTGGCGCCCAGCCAACTGGGATGAAGACGAGTTTGGTCGCGGGGTAGTAAAAGCTGGTGCGTACAGAGTTTGGGCTGCGTCTCCTATGGCTTACATGAACGAATTTGTCCCCAGGTCCCATATACACTTACATCACGTCCGCCATTCTGGAGTTCACTGCCCCTTACCTTCTTCCATCAGTATTGGGTGAAGTTCGTCGTAAAGCCGGGAAGCGGACTGTCTACGTGATCGTCGTGGAAGGATGGACAGATTCACTCAGTCTGGGAAGGGGTGTGGAGTGTTGGGGAGCGCCGGCATGTAAGTAGGCGGTAGCGCGCATCATTTCTGTAAATTTGATGTGCTGATGAGCTGCGTCCACGTTTTGGAACAGGTGTTTCCGACATCACGTTCCAGTTCGTCCACATATTCCCTCCGTCAGTTCTCGCCACTCCTCCCATGAGCCCGATTCTCGCCCGTACCGCTTCGGACATCGTCCTCGAATGTGACGTTCAAATACCTCGAGGCATTCCTGCTTCGTCCTGTCTCCCATACGCACCCAGCCCTCACGACATCCTCTTCGTTCCTGAGTTTCTGCTCCCTCCTCCTCAGCACTCTGGAGAAGCGAGAGATGCTGAGCGTGACCTTCGGACGTCCATTCGCCCTCTTGCAGATGCAGCTGGGATAGTTGTGGCGTGTGGGTCAGATGCAGCGGCAGCGGCGGGGGCCCCACGGGAGGAGATTGCGATGGCGCAGGCAGCCGGTTGGAGCAGACGAGGAAAATGGGTGGTTTGTGGCTCGGCGATCAGTGTAGCTGGAGCCGCACTCGATGTCATCGAGGGTATCTTTGGAGAAAGGTGCAGGAAGCAAGTTGTCGAGTTTGGCGAGGTGAGGGAAGGAGTCGCCGCGGTGAGAGGCGGTGTTCGGCGGGAATAATGGGCAAGGAATCTCGCTTCATCTGATTTCACGGAAGAGACATTTTCACGGATTGGATCCGAAGGGTGCAATAGTGTGTCCCCTTCCCCAACACCTTACATTATTTCCTGGCGTTGTGACGATATCATTATTTCTTGGCGACACCTCGTTTTGTAGAAGAATGCATGTGGTATGATCGCTTGAAAGGCCATTGGGTGCGGCACGGCGGCAGAATATCGTTTGTGCTTCGCAGAGTCCATTGGACCAGATGGTGTGTGATCGCAGCGTGTGATTGAATACATCGAATCTTTTCATCTTGATACACAAACGTGGTGTTCCTGGGCGGAAACGCAACACAGGAAAGCCATGTGGTCTTTGTCATTGCCGAGATACTGTTCCTATGCATCTTCCTGTTTATCATGCTTTTTGGGCCTTCCCCCACGTTCAAAAATACCATAGTATCCCAGGCGTATGACTTTCTGACCGATGGCATGTGGAAGAAGGGCTAGTGAGTTGACTCCGCTAACTTGGGGCAAAACCAACCTCCATTTATTTACATTCTGCTCGCTTTTCTCGAGCAATGCTCTCCGGACAGTTTGCGGTACCACCGTTGCAAATTCTGCTTCACGGCTTGTCCGTTGTCTCACGTCCGAGGCACATCCTCTCATCCAAATCTTCTACTTCGTTATCTTGACCGCTGGAGTTGCAGTATTCCTCGTCAATGGGTACCCTCGCTTGCCGACGCCCCTCTTGGGCCCATTCCAAACCTACGTTACCATCCCTCTCACAATATTTTCCGCCTACGCGTCCTTTTACCTGGCTTCTTTCTCAGATCCAGGGAAAGTGACTTCAAAAAATGTGGCTCGTTGTCTTGAAGTGTTCGAGTATGACTACATGCTCTTTACACCGCGCACCTGCCCCACATGTTTGATCATCAAGTGAGATCGACTCTGATTCGAACAGCCAGTAAACAAATCACTTATACTTGCCCCGTTGTTTGCGTCGTGGCTGAACCGAAACTCGTCCAATTCATCATGCAAGGCCAGCGAGATCAAAGCATTGTTCTCTATGCCGCGCCTGTGTCGCCAAGAATGAGTGAGTTCTACAGTCGAACGGACCCTTCCACCACTAAATCTATCGCTACCAGTCACCACTGTGCCTGGATTAACAACTGCGGTGAGCTCGTTTGCCTCTGGTGGACCAACCCGCACCTGTTAGCTCACCCACCTCACCTTCAGTCGGCCACAACAATCACCGATACTTTCTAGCGTACCTCGTATCCACAGCATTCATAACAATTTATGGATCGTATGTCATTTTCGAGATTTTGCGTGGTGAAGTCAATGAGCGAGGGGTTTGGAACATGCTTGTCCGAGAGGCGCCGGGGGCACCAACGAGGAAAGTCGGTTGGTATGATGTTGGCCTGGTACGTCAAATAATTTAACACGTTCACTTCGGTTCTGCCTGACGTTGCCAACTCCAGCTTCTGTCTCGTGATGAACCGCTACTAGTGGCGCTACTGGTCTTCATTGCGTTGGCATGCATTCTCGCGATTGTTTTTGGAACCTACCAGTTTTACCTTGTGTTAATGGGAATCACAAGTGAGCGTTTATGGACGAAATGAGTTTGTCGCAACCGTGACGCATCTCTGCTCCCCAGCAAACGAAACCACAAAATGGGAAGATATCCACGCAATCATCAAAGAGCGGGGATACATAGATATTTGTCGCCCCCAGAAGAATCGTGGATCTCCCATCTCTGGTTCTTCTGGTGGCAACTCTGCGACCAACGTGCGACAACGTCGCCCTCCACGAGCATCAACATCGTTGGTGCCTAATTCTTCCGTGCCTTCTTGGCGTGATGAAGCAGACGATGAAAGTGGCGGGGAATGGGAAACATTGGAAACAATACGAGTGAGGAGTTGGAATGAATTGCACAATATTTACGACAGGGGGGCATGGCAGAACCTACTTGTGACATTATTTCCTCCCAAAATAAATTGAGGTCAATGTTGAGGTATTAAGTTGAAGACATACTAAGGCGAGCGAACACTGTCATATACCACTAAACAAAAAGAGCCCACGTCACCTTCGCGATAATATGAGTCCTGTCCACAACTTCGCGATCGAAATCACCACAACCCTCGCTGTCATCAGCGGCTCCAAGCAAACGATATCGAGCCCTGGTGTCATCGTCCGTGGGAAGGGGTTCACGATTCTGTTTTCGTTCCAATCCATACAGTTGAGATGTGACAGTGGACCCCCCCTCTCCTTGGGCTTCCGCCTGTTCGCTGCAAAGAACTCTCCGAGGAGCAAATGTTGCGTTCGTATCCCATTCGCTATTCCTTCTCAAACCCCGAACCTTCTTTTCTTTCTCCATCGTAAGAAGGGATTGATATATGGTGGAAACCATAGTCGCAAAGTCGGGACCATTTTTCATTGGTTTGGAAGTGTTCGATCATCCAGAATTGGGGTAACCCAAGAGGGAAAAACGATGATTACGCTTCCGATACGTCCACCGCTGGCCACCGAAAGTGTATTGCTTATTCGTGGCTCTACAACATCTCGGATGCTTCATTCAACGACTTCAGTAAGAGGTGCTCGACTCAGGCTAGATTTTGCAAAAGCTCCCGACTTCGTCATCACGACTGGTGATGGTGCCGGAGAGTTTCACCTGCAACGAAAACACCTCTCCGAGCAGAGTGAATACTTCACGAATATGCTACAAAACGATTGTGAGGAAAATAAAAGTGGCAAGTTATGCATCAAGGACGTCAGCGCTCCGGTGATGAAAGACTTGCTGGCATACATGCACTACGAGAGCTTGGAGCTGAATATAGCTGATACGGATCATCTCTTGGAGCTTTGGAAGGCTGCAGGTGCATAAAATTCTGAACTCACTGTCGCCATTTCCCAGTTATTGACTTCCCCACCCTCTCCTGTAAGGTCTTTTGTTTTGTCGCACCTCTGTTGGAACAGCTTGGGTTTCTTCTGCGCAGCCCCCTCTTTTGCGATATCTCAACTTGTTGCAGATTCTCGCTGTGTGCAGTCATGTCGCCGACACCGTCGAAGTTCAGGATTTGTACAATAATTTAATTCTGAAGAACTTTGAAAAGGTGAAAGAGCAGGAAGCTTGGAAAGATCTTTTGACATTCCTAGGCTCTCATGAGTCACCACTGGGTTCCAAACTTTGGGCGGCTGTGGAGAACGCCATTAAGAAGAAGAAGTGAAAGGAGGGGCGATTGCATTACTGTTTGGGGTCAAACTTTCACACTGAGAAAGCTGGATTCAAAATACAAAAGATTCGATTTACATATAGGGATATGCTGGATGTGGTACACGTGAAGAAGGGCGGGGCGGGGGGGGGGGAGTTTCCTGCGGGACGACTTCGGTCCCGTCCACATATTACGACCAGGAGGAGGGATGGACCGCCGGCGGGACGAGGCTGCACTCTACGGAGAGCTGGAATTAAAGTACGTGTGTCCAAAAGTTTTCTCAGATTTAGGTTTCGTGGCTTGACGTACGTTGCGTGTCCACTTCCGCCGCTCACCATGAAGCAAATCACTCGCCTTCACTCCATCGCAGTCCTGTCCGCCCATCTGGGTGTCCAACACTCTCATTGCCTATCCTTCATCAAATGCCATCGTCTTTCTGTCTACCGCAAGCCTTTCCAGCCCAGCAGCTGGATCCCCGCAGGACTTCCACGCTGCAACATCCGCAACAGCTCCAGGTCCTCCACGATCTTTGCAACAAGATTTAAAGCCTGTTTTGACTGATGCAATCGTCACGTGTATGGCTCACTGTAAGAAGGACAACATGATTGTGTTTGGGGAGAGAGGTTCAACGGACATCAAGAGTGTAAAAGTCGGCGCTCAAACTGGCGCGAAGACTGTCTTGAAAGGTGAGAAAGAGTTTTTTCTAGGAAGGACGTAAAATCACATGTAAAATCTCCTTCAGGAGCTGCCCCAAACGATATTTCACTGCTTTCCCTCGCATTTTCACCTGGCGACATCCACCTTGCGTCCTTGGGTGACCTACCCGGCTTTACTGTCACAATTTGGGACTGGAAGAAGGGAATCGCGCTTTGTCAGGTGGTTCCTGGGATACGACAATGCCGCCTCTCCTGGGACCCGCTCGATGGGCGCGCTTTCGCAACGAGCGCAGATGGGGAATTGACATTCTGGAGAATGGAAGAGGGGTACAGGAAGTGGAATCTCAAGTCGTTGTGAGTGTTCAGATCACGGTACGATTTGCTCCGCGTCCGCCGTTTCTAACCATCAAGTCTCACCTTTATCGCAAAAGGAATGCATCTCCCTTTATTTCCGCCGATAGTTCGGCCTTCTCAGCCAAGCCTACCGCTTCCTCTAATACCGTCTCGGGGAAGACCCTGTCGGTTCTGCGCGTTCAGCCAGCGTCTCACTGCTGGACCCCGCGTCACACGGTGCTGGCGACGTGCACTTCTGCGGATTTGATACTTGAGTATGACCCTCGAACAGGGACAGCCGAACCGCTTGTCAGTGCGCGAGTGCGCCCCGAAGAGATCGAATCTTATGAAGATGGTATGACCCTGGACGAGGTTGTCTGGGGCAGGAAAGAAATGCAGCATACACTGTGGCCAAGAAGGGAGAATCACGTTGGACCGGATGGAATGGCAATCGTGGGAATGACAAGTGAAGGTTTACTCGTCGGAGGAAAGGTGGGAATGGTATCATTTATGTTTCGAACGGCGCAAATAAGAAGTGATTATAGGACGGAAGCCTTCACTGGCTCCTTCGAGGCCAAGAACACGTCTCCAACCGCTCCATTGCGTTTCATCGACCGCCACCTCATCCAGATCCTGAAATAATGGCGTACCCTGAACCCTCTCCACCTGTTCCCAGCCTAGCCCACATATCATTCTCCCCAGACTACTCCTCCCTAATCGTCGCCTCGACGGACGGACGGGCGTATTTACTCCGCAACCGTCCAAACGCAATTCCAGCCTCAGCGGCCGAGTCAGAAACCTCACGTGCAATCAGCGTCCGCTCCGGTCCCGTGCTTGCCCATTCGCCTCTATTCTCTTTTGTGACGGTGTTAAAACCTCAGGACAAGTCTGACCCTGCGACCATTGTGTGGTGGTCCCCAGACGCGTGG
Source organism: Gonapodya prolifera JEL478 (assembly GCA_001574975.1). Taxonomy (NCBI): domain Eukaryota; kingdom Fungi; phylum Monoblepharomycota; class Monoblepharidomycetes; order Monoblepharidales; family Gonapodyaceae; genus Gonapodya; species Gonapodya prolifera. The sequence continues at coordinate 62,191 of KQ965750.1, read as the reverse complement.
GCTCCAGCATCACGGGCTGCGGTTCCGGGGTTACTGACATCAATTGCTGTCTCACCAGATGGCCTCACAGCGGCCGGGTCCGCCTGTGGATTTTTGAGACTCTTTGACGCATACGGAGTGGGGAGGTGTGAGGTTGCTTTGATTTGGAGGGAGAGAGTGTGCGAAAGTTCTGTCAAGTGGGCCGAGTGGTCCATGGGAGGTGAAGGTGGACAAGGTGGCGTCATACGAAGGTACTTGGCTGTGGCGGAGGAAATTGAAGGTGGCGCGAGGGTCTGGGTCATCAGGACCGAGCAAAGGACTGGCAGCAGTGGGTCAGACATCAAGAAGGAGGATAGCGGAGGGGAAGCCGTTGCAACTCAGAAACCGACGCTTGGGGCTCACTGCCGTGCGACTTCTGTGACGGTTTTAGGCTATTTGCCTGCCGTCGGTGGAGCATTTCAGGGCCTTGCTTGGTCAGCGGAGCCAACTGCGGGAGGAGCGGCTGGCGCCTCCCTCTACATGTTAATCTCAGAAAAAGAGGAGGATGGTGGCACCTTGATTTATCGATGGAGGATTCCGGCTGATAGCGCAGACATAAAGCCCGATAACGCTGACTTGAAGCTCACCGGAACAGGTATTGGCGTGAGTCTCTTATTTTCGCTGCCCTGTATCAACTCGTCACCACTCTCAAATTGATCTGCTCCTCTCAGATCACGCTATTTCGCATTAAGGCACAGCTGCGGGCCTTTACTGTCCTCACAAATGGAGGGTGAGTCATCATTCGCTATCATTATAACCATAACACTTTACCTTTTGAAAACAGCAATACGACTCTCGTAGCTGCCAGCACAGCACATCGAATAATGCATTTCCAATTTTCCGCCATCGACACTGCTGAGATCTCCATGGGAGGTCCACCGACCGCCGTTCCTCTTGCTGCACCAGTTTTTGATTACCCAGATCCGTCTTTATCTTCTCGCGCGGGAGGTCGTATTTTATCTGCAGTATTTAACCGCTGGATTGTTACGTGGTCACTTGATGGGACCCTTTTTGTTCGCAACTTGGATGAACCCGAACGCCCGATGAAGATATTGGCCTACCCATTCGTCTCAGGTGGAGTAAAGGACGTCGCTTTGAGCAGAGACGGCAAAACGATCTGTACAGTTGGAGAAGGTGGAACTGGGATACGCGCCTGGGAATGGAAGTTCAGTGTGGCAGGAAAACGAGATCTTGCCGACGTTCAAGGTTCGATGGAACTCCTTATCCCAAAGGATTCGCCACAAATCACAAATGTTGCCGACGAGATTCGAGACACGACTGATTCAATTGAAGAAGAGAGTATTTCACGGAAAGCGAAGAGGAATCCGCAAGAAGAAGAGGCGGCGCTTATGGCGAAAGAGGTTTGTTGGTGACTGTCAAACTCGAGCGTTCTCATCTGTTACCACTGACGCTGCTCTCAGGCTTTCCAAGCATCTCTTCAGCAGCGTATTGCTGATCTGTCAGGCGCCCTTCAAACCGCGATCGCCCGAAATGACGATCCAGCGCAGTGTCCCGATCTGGAGCGCCTCGGAAAGGAAGAGTTCATCATTGACTTCACAGAGCGAGACGCATTGGAAGCGGAATCTCGGAGCAAAGTTGAAGGGGTCCGGAAATCAATTGAGAAGGAGAACACGGTCAAAAGGGTTGTCACACAGAGAATTAAGGTAATTCAGCATTTTCGCTTTTTATGTATAATTTCCATTCGTTTTCATAATTTTTTTTACTCAAAGACAGAATGTTGGGATGCCATGGCGGTACCTGGCGAAGTTGTCAGGGGTTTCAGCACAGATCCAGTCACTCAACATGTTACTGAGATTTCAAATTATCCTGTTCGGACGAAAAGCGCAGCGGAGACAACGAAACTACGGAAAGTCAAACTTTTGAAATCCGTGAACTACCTGATTCGACAAACACAAGCGGTAGGTGAACGCACCTCAATTTCAGCAACCAGATTTCGTGATAATTGTCCGATGAACATAGCGAGATGCTAGTGGACAGAGATCGAACGAGGTATCTGCGCTGCTACATATTTGTCAGTTCGAACAATTGCTCACACTTACTGGCAGGTCGGGGAATCTCCTACCACTCCTCCTGATGGAGCTGATACTCGTACAACAGCTGACGATGGCACCAGTATCCCAAGTAAATCACTGCTGATGCCCCCACTTGAGCTGACTTCGAATGAACGCCGAAGGGCCCAATTCCTTCTCTTGTTGGATGCTGTTCATGATGTGAAGGTAAATACGAATGGGCGCGATTTGCATCTCCCAAAACGACAACACTTCGCGTCCCTCAAAGTTCGATTTTAACGCAAAGTTTGCGGCGATGGCGAAGCTTAAGAGAGATGAAATATCCAAGATCGAAGAGAAGAACGATCGTATCACTGAGATTCTCAAGGAGTTGGCAATCGCGGAGACTGTGACGCATCCTACCTTGGATGATAACGAAGTTCCGGACCGAGTACTTACTGTCAATGACGAAGAAGTCAAAGTGGAGAAGGTTCGAAGAATGGAACCTATCGGTGCTTTGCTACGTGTGCGTCTAATATCCCCATTTCGCAGTGGATTAGTGAAGAAGAGCGAAAGTTGCAGGAGGAGCGTAGAAGGGAAGAAGAAGAGCGCCTTCGGAAACAAAAGGAAGACGATTCGCGAGAACGTGCTTTGATGCAAATGATGGGGGGGAAAGTGGAGGACAGGTGAGCTTCGGCGCGGTTGGTTGCTTGTCCCGCGAAGTTACAATGGAGCTACCTGAAGATCAAGCAAAGAGGATACTCAAGAGTTGCTCGTTAGACCGGATTGGATGAACAAACCAGCGAATGAAATGACCGAAGATGAAAGAAAACAAGTGAAAGAATACGAGAAGAAAGTTCAGATGTTCAAGGTATTGTTATGTCCCTGATTCTGAGCCACAAGCGTTCGCCAATGAAATAAACCCTCGTGAATTCCTAGGAAGAGCAAGAAAAGTATCGTAAAGCCCTCGAAACAGAGCTTCGTAAGCTACAAACAATGATATCCGATACCTGCGCCGCCTTTGACGAAAAAATGAGAGAGTTTTCGTTGTTGCGACTTGCGACTGACGAAGAAATTTTCAAGCACGAGCTTCAAGCTCTTCAGCTCCGCCGTGCGCTCGCAAACACGGAGAATGATAACGCCACAGAAGCGGGCATTCTTGCTCGATTAGAAACGAACAAGCCAGCGCGTGCGGCTCACGGGGATGAAGCCCAGCTTATTAAAAAAGATTTGGAAAAGGTCCGGGAGGAGTACGACCAAGCAATGAAAAGAGATAAGGATATCGAAAAGCAGTTCAAGAAGGAATTTTCGTCATTTGAGTTCTACTTGGAGGCTCTGACAAGACTATTCAAACGCAGAGATATTGTGAGTGTTTCGATGGGCATCAGATTGAAGTATTGCTAATGGTGAGACCTCGGCACAAAGGTCAACGATCCTGAGAGCGCTCGCAGGCAGTACGAGGAGCTCAACCCATTCTTAGGAGCCGAACCCATCCTTGTCGGAGCACAAGACGTCAGTATCGCCCCTCTTAATTCGGACAAGGACATGCCGGACGGTCTTCCGTCAGATGTTTGGAGCAAGTTCGTGGAGTTGCGTGATCGTAAGATTGTCTCTGAGGCAGAGCTGCGCACCGCGTCCCGCAAGCTGGCCGAACATCAAGCCCTTCTGGATGCGGCCAATCGAGAAGGAGAGCGCCTGCGCGTGGAAGGTGAACAGGCCGCGGCGGTTCTGACTGCGTTTGTGGAGAGGAGATTTGAAAACACGTACAACGTGGAAACGCTGCTGGGGCTGAAGCAGGGTCAGGTGGAAGTACCCCAGGCGGCGGTCGTGACGGACTTTTCGGATGCAATTCTGATTCATAGGAAGGTTGTAGAGGAGCTCAATGATTCAATTGTGGCGATTGGGAGGAGTAAAGTGAGTAGGAACATGCCCTATTTTTGGAGGACAGGAATCAAACCAGTCGGACCCATTCGTGTTTCCCAGGTTACTGCTCTCCAAGAAATGAAAGATTACCGTAAGGGAATCCACGCTCTTGAATGGGAGAACAAAATGCTCGACTTCCAAGCCGACGACCTTGCTCTCCGCATCCGTGACATTCAGCTTCTCCGTGTGACCAAGCAGATGCAAGAATTCATTCGGTCCGGGGACGACCACCGACGGGATACGGAGCTTGCCCGGCTGGATCGGCGTGCCGAACACGGCGCAGAAAACCACGAGCACAAGGTCGCCGAGCGTCATAGACAGGCCAAGCAAATTGCTCGGCGGATCCGCAAGAAGGAGCGAGAGAACAGGGAATTGGATAGCACATTGATGGAGATGGAGGTGGCCGTGCACGAGCGCAGGACGATTTGGGAGCAGAGTGAGTTGTTAAAGAGAGAGCGTGGAGGATCTATGTTGACATATTCACACAGCCAAGCACGGAGCCACCGGGGACCTCTCAGGCGGCGGGACGGCGCACCAGAATGTGGCGACGACCGCTCGAATGAAGGACATTTACGCGCGCAGGCGACTCGCGGACCTCGCAAAGGCGAATGCGCAGGAGATATTGGCCCTGAGGTGTGAGGCTGAGAGGTTGAGGCTGAAAACGTACCCGGCGTTTCCGGCGAAATGAGCGCGGGGTAGGTCGTTGGGGTAGCGCAATTCAAATGTAGAGTAGCGTAGATTTGTGTGGTGAAAATGCATATAGAATTTTGCTTATGGTGTGTTGCTAAATGCTCTGCGATTGACACTTCGGAAGGAGGTGTGAACATGAAAAGAACATCGCACAACAGAGAAAAGTATTTTGCTTTTCAAATTCTAGAATGTTGCAAATGCAAAGCGATCTCAATTCTCCCCACAACACGACTGACCACAGCCTGATAACGCGCTTTCCACGTCGCCCAGAGCGCTCTAACAGTTTACAAATGTCATTACCACCCTTCCAAGCTATAACGCACGTCAGCTCCCTCCTCACGAGACACCAATTAGAGGTTTGTGTTACTCCTGGGCGAGTTTCTTCTCGAGTTTGGCGAATTCTTGGGACGCAAGGTCTTCAAGTTCGTCAGTGACCTGGGCAGAATTGAGTGTGGAAAGGTGTGGGTGAGCAACGTGTTTTATGAGGTGGAGGCTCCCAGGACGAAGTCAAGTGTCCTGCTGTACGCTGTCGCCGGACAGCAACATGTGTCGGTTTCTCCGAGCCACCATATCGCGGCGGTGTGGTGTGACCCTTTGGCGAGCTGCCTCGACCGCCGACACTCCCGAGTTCAGCCTACCAGTCCCCCTTGGACCAGTCCATCTTTTGACAGAGGCACTTCCAAGTTAAGACCACCAGCTCCCCCTTCGTCCAACAAGGACGAGGGCACTCCTTGTCACCGCAGCCCAGCTAGTCCCCCCGGAGGACTACTCAACGGACGCGTACCTGTTCCACCGAGAGCACTTCTGGCAAATAGTGCATGAGCATCTGCTCAATACCGTTCTTGAGCGTGACGGTTGAGCTCGAGCACGACCTGCACGATCCCTTAAGCATCAGTTTGACTATTCCCGAGTCGTGGTCGAACCCCTTGAACTCCACGTCGCCGCCATCCTCCTGAATCGCCGGTCTGATCCTCGAATCGAGCAACTCCTTGATCATGGCCACCACTTCGTCGTCGTCCTCGTCCGGGGCCGTATCTGCTGCGCCGCCCGCGGCCTCGGCCTCTGGGTTGTAAACCGGCTGGCCCGATGCAAAGTGGTCCATGATGGAGGCGAAAAGGTCGGGCTTCATGAGCTGCCACGGGTCCTCCGGGTCCTTGGAGATGGTGATGAAGTCAGGCCCCAGGAGAACGGATTTGACACCGTCGACGCGGAAGAGGCGGCGGGCGAGGGGGGATGGGTGGGCGGATCGACCGTCGAGGTATTCCAGTACCGGGCCCGAGGCGCCCATGACGGGCACACCCGGTTTGAATTTGAGAGCGTCAGGGTTGGGAGTGTCTTCCACCTGGATGAACATTGAGCGAGCTGCAGGGGGCAAAGGGACGTGGGCAACGGAATGGAAGGGAAGATGAAAGAAGGGCAGGCGGCATCACACACCTTGGGGATATCGAGAAAGCGGAGAGCGTGACGGGTGATTCAGGGGAGAGCTGCGAGATTGGCGGGAGAAAGAGGAGAGCGAGCGACGGGTGACGTGTTCGAGAGCGTGTCCGCGATGTTGCAAAAAGCAGAAAGCATCGGTCGCCGCTGCAGACACGGTCTGTGTGGCGCTGAAACGCGCAAGTCGACCAGCCGATGAAGCCGCTCGCGTCAGCACTCGAGTCGCCATTGCTACTACTGACAGTTTCGAAAACTCAACCGGACCTAAATACGTGGCCGCAGCAAACTAGTGTGTTCAAGTAAATGGTGTGGTTCCTCCTTCTACCTTCTCCAGCCCTTTTGCTTCCTTTTAATTGGGCATCACCGAGAAACCTTTGTCGGCGACCAGAAGTGGGGACGATGTTGAGGATTGTTGTGGTCTCTGGTTACAATGGCTCGTTTTTACAGAATGCACCAACAACGAAAGAACATAAGCGAAAGCAATAGTCCAGCTCGACTATCCTAGTAAATCTGACATGCTTGGACGCGATCGGCGATTCGGCTATTTCATGTCGAACATGCAACTGCATCTTCATATGTATGTACGTTGTTACGCGTTCAGGTCGTTAACGGCCGATTAATTACGCCTCCGCCACGACCCTTGCAAGAGGCACTGCGGAACAGGTAGGGAGATAGCTGGAGAGCTGGGAGACTGCGCGGGAGAACTGTGAACGAGGCCAGGGAGACAGCGCCCCTCCCGACGAACCAGAGAGAGAACATCAAACGAAAGCGACTGGGCATCTCTCTCTTACTTCCCCTGCATATTTTTGCATATTCTCGAAAAGCCCGCGGGTGGTGGCCATTTTGAGACTGCGGGCTGGGGGATATCCTCGGAGGCAGCTCAGGAGGGACCTCCGTGTGCCTGAGGGAGCAATCGCGACAACGAATCCGCGGATTTGGCTCTGATTTCCTTTAAGAAGGTGCATTCGCTCTCGATCCTTTCACGGGTCCCGACCACCGATGCGAATCGTCCTCCTCCTGTCGCTGGGCGTGCTCGCGATCCTCTCGGGGATTCCTCCGCCCGCACAATGTCTGGGAATCGTGGAGACGATGTCCTCCCTCAAGAGCAACTACTCGCTCACAATCATCCTGCAAGCGCTCGATCCGAAGGGCGTTTTCGGGGACCTGGAGGTGGTCCGGCTCCTGAATTCCAACGCGACGCAAAAGACCTTTTTTGCCCCTACGGATGCAGCATTCAACAAGGCCTTTCAGTCTATCAGTCTGACCTACCTTGCCAAATTTCTGGACGAATTCGGCAAATACCACACCGCCAATTTCACTGTCGACCAAGCTTACATCGACAGGCAAGCCGATCTGTTCTTCCTCCCGACTTTGCTACAAGCCAACGGCCCCACAAACTCCAGCAAAATCTCGCCGCAGGTCATGCGCGTTAGCAAGACCCCCTCCGGCCTGCTTTTGGGAGGTGGCACTTGGTGGGAATCCTCGGTGGTGGCAAGCTTTCCTGCGGACAACGGCATGCTGCATGTCGTAAACAACACACTAACGGTGCCGACGACAATGGCACAACTGCTAGGACTTGAGAACATGACGTTCCCGCTCGTGAGTGCATGGACCATTCCAGGCGGTGCATTGCCCGTGGGAAACGACGTCTTGACGGCACACCTGCGATTAAGGTTCCCAGTGCCTTGAACCTCACACCAAACGTGCTGTCCGACTTTACTACCTACGCGGGCACACGCGGGATTGTGCAAGCTATCGACAACCTTCTTCCGGTCACCCTGTCAGTGCGATGTCTGATTGTTGCATGACACGCACTCCGCCTGACTTACAGCCCTTGCCCCGTCCGCCGATAGGCTTCTTCCCACCAACAAAGCTATGGAAGCCGCCCGAATCACCATCAACGATGCTACTGGTAACGACACTGAACGTACAAATCTACTTGAAAAGGTCATTCGCTTCAACAGTTCGTGTCGCCCTCCCATGGAAGACTCAGCACACATTTTTCACTGAAACACGGTCTTTTCCGTTATCTCCACATCCGTAGTTATTCTCGGCGTCCAGTACACCACCCAGACCGGTGGAGACTATCCCACCCTCCTGAACGAAACCATGCGCGTCCCCTCTTCCTCGTCACCCCACTACTTCGGGACCGTGCCCATCGTTCAATCCCTCCTGCTTACCAACGGGGTAGCTCACATGGTGGACATGCTGGTGTTCCCGCCGTCGGTGAATAGGGCGATCACAGTGCTCAAGAGCGTGCCGGATAATGTAGCGCCGAGGGTAGGAGCGTACCTCATTGGCGCCGTTGGTGTGCTCTTGTTCTTGTTGGGCGGGCTGTTTGCATTCGCGGGGTGGGGGCCCAAGTTCCAAAAGTATATGGGAGAGCGCCGAAGAAGTGAGTTGCGGGGACTGGAGGTAGAAGGGGTGGGGAATGCCCCGTACCTTAGTGATCTGACTCTTGTCCTGCAACACAGTTAAAAATCGGGAACGAACAGGCAAGGTAGATCCCGATTGTTCCGCTTTTGGCAGACTTCTGCCTCACAATCTCACATTCGCACCACCCAGCCGCATCCAATCTTCAAAATCTACGCCACTCCAATCGGTATGATCGAAGAAAGCTCTATCCAATACATGGGACAGCCCTTTATTGTGGCGCGTAAGGTGCGTTGCTGGGTTTCGGTAAAGAGTGTGGTTCCCTTCGCTCACCCTTGTTGCCATTTTGTAGCACGAACCACTTTCGGTGGATGAGATTGAGCTGTACCCGGGTCAGGTGAGCAGCAGACCGACAAACGGTTCTATTTTACGTCACAACATGTTGCTTTATATGCTCATCCTCATCATATTGATGCATAGCTTGTGGAGGTCAAGACAATATTCAGGGATGGATGGTGCATCGCTCTCTCTGTGGACACCAACCAGCTCGGAGCGGTTCCTCTGTGCGTGCACTTCACCCGACCTGATGGGACATTGCATGACTGAACTTACCCGTCGTTAGGGACTGCATCCGATTCTCAAGCTCAGTCTCTGGTATCCCCGAACCCTCAACTACCTCCCTGATGTCTGACTGGCCCCGCATCGAATCTTCCATACCATCTGTGATCATCCGCATCATGTCGGAGCGTGCGTCCCTGAACCGCCCAAACAACCCCAAACAAAAACGCGCCAGCGTGTCTGACGTCATGCGATCCAGTCAATCCGACGGCAGGCGGTCCCGCCGGCCAAGCGAGTACGAAAGTCGCTCCATAGTTTTACGGCCCAGTCACTCGGAAAGCCGCTCGCTCAACAATCGCGCAAGTGAGTCGGACCAGACGCCCCTCAGGAGAAGCCAATCGGCGCATAGGCATGTCTTCAGCCCGGTGCAAACGGGGTCGCCTCGCATTGCGTCGCCACGGCTTCAGGAGCGATCACTCATGTCACCAGTATCTCCAGTGTCCCCAGTGTCACCCGAGGAGCAAGTGCCTGAAGCCATGTTGGACGCCTGGCTGCGCCGTGAGCACACAAGGAAGCATCGTGCGTCGCGTGTGTCTATACCGAGCGCTCAGCAACCACGTCAATCCGAGGAGGGACAGCGCGGCCAGCGAAGACCCAGTCTCGGCACGCCGGAAATGGTCGTTGCGCAGAGCGCCCCGAGGGTTTCGATCAATTTGGAGAGACGCAGTAGAGATTTGTTTGTTCCACCGGAGAGGGCGTACGGCGTGGATCAGCGGAGGGCAGAGGATCTACGTGAACAACTCATGAAAGAGATGAAGGCAGGTTCCCAGAGTCCCTTTCCACAATCTTGAAGTTTGATCAAAATGAAACATTGAAGAGGTGATCTTGTTGTGCGAGTTTTGACAAATCAGTACCTATAATGTTATGCTATGTATCGAGTGTACCGGAAATTAGATACACTGTGCTTTGAGGCGACTTACGGCGCCGGACAGAGCTCTCTCGCTTGCTTTGGTTCCAGGCGGACGACAAAGTGGGAATCGTGACCACAGTCAGCCGAACCCGTTCCCTCTCTCCCATTCGCTCGTCCACCGAGGATGGCGAACCGCACAGTGTACGACGCCAAGTCCGTGCACGGCACAAATCCGCAGTACTTGGTGGAAAAGATCCTGCGCGCGAGGATTTACGAATCGCTGTTCTGGAAAGAACACTGCTTCGCTCTCACGGGTGGGTGCCGCCTGGTCCCTGCGGAGTCATGTTTCCAGAGACACAGATATGCGCGGAGGAGGGATGGCGGGCCGAGAATGGCTGCTCAGCATCGGAAAACGAATGCGCAGTCGATATCTATGGAAGTTCATTGAAGACACACCTACAAACGCAAGGAGACTGCTCGCAATGAAATCCTGTCTCCGCGGCACTGACTGTGAAAATGGGCTCCACACCTGCTGGCGGTGGGGCGTCAAGTCATCCCAGACCATCTGAACATGTTTCGTCTCTCCGCACCCAGCCGAAACCCTCATCGACAAGGCCGTCCAACTCAATGCCATCGGTGGACACTTTGGGGGAAACATGAAGCCGACAGTGAGCAGCTCCCATCTCCCCGGACACTCGTGCGTTCCTCGGTCCTCATTCGCGCACTGCGCACTGTACTGCAGGAGTTCATATGCCTCATCCTCAAAATGCTCCAAATCCAACCCGACCGCTCCATTTGCCTCGAGTACCTCCGCCAAGAAGACTTCAAGTACCTTCGTGCCCTGGGTGCTTACTACTGGAGGTTGACACAGAGAGCCGAGGATGTGTACAAGGAGCTCGAACCGCTCTTGGAGGACTTTCGAAAGTTGCGAGAGAGAAACAAAGGTGTGTTGTGTTGCACCGCGCGTTTGATGGGACTTCAATCCCACCCCCCGACACACTGGACCAATGTACCAACCTCTCTTCACCTACACCTCTCAGACGGGGGTCTTATCATCACGCACATGGACGAATTCATCGACGCCCTCCTGCGTGAAGAGCGCGTGTGCGACGTCCAGCTCCCGCGCCTCACCAAGCGGGAAGTTCTCGAGGAACAAGGCGTGCTCGAGATGCGCGACGTCGAGGCCGAGGTGGCCAAGCTGGGCGTCGAAGACGAGGAGGACGCCGACCGGAGGAATGAGGACGAAAGCGGTAGCGGTAGTGGGAGCGGCGAGGAGAGTGGCAGCGAGGACGGGGAGTGGGTGGCGAGAAATGGGAATGGGGCTCGGGGTCACCAGGACGAGTCGCGGGCCAAGTCACGGTCTCCTGCAAGGTCGGTCGGGAACAAGGGCGCCAACGCCAACGGGCGTGGTGGAGAGAAGCGCGAGGGCGATGACGAGGCTGATGGGTTCTTGCGAAAACACTTGGGAGGGACGTCGGAACGGGAACGGGACGTCCAAGCAAACGGACGCGGTATGTACTTGGTGCCTTTCTTCTTTCTTGGACGTTGCGAACCCATTCCACCACGTATTTCGTACCCTCTTTGCAGATCGCTCGCCCCCCCGACGTCGACGCTCATACTCCCGATCCCGTTCCCGCTCTCCACCGCGTCACCGGCGCTCACCTTCCCCATCCTCCCACCGGCGGCGACGAACGCCGAGCCGCTCCCGGTCACGCTCACGTTCCCCTCCGCTGCGCGACCGCCGGCGGTCTCCCTCTCATCGCGACCGGCGGGACCGAGATGGAGACCGTTGGCAGGCCCAGGCCTCCCCGCCGCGATCGGGTCGGGATTCAGAGGGCAAGGGCAAGGATCTGTACGAGGAGCGGGCGGAGCGCAAGAAGGCGGACCGGGCGGCGTTGGAGAAGAAGGTTGGCAAGATGTTCAAGAGCGGTAGCGGGGCAGGGGCGGGCGACAAGAAGAAGGACAGGGGGGATCGAAGGGAGGACCGGAGGGACGAGGGGAAGGGGAGCGCAGGGAAGGGAGGCGGTGGCGGTGGCGGTGGGGACGGTATGAGTATCGAGGAGACGAACAAGCTGAGAGCGAGTCTGGGGTTGAAGCCGCTCAAGATGTAGATGGAGCGGACATGTGTAGATGTGTCGTGTATGTGTGGAATCCAGTGTGGACCTTGCGTGCACTTGCTTACTGAAGAATAGTGGTCCACATACGGAGTGTTCGGCTATTGTAGGGACTTTGGAGGACTTCGGATCTCAAATGGATCTCGAATTGCTCAGAATGAGACCACGTGCATTGATATACAATCATAGTTCTACTTGTGCGACGACCGTCGACGGATTTTTGGAGAGTTTGGCCATCGGAAGGAGTTCGGATCTTGAAGTGCTCAGGATGAGAATCACGTGTATTTGTATACAATCATTGTTCCTACGTGTGCGACGACCGTTTTTATGTGCCCTTGGACCTGAAGGCAATGGTTACATGGTTAAGTCAACTTACTGTCGCAAAGGCGTCAGAGTCGACTCACTTGAAGAAACAGTACGACAGCGTGATATCGTCCACATCCTGCATCCAAGGGTCATCCGCGAACGCCGGATCGATATAAAAGAAGACGGGCATGTCGACGCTCTCGTGGGCAAGGAGCTTCTGCTCTTCGAAGCAGAAACATTGGATCTTGTTAAAGTACTGCGCGGCCTTTGCCGGCACCACGCTGTACGTAGAAATCCCGATAATGTCCTCGTCCGAGTTGTTGGTCGCCGTGTAGAACGCTAGGGCGGTCTCGCCGGGCACCACGCGGACCTCGCGCGTCTGCGGGCGGAACTTCCAACCCAAGGTCTGCGACACGTCTGCGTTGAAGTGGATACGGAGTTTTTTCGCGCCGACGACGGGCCGGATGTTTTCGTACCCGCCGTCTTTGGACAGGTCGGCCACTTTGGGCGTGCCATCGATCGAGGTCACGGAGCACACCAGTTTGTACAGTGGTACGGCCGCGTAGGAAAGGCCCGACATGAAGATGATGATGGAGGCGACGTACAGGGCGGAGGAGATGACGGATTCGCGCTGGCGTGCTCGGTAGGCGTCCATTCGGCGAGCGAGGGCGGCCTGCGCTTCGGATTGCGCGAAGGAGGAGGACGCTTGGTGGGAGCGGGCGGTCGGGGTTGTGAGAAAACGGCACGAGAGGAGGGAGCGGGTGCGAGAAAGGGAAAGGGAGTGAGGAGGGAAAAGGAGAGGGGAGGGCAGTGAGGATAAGGAGGAGCGTGCGGAGAGGAAGAGAAGTTGTGGAGTTTGTGAGAGGCGGGGAAGGGAGAGTGGGGCGGAGAACATCGGTGATACTGTTGATGACTGTGTGTGTATGGATCAGTGGGCGGGGGAAGTGTCGTGCAAGATGGTGAAGAATTGAGAGAACGTTGTCGAGGACACCGCGAGTGTTTTGAAAACGGATCACTGAATCGCACACCACAAGAAAAGACTTACGCGTAGACCTGCACGCTGGAATCGGGCTGCCATTGTCCTCTCCTGGGCTGGGACACACCAAAGCTCCGGCAGAATGACCCGGGGCAACGGCTGAATATCCACCCTCCACCCCATGTCGGAAGCGACGCTCAAGCGCCTGCTGAAGGAGCTGAGAGACTCGCAGCGCAACGAGGCAGAGTACGTGGAGGACCTTCATCCTGTCGACGACGACAACTTGTTCGAGTGGATCGCAGTCGTGAGGGGGCCGGTCGACACTCCCTACGATGGTGAGTTCTGGTTGTTGCCGGAAACAGGTCGGAAAACAACGCAGCGGTGCACTGCAGAACAGATGGCGCGGTGACCATGACATCTTCACCTGTCCGTGTTCGGAGACTCACTACCCTCACTTCTCTCCACACCGTTTCCGACACCCCAGGAGGCCGTTTTGAAATCTCCATCAAGGTTCCCGTGTCCTACCCACTCGCACCACCGACAATGAACTTTGTAACAACAGTGTGCCATCCCAACGTGCAGTTCAAGGTGAGAGCATGTTCCAACACACTCATATTTCACAACACGTCTCAGTATGGTCCTTCCTTTCTTTGCAGACTGGTGAAATCTGTCTCGGTAAGTTGGGGACGGGGGGTGGTGAGACGGAATAAACGAAGCGAAGCCGAGTGAAGAGGAGGCGCGCCACGCAAGCGCAGCGAGCCCGACCCCCAACAAAGGTCTGATCCAAGAGTCCGCCGGAGGCGAGTGATCCGGGAAGCAGAATATACTCTCGCGGAGCGTCTATCGAGGGAGAGAACCCGAGGCCCCAGCGCGAGAGCGCGGATCAAGGCTGCCCGCCGATCCGCGAAGCGGCATATACTCTCGCGGAGCGACATCGAGGCCTAAGCGCCGCAAGACGCTGACCGAGGAGTCCGCAAGAGGCGAATTATGTGCGTGAAGCGCGAATGATACAGCCCGGAGCGCATATTCCCCCCAAAGGCGCACTGTACGACATGGAGCGAACCCGGGGTGTGTGGTGTGCTGCTCCATGACTGACATGTTGCTCTTCTTGGCTGACGTGTTCCTCTTCTCCGCGCGCATTGTCGGCTCCCAGACCTCCTCAAAACGGCCTGGTCCCCCGCGTGGACGCTCCAGTCCGCATGCTCGGCGGTCGCGATGCTTCTTGGCCAGCCTGAGCCTGACTCTCCTCTGAACGTCGATGCCGGTGGGTATTTTGCGGGCTACAGTCTTCTCTCTTCTCGCATAACCGTGCCGTTGCACTGCTGCAGCCAACATCCTACGATGTGGGGATACCCGCGCGTACAGATCGCTAGTGAGGATGTATGTCGAGCTGCATGCAATGGGAAGTTCGAATGATGAATGATGAATGACGAAGGACGAAGGACGAATAACGAAGCATGAAGAATGAAGGACGAAGGACAAATGACAAGGGACAAATGGCGAAGGACGAAAGACGAAGAACGAATGCTTCGGTTCGCACCGCGTACCAAGCGTGTTCGTCGGTACTTCCTTCGGTGGAGGGTATCTCACCGAAAAATCCAGCACACTGTTCACTGCCATCGATAACCTAATTCCATTAGTTTTGTAAACGAAAGCACAGTTCCGGTCTCTTGGGCAAACATATTCTCTTGACTGTACACTAGAAGAAATGACCGGAAGCAAGTCGCAAAAATCCACACCCATGTTTAGCATTAATCAGTATCACTGGAGAGATCATCCGCCACCGCCGGCGCGCCGCTACTACTACTGCTGGACGAATCTTCGTCGCGACTCGGCGTCCCGTCTTTATCGCCCGAGTCCAACTCCGAGGCTTTGTCCATACCGTCCACCTCCACCTCCCCATTGGCGCCTCCGTTGGGAACCTCTTCGTCGCGCCCCTTCTCTCGACTTTGGTCCCCAGGGACCACGTCCTCCATCTTCGAGTCCGTATCGGTATGGGCGACCCCGTTCCCATTCCCGGATCCCGTTCGGTCGCCACTTTCCGCACCGTCACCTCCCTCATCCTCCACACTCTTGATCCACCGCTTCGCCTTCTGGCGCAAGTGCTGGTCCAAGGCGTCTCCATCGTCCAGCGGCACCATCAGGTACCGTTGTTGGGACTTGTGTACATTTTTCGCCCCGTGTCGCTCGGTGAGGAAGGCTTTGATCTGGTCTCGAATGTTGTCCTGTTCGTTGCGAGAGGTGCTTTTGTAGAACGTGTCCCAACGCATGTCACCATAGCGTTGCCGGAAAAGCTCCAGCCAGGGGTACCGGTCTTCGGATGCATGAGGGGGCGGTGAGCGCTTCGAAGGGGTCGACGATAGTGGGGGAGTGGGTGGATTCGACGGCAAGTCCGAAGGCTGCTCGGGAGGGCAAGAGGAACGACTGTCAAATTGAAGCAATGCGAACCCGCAAAATAGCTGTTTACCTTCGGTCCTGTGGATTCTCGTCGCCCATCGTCACTGGTACCTTTTGCCGGGGTTTCGTCACCGTCCTAATAAAAGAAATGCTTCTTTCAGATACACATAACACGATCGGCTACCGATCGAATCATACCGTGGTTCTCCTTTTCTTTCCAGCCCGACCGGACGCGTTGTCGTCTTCAATCTCCATCTCATCCTCCTCAATCGATGGTCTGTTGCGTTTCGAGGTCCCCTGTCCAGTATCCTTCTCTCTAGGATCTGATTGCCGTTCTCTCTCCTTTGCTTTGGATTTCTCACTCTCACTCTCCCTCTCCTTTTCTTTCGCTTTCCGGTCCCTTTCCTTCCGTTGAGGCCAACCCCCTACAAACTCCGCCAAGTACCGATCCAGGTCGTCGGCTCGGGAAAGTGGCACCAGCCATCCCCGACCGGGTTCCTTGAATGTTTGCCAAGAGGTCGGGTAAATTGCACGCAGATACGCTTGCATGTATTGCATTGCTTGAGAGTGCAAAGGGGTTTTGGAACCCTGGGATGATATGAGAGAGTCCTTCAAACGACCACCACTGCAACGAAGAAGACCAGCATTAACGTCACTCCATTGTCCATTATATTGGGAGGCGGATTATGGCGACTCACTGCAAATCAATAATGACTTTGGTCCAAAGATCACGCTCTGCGATTGGGACAGGGCAATCCTGAGGTCTTGTCAATTGTTCCGCCTGTGGAAATACAAAGTCACTTGACGGAACCACACCACACCTGACGCCTTGGGACCCCCATCCTCCGACAGTGATTAAGCACCGGGCTTCAACACATAACCCACCTCTTTCTTTACCCCGCTTCTCGACGTTCTCCCCTCTCCGCCATCATCATCTTTGCCGGCCTTAGCGGTCGAAGACCTGGAAGCCGTCCTGCCTTCGCTCTTACTTGCCTCCTTTGATTTGCCAGTGATACTAGCGCTCGGTGGCAATTTCCGATCCTGGGACCGCGTCGATCGCGATAGGTTTTCTACGAACCCCGCAGACGAAGAAAGCTCAGAAAGAAGACGATTTCGTGCAGAAGACGAATTCGCGGGAGGTGATGCTCGTGAATTGGAAGTTGAATTCAAATGTGTGTTTGTTCGGGACTGACTCAAAGCACCCGATGGCCCATTCCCATCAGGGACAGCGTCCTCATGCGACACCCCGTGAACTGGTGATCGCGAACCTGAATTGCGCCTGCTAGGCCCACCGAGCCTTTCTTGTTGTGGTGCAGGTGAGCGTGCTGGACCACCTGTTATCGTCTTTGGTTGATGTGCGGATTGTCGAGCCGCTTTTCGGTTGGTAAGGTCGGCGGATGAGGAGGGAACGTGAACTGCATCATCGAGAACCACGTTATACTCGCGCTGAAGCTTAAGGCGAGCTTCAGCAAAGTCGAGGCGGTCTCTTTCGAGGGTAAGGCGGTCGCGTTCGACTGCCATCAAGGAAATGAGAGAGCAGGAGTAAGCACACTGGTCACAAGAGAACAAACAAAACTTCGCAGGAAAATGGACAGATGTTCTCGTGGATTGGATTGAGATCCCCGGCTCCCGTTTCCCACCGAATTGAGGTGGTTTCCAAACCAAAATATAATTAATTTACTCACCCTCCATTCTTTTCCTCTGAACATCCAGTTCAACAGATTCCACTTCGACTTGAGCTCTTCTTAGCTAAAGAATCAGGAGCACGAGATAAAAGGGTTCATTGGTTCTTAAGATAGCAATTTCCGGAGGAGAGCGCACCTCTATCCGCTGCCTCTGAACTTCAATATCAATAAGTTCCTTCAAATTGAAAGATGTCGTGAGGGAAGGGAAGGAGGGAAAGGAGGCAGGGGCAGTAACAGCGGACGATTGTAGAGGGAGCGCCGATGTGGCGAGTAGCGGAAGCGAGGCTGCTGAAAAATTGGTGGCAGCAGCAGCTGAGGATGCGCTCGTGCGTGGTAGTACAGGTTGACTGTGATGAGTTTGGTCCGCTGTCCCAGCCGGCGGGTTGAACAGTCCAAGAGACTTCGCAAAGAGGAGACCGTCGAGGGCAGACGAGTCCGAATCCACGTTTCCTCCCACATCTACCCCCACTCCCACGCCGCGCGTAGGATCGCTGGGGCCAGCCGATAGTCCATCCCGACTGTTTGGCGTTCCATTAAGGTCACCGTCGTTGGCCGATCCGGTATGATTAGTTAGGCCAGCATCGCGGTTAAGCAGGAGAAATACGTCGTCATCGACTCCTGAAAGAGCCATGAGACAGCTAAAATGGCACCGGAACGAGTATTTGGATGAACCCGAATTTTCAAATTCAAATGGTGGCAACACTTGACTTGAAAAAAAAGGAGCCTGAATAATCAAAAATCAAAATCGCCATGCTGTCTACGCTTCGAGCCGCAAGACCTTCGCGCATTCCCTCGAAGTCAATCCTTTACGCGTGCACGCCTGTCAGTGGTGGGGCATCCCCGTCGCTTCGAAGGCTTTTCGCTTCCGCTGCATCTGATGTGAGTTGGGATTGCAGCTCTAAATAGGGGATGGAGGAAAACATGCAGCATCCGCCCTGAATCCTTGATGGAAGAGATATTGACGATGGTCGTGTGTTTACTTCTCTTCCCACCATAACCAACCCTCCGTCGTCAGAAACAGTTCGCTTGCTACCATTAAAGCTTTCATTTTCTCCTCTCTTACTCTTTTTCTTTCCTTTGCATCGAAATCTTCGAATGCGTGGCCTCGATTTGTCCATTTCACTTGTCGCTCTGAACAAAAAACACGTGCTCAGCCAAAACACTCTCTTTTCCGGACATCTCTGTATGACTTCCACATCACGCATGGCGGTAAAATGGTTCCATTCGCAGGATGGGAGATGCCTGTTCAGTATGCCGACATGGGTGTGCTTCAGTCTCACCACCATGTGAGAGAATCGGCTGGCCTGTTTGATGTGTCGCACATGCTGCAAACGAAGTACGAATTGGAGCTTCATTCAATTTCTCACATCTAACCAATTGGTTTACCGTAACTCAACCAGAATTACAGGCTCCGATCACCTGGCATTCCTCTCCCGAGTCCTCGTGGCTGACCTCTCTTCAGTACCGAGCGACCGGGCGCAGCTTTCTCTGATCACAAATGATCGTGGCGGCATTATTGACGACTGTGTCGTCCAAAGAAGAGATGACCATGTGTATTTGGTCAGCAATGCCGGTGCGTAGGTGGGTAGCATGGAGTGATGCATTCAATTGCAAAACACTGAACGAGGAAGGGCGCAATCTGCCATATTTTCCGTATTTTGATTTCCCCCATCCATTGTACTAACCGGCTTCAATTGGCAGGCACACGTGACAAGGACCTCGCACACCTCCACACTCAGTTGGAGATCTTCCGAAAGGAGGGAGGCGATGTCGCCTTAGAGGTGATGGAGGGCGAAAGTCTCTTGGCGTTACAAGGTGGGTAGATTTTCTATATAATGAGAGTTATCATAGAGCTTCGGATGCTCTATCGTTCCGTTATACCACGATGTCGTCAGCTCGGACCCCTCGCCAGGGGTCGCGAGCAATTGCGGCACCTACATGGAATGGAACAAGAATAATTGGGTATTATCCACTGAGGAATCTAAAGCTTCTACGGCAGGTCTCTTCCGAGTGACCATTTTGCGTTAGCAGTTTCGCAATTCTCGGATATAATTTGGGTCTCGTCGCTTGGGATTTTTTCTCTTCCATAACAACCGGGTTTTAACCACTTCTCTTGCATGGTGTCCCATCCAGGTCCCAAGTCAGCTCAGGCTCTTGCAACGCTCATCACCGCTCCTTCTTCGCCTGACTTCCTTGCGTCCATCCCGTTCATGGCTGCAGCTGACGTAGACGTGGCTGGTGTGCCAGTCAGACTGACGAGATGTGGTTACACCGGGGAAGACGGATTCGAGGTTGGTTGTTACGTTTTGATGATGGGATCGTAGTTCAACATCGAATATCTTCAGATATCCCTCCCTCACTCCGAGGCGCCCCGTATTGCGGAACTTCTTTTGTCAAGCTTGGGTGGGTCTGTAGTGAAACTTGCAGGGTTGGGTCCCAGGGACAGCTTGCGGCTGGAGGCCGGTTTGTGCCTTTATGGCCACGATGTGGATGAAGACGTCTCTCCAGTCGAGGCGGGACTCGCTTGGACGATCAGTGAGTGGCTTTCTCTTGTGGGGTTGCTGTTTTTTTTGTGTGTGCGAGATGTATCAACCGTCTTCCCCAAAAGGTAAAAAGCGCCGTGCTGAAGGAGGTTTTTTGGGCGCTGAAACGATTCTTGACCAGATCAAATCAGGCCCCACTCGTAAGCGTGTGGGACTGATCGTTGATGGAGCTCCCGCCCGTGGTAAGATACTGCCATTTTTCTTTGGGAATGTACTGTCTGAACTTCTTTGGGCTCAGAGGGTGCGCAGATTTTAAGTCTATCGGGTGAGAAACTGGGCAAAGTCACCAGTGGAGCTCCAAGCCCTTCCTTGAAGAAAAACGTAGCGATGGGATATGTTCCTGCAGGTCAGAGCAAGTTGGGCACGGAGTTACAAGTGGAAGTGAGGGGGAAAAAATACAACGCGAAGGTTGTGAAAATGCCTTTCGTTCCTGCTAGGTAGGCGGTGACAACGGTTTTTGGACGTTTTAGTCTTGTGCCAACAATAACATTCCCACTCTGTCTTCTTTTCTCTTTCTTCCAGGTATTATAAACCAAATTGATTTGGTATTTGTACTTGGGCTGCATCTTTCTTTTCAACATCTGGAACTATCAAGGTTCAGCACTGTCCATCCACCCATTTGGTGCACTTTCGAAGCGTCAAGCTCCTGTTTTCTTCTGGCGTGTTATTCTTGTACTTGCTTCGTAAGGTCTTCCAACCTGAAGCAGGTCTACCTGATCGCCTAGAATGAAAGTTTCCAGAACAGCTGGTGACGCTGTTACCCGAACGGGTTGTGCAGTCCGTGCCTTACCATTCTTGGAACATTTTTCACTTAATGCTTTTTTTTTGGAGAGAGGAAATGGAAGCTGTGAAGTAAATAATGAAGAAGGGTACCTCCATTACACCCCTTGTCGTTTTTTCTCCCAGAGAGTCCATCACCCTCGGGAAACGCTCTGCGTTATCTATTTCGGCACCATCAGTGGGTAGCGAAGCCCCGACCGGGAGAAAGACGGGAGGTTAGGCTGCCGAAAGTCCCAAAGGTCCTGAACCCGCGCCCCCATTGCAATTGCACGCTGTGGTGGGGGGACAGACGCCGTTTACACCTGGACAGTGGTTTCTTTGAGTGAGACGAACCTCATACTGTGCAGTCCCTGCGGATCGTCTCAGAAACCTGTTATGGGTTCCTTCACAGGTTCATTCGGCCTGTATGTCTTTCGAGTCTCCACAACGGAATATTAAGGACCTGTGGGGGGGAGCGTACCAAGGTATGTGTTCCTTTCACCATGTAGGCCTCGCCGCCAGCTTTGATGGCGAAGATGTCTCCCCGTCGGCTGTCAGCCCCACCCACTACCTCCGTCCCGCCATCTCAACTCCGCCCCTCACCCGCTATCCCAACGTCGCTTATTGACGATAGCTGGCGTGCAGTAGGCTCTCCCCGGAGACCCTCACTCTCATCACTGTCGCAACCGGCAACCCCAGAGTTATCTCGTTCCTACGAGAGAGAACAGGCTGTCCCCGGCTCACCATTCTCCTTGAACGATCCGGACTTGACCCAAAGACGTGCGAACAGGCACAGGTCGTCCAGTGTGCCGATGCCCTTCGCAAGGGAGGAGCAGCAACATTCTTCTCTTCCATCCTCACATCCGACAGCATCCCCTCTTGCTATCCCATATGCCAATGGTGTCATCGGGAACGCTAGTGGAGGAGGAATTGATTTGTCCGGAACATCGTGGGGATCGTTAAAACCGGACTGGAGCAGTGCAGCAACCTCTCCATGGCCAGAAATGCTCGCTCAGGATTCCCCCTTGCCCCCAATGGCGACACGGCGCATGGCCAGCAAGGGTTCTATCGGAAGTAGGGAGGATGGCAGTGGACACGAATCAGAGGAGAAAGACTCCGTGTTGGTTCCCAGTCGACCCCGACCTTATCGTTCCTCCTCCTTTTCGATGGGAACAATAACGGGAGAAGGCGCTTTTTTCGAGAGCTCCCCACGAATTGAGCGCCTCAAAAGTGTCCCGGATATTGATTTTAGGGACCGCTTCGGCACTTCTGGGGATGAAGGATTGTTTCGAGACAGAACTCTTGCAACAATGTCAGGTGGCGGATATCCCAAGTCGAGTCGACCGGACCCAACATCGTATCTCCTTCAGAAGCCCGAGGACGCATTTTGGCAGTCGGAAAGTGGTGCCGGCGTTCGCCGACGCTCTTTGAGTCACCCACACACTTGGGGTATGGGGGACACTGCAGCGGCGGCGGCGGCAGCGGTTGCGTCAGGAGATTTTTCAAATTTACCACCGGGTGTCACTACCATGCCTCTTTCTGGTGAAGATGATCCTTTGGACAAGGAACGGGTAAGACCCCAAAGACGATTCTCTCATTCGCCACAGATGTACTTTGATCACAGTGCGATGCCAAACCCGTAAGTGCGAATTCACGGCGTTTATGAAATCAGTTCTCTGATAGCCCTCCAACATTGTGGGTTGTTGGGTTTGCCAGGCCGGGAGGGGAAGATCAACTGCCCGCCACCACCCTCGCTGAAATCCGTCGACGCCACTCTATCGCCACCCCGTTCCACGCTGGGGTGACTGACCACATTGCGGAGACGTTACACGGTCTTCGACTGGATGATAACCCCGACCACATTCTTGCGACGTACAACGGAGACCCACAACGAGTCGGACCTGGCCCTGCTCCTCTGACTCCCACTGGTCCAATATATCAGGAGGACATTGATGATTACTTTGAGAACACCGGGCCACGACATCGTGCCTGGCTCGAAGGAACAAGAAACCTTCAGTTCCACCATGCGGCGCCGAAATGGCCGGCGTATGTGGTCGAGTTCAAAGCGGGTCGCAAGGACTTTTTCTACTGTCCTGAACTTGGCCTGGTGATTCATCGGGGAGACTTTGTGATTGTTGAGGCCGACAGGGGCAAAGACCTTGGCAAGGTCATCCACGACTCGATAGCGAACCCAGCGCAGATGCAGTACTATCAACAACTTTATGCCGAAAGCATGCTGGACCAAAACCCCGGCCGTGGAGCGGAAATTCAACCCAAGAGGATCTTCAGACTCGCTCATCAGTCGGAGTTGGCCATGCTGCCGTCCAAGATCCATGATGAGGAGCTGGCACTCGCTACGTGCCAGCAAAGAGTGAAAGCAAAGAGGTTACCGATGGAGGTTGTCGATGCCGAGTACCAGTGGTGCGTTACTTGTTTTCGCTGTTTTCATCTTGACGTACCTCACCACCCGGGCACTACCGTAGGGATCGACGAAAGCTTACGTACTACTTTGGTGAGTCGCTCACATAATTGAAATCTGAAGTCTTTGATTCTCACCTTGTTCATCAAAGTCTCTGACCGTCGGATCGACTTCCGGGAGCTGGTGCGAGAACTTTTCAAGATTTACAAAACGCGCATTTGGCTTTGTGCGTGTGTGTCGAATGCAGCCCAAGGGCGTATAAACGAGCGTCAGATTCTCGGGCAAATTATCGATGGAATGCCTCCTCCGCAAGAGATGTCGAGGGTGGAATCTGCAGGATCTGGAGGGCCTGGACCAAACATGGGAGGGCCCCCGTCGTCCCTTTTGCAAGCCCAAGGATTATCCGCTGGACCCCCTCCTGGGTTGTCTGGTAGTCCAGTGTTTGGTTCCGGGTTCCCTACTCTTCCCTCTCCAGGCTCACTCCCTGCCTCGACGCGAACTCAGTTGTCAATGGGTGGTCCAGGAGGACGGTTTGGAAGTCGCTGAAGTGGTGTCGATGGACTTTGAGCATCTAAAATTTACAGGAGACGGAGTTGCATTGTAAATAGTTCGTCGCCTGCCCGCATATCATAGAAAAAGACTTTTGTACACCATAGATATTTTGAATGCTCGTGGTTGATACGAATGAGTACGAGAGAAGCGGTGGCCGCATGATCGCGGAAGCTTTGAGATTGAGGGATCCCGGGTGATCGACTTCTCCTGCGGTCATGCCTGGGTTTGCTCAACGGCAATTTCACCTCGCCGCTTAGTCACATAATCATTCCAACTTTTGCCATGACCTCCACATCGACACAGCTGCCAACTCTGCACGTTCGCCTTCTGACGGGAAAGTCGATAGACCTCTCGATTCCGTGAGTGTCCTCTGCGTCAAGCGATTGCTCAGCGTTTTCTTGTCTGTCGCTGACCAAGTCAAACCTGTCGGTACCCCCCGTCCCAAGTGTATCCGCCACCGCTCTAGAACTTGAGGATCTCGTATCTTCTCATGAACGAACCGCCCGCGGCAAGTGGCGGATGATGCTCATGCCAGAGCGGGCACCTCAACGGAGATTAACCCCAGCCGAACTTCGCGAAGCTGTGGAGGACGACCTTCCGACCGCAACAGACGAAGAGAAGGAGCGGGAGCTGAATCGCCGCATCCGGGAGTCTTTGGGCGGGAAGACAGCGGTTCCTCTTGCAGACCCCGATGCTTCGTTGGCCTCGCTGGGATTGAAGGAGGGAGAAGAGCGAACTCTGGAAATCGTACTCGACATGGGGGGTTGTCACACTGACCGAAGTCTGAAGACGTTGAAAGAGGGCGGGGTTGTTGAGGAGTTGGACTCATGTACGGCCCCTGGAGGGTCGAAGTGTAAAGCGTGTGGAGGGGAAGAGGCTTCGTGGTGAAGCGACATTTTGCAGTCATTCAAATATGCCATTCGCAGACTTAGTGTATTGGAGTATCACATTTATATCACTTTTGACAAACGTCTGAACCGGATCCAAACCTCAACCGGACAGAACTCACGAGGACGCACGTGTTACCCTACAAAGACATTCTAGTGCTTTCATAATTCATATACACCATAAGGCAAACTACGCGACAAACTTTAGAGCTGGAATATAACTTTACCCGCGCCCGAGTTTCCATCCAAAAGCAGCCTGAACCCCTCTTCGAACTGGTCCATTGATATCCTGTGCGTAATGAGGGGCTTCACATCTACCACGCCGTCGTTGACCATGCGCGCTGCGTCGGGGTAGTGCGGGCCGTAGTAAGCGCGCCGCGGAGATCGAGTTGTTTGTAGCTGAAGGTCGAACCGTCCAACCCGTTCATAGTACT
The DNA here is from genome assembly GCA_001574975.1 of Gonapodya prolifera JEL478. Classification (NCBI taxonomy): domain Eukaryota; kingdom Fungi; phylum Monoblepharomycota; class Monoblepharidomycetes; order Monoblepharidales; family Gonapodyaceae; genus Gonapodya; species Gonapodya prolifera. The sequence continues at coordinate 37,204 of KQ965750.1, read as the reverse complement.
CTGCCCAACCCCCAAATTTACCACGATCCCGCCGTGCCGGCGACCTTGAAGGCGGTGTTCAGGGTGCTGGTAATGCCAACGGCGTCCTACAGGGATATGTGGTGGGCGAACAAGCAAATATTTGTAAGGGAACAAAGACGGGACTCACGATGATGACATCGACGCTTTCGCCGACAGGGTGAAGAGTCTGCAGGGCTGCGGCGACCTCGTCCGATGTCATGGACGGTTTGGTGAGTAGAGTGGCGTCTGCGCCGATCTGGGAGGGAGAGATTTGCATGGGTTTCTACGACAGAAAAAGTTGCAACAACAGCTAACGGCTCACCTTCTTCGCGGCCTGCAGACGCGCCTCGAGAAGGTCGCACGTGCCGACCCACTTGGCGCCCTCGGCTTTGGAGCAGAGGATGGAAACCTGTCAGAGATTAATTAAAAAATTATTATTTCGGTCTGAGTCGTGACGAAACGCGGAAGGGGCAAATGTTCAGCGTACCGCACCAATAGGACCGGCTCCAATGATGATGACGTTTTTGCGGCCGGTTTTGCCGATTTCACCTCGGCGGACGCCGTTGAGACCTACTGCCAACTCATGAGGTGATGGATGGTCAGCAGGAGACAAGACCAGATACAGATGGACACGTACGGGTTCGACAAATGCCGCTTCTTCGTAGGTGACGTGGTCGTTTATCTTGTGTACTTTGTCTGCCTTATGCTTGTAGAAGCTATGGGTCGGGGGGAAGAACATGGCATTTCGTGTTCGAAACGGCACCGAGATTGTCGGAGACATACTGGGTGATTAATCCGCTGTATTGGCCTACTTGTGGCTCGATGCAGACGCGATCCCCAGACTTGACATTTATCACTCCTGCGCCGACTTCCACGATTTCACCGGACCCTTCGTGGCCGAGACAGAATCCATAGGGGATATTCGCGTGGTCGCCCTTATAAAAGTGTAGGTCGGCGCTGCGATAATTCCAGTTGCGATGAGACTCTCGGTGGAGGTGGGGGAGGGCGGCTCGGCACAAACGTACCCGCAAATGCCACACGCCTTCATGCGGATGAGCACCTAGCCATCGCCGGGAGGGCCTGGATGCGGAACCTGTCCGATACTGAGACAAGAAAAAGCCGGGTGAGATTGGGACTTGGCGAATGTGTGTAGAATACGCACGCCAAATTCTTTGGTGCGTTCAAGAAGAGGCCGGGTGCTGACGACATAGTGCGGATGATTCAAGAGTACACAACAGAATGGATGGCTGCGTGTTGCATCTGGCTCTGGTTTTAAGCTGGCATCGGGAGACGGCTCTGTCGGAATCGTAAACTCTTTCGCTTGATCTGCTTGATCTTCAAATGGAGGTCTGCACAACGGAGCGAAATCACGGCAACTTTCCACCAGAAACCCATCAAGTTGGACGAATCACATATCGGCGTCGATAAAAGGCAGGTCGAGGGCGCAAAATGTCACGAGAAGCTTGCCATGTTTGCGATACACGATCAGGTACCAGCTTCGCGAGGAGGAGAACCCATCGGTGACTTGATTCAAGGCTTAAATCTTCAGCTGCATCAGGATTCTCGGATTCGATACGGTGGAATCAAGGGGGGAGGAATTCTCTTGAAGATTTGTGGAATTTTCTACATAGCCTGCTCCGGCCACTGTAACTCAAAAGGTTGTCCAACTTTACTTGATCGCGGTCACTGTGGTACTGTCTGCTGGGTTATTTGTGACTGCCGTGTGTGACTTGGACATCAAAAGACCGGTTTGTTCCAGGTTGCGAGGGAATTGATTTTGTTACGTGCGTCTGGGACTGCTGGAAGAGTTTAAAGTACCAGCAGGCTTGGGGCAGACTGCGAGGTCACCATTCCGTATTTCATTCGGCGCTTTGGGATGACGCCTTTGGGACTGCCGACCTGGATCTGTTACCATATCTTTCTGCAACATGATCACTGTGCTTTACACTCTTGGACGTTTGTGAGGAAGTAACGTCTCCAGTTCTAATCGTGGAGGGCATCAGGTACCACCGATGATGTTGCTTAGAACATTCGGGTATATATTGCTGTACACTTCTCGAATCGAAAAGATAATCGAAAGGGGAAGCATATTGTCGCACCATTTCGCGAAACGGGGGCTTAGTAGAGAGAAAAATGAAAGAATCATCAACCAGACCACAGACTCTTTGGTCACGAGCGTGCCTCCGTGCAGAAGATTTGTTGTGCGCACTGGCGACCGGCGTCGCGGCTGGTACCACACGGCGGGTCCCAAATTATAAAATCTTTGAGGCCTCCTGAACTCACGCAACCTGCCATACCCGCCTTCAATCGTGTACAGAAAGAAATTCCCCCAGGTCTCAGCTGCCATCGTCCACTCCTTCGTCGCTTTTGGATTCCCAATCGCCTCATTCCACACATTTATGTGCTCATTGGACCCTCAGACATGTCACAATGAAGTTTATAATGATTTCGCGTCGCTACTTCGTGTCTCGGAGTCGTGATTCATGAAAACGAAGGGAATATTGCCTCTCCCACCCAAACCTAAATGACCTCGCAAATTGAACTGGGAGCGGCAATGTATCGCAGGCACCGCCTCTTTTCAGAGTGAGTTTGGAAGGATCCACGTGTGGGCCAGAATATGACCAGGAGCAGGCTTGTTCGGCCTCTAGACCAGACAACGAGGTCGAAAATGATTCCACAAACGGGTCCCTTCTATCGGGGGAACAGAAAGTACTTTTGTTGACGATGAATTTTTAATTGGGAAGGGAGGGGTTTTCGTGAGCGGTTGATGCGGTATGAATTATGTTAGTGGTGGACCCACTCCCATGTGCGTCCTCCCAACATAAAAATAGTATCGGAGGTCAGGACAGTGCTGCCATTCCAGCCTACTGCCGACGAGAACCGATGACCACAACCTCACCATGTCCCTGATCAATGCCCTGAATGCTGTGCTGGCAACGTCGCTATCGGACAGCGTGAAAGTGGACTCGGTCAGGACTGCACTCAACCAGCAATTCTTTGATTCTGATGAAAAGACGACGACTCTCTTGACTTACGCGGAGGACTTGATCAGATCGGTACGCATTTCTTTGCTCCTTGGCTCTTCTTCTAGAACCGATCCCTCGTACTTCTCTCTTTTTCGTGTTTCTGTCTTCTTCACCTCCTCCTCTGCTGAACATCACCCTTCACAGGATACTCGCCTGAACTACCAAGTCGCAGATGTAGTCTTCTCCAAAGTAGCTTCGTTTCGGCCCTTGGTCCTATGGGAACGGTACTCCTCCGACAACCTCGACATGATGACCACCCGTGAGTCCTCCCGACCAAGCCGGCCGGACATGTTTAATCATCGCGCGGACCTTGCCCACAGAATTCCCCACACTCATTTTCATTCGTCTCCTTGTCCTCGCCGCGCTCGCCAAACGAGGTGCGTACGCCCACACTGCGCTGTTCTGCCCACATCGCTGTACCAACATTTGACCTTCCCCAGCTTCCGCCCCCAGCGTCGCCGGTAAAATCCCCCACATTGGAGGCCAACTCAACCGCGACCAGACGCGCATACAAAAAATTGTTCGCTTCGCCTACCCCCTCAAAAAATCTAACCCCCACCTCCAGGAGCTCTTCCTGAGAGTCTTTGTCGAGTTACCCGCCTGTCGTCCTGACCCGGAAAAGCTTGTCGAGGTTAGATACCTCTTTTGGTTTATTCATTGCCTTTGTGTCGACTCCTTGATGCCAAGATTCATCCCTGGTGACGTTTCTACAGGGCATCGCGTCGTTCATCATGTCTACTCCGATCACCAGGGAGGATGCCTTGCCTGAACCGGTTGCAGACGCGCTGGCGCTTCTCCAAAAGGAATTGTTTTCGAAGTGAGCAGAGCTTGCGGGAGACTTTGGGGCATGGTGAAGCGCTCTTTTCGAATGAGAATTCAGGGATGGACGACATGGATAAATTTGTTTGGTTCGCATTGACAGCAAACGTTGGTAGCGCTAACATGGAACGGGATGGCCCAGATGGTCACTGGGATGTTGTGTTCGGAATGGCAAACGCCCGTGCGCCAGGACGCCGAATGAACGACACGAGTCGCAGTGGCTGAAGTCGTTTCTGACATGGTCTCGTATTTCCGGGAGCGGCATAAAAAATGGAGGTGCTTTGTTCCGGCAACTTCTCACACACATCATTCAACAATGACCCCTCAGCCCTGTCCTGGTCCCCCCTTCCCTCCTTCTCCTCTTCAACCACCTCACACGCGACGCTTGGTGCTCACCATACACCGCCGCCCTCGTTGCGTCTCTGCCAGCCGCGTATACCGTGGCTGTGGGGGAGTTTGTGGGCAGTTCTTCAACTTCCACGTCCCCTTCAACCGGAGTACCCGCGTCAGGAACCTCCCCTTCTGCATCTGCCCGAATGCTTGCCCGATTTCTCGAGTGGATGCGATACCCGTTCGCAGCAGGAGTTGGAAGGTGGTGTGTCGTTGTTGCCGAAGCCATGGTGCGCGCAGGCGCGAGTGTCGACCTGGGAGGTGTTGCAGGAGGAGCTGTGAGAAAAGGTGAGGCGTCGCGGTGGTGGTTCTCATAAAATCATCTGTAAAATTCATCCTGCTGTGGCAGTTCTACCCCTCCTTCCACCCGTGTCCTCACGGCCGGACGCATCTCTCGTGCTGGACTGCTTCTTTCGACATGCATTGCCTAGCATTGCAGACAAGGAGCCGAAATTAGCTGATGTGCTGGAGGCAGCTGTCGAGGAATGTAGAAAGATGGTGTGTGTGAATGGTTGCTTGCGTGATGGACTCAGAACAGCATCCCGAGTCACTTCCCGGCCCGCCCCCTTTCCTCCGATTCCCACTGCGCTAGAGTATCCACGGCCGCCTGGACGAAGATGTCCGTCGTCTCCTCCGTTCCGCCAAGTATTACACGCTAGCCTACCCCGACACATCGGCTTCGGAGAGGCTTCGGGACGTTTTCGAGCGGATCGGGCGGTCAATGGTGAGAGCTTGGTAACGTTCCCATTTCAGACCAGCTTAAAAGTGGTAACGTGGCCCGTGTGGTGGTGTGCATTGTTTTGGGATGTAGCCTGACGGAACAGCGGAAGTGCTGGCGAGGCAGAAGGAGATCTGGGCGAATTCGGGGATAGAAGGTGTGTGGGCGGTGATGGGAGTGTCTTTTTTTTTGCAGTCTGACTTTTCGGTACAGTCTCCACAACCGCAAACTTCACAGCGTCCCCCATGATTCCTGCGCATCCAGTTCCCTTGGGTCACCCTAACTTGGGCAATACGTGTTTCCTGAATGCCTCTTTGCAAGCCCTGTTCGCGTCGCGTAGTTTTCGGGACGAAGTACTGACCAAGTTCGAGGAGGCTCCGAGGCGGAGCGTGGCAGGGGTGAAGCGGGATCGAGACGAAGAAAAGGAGGGAAGCTGCACTTGGGCGCTGCAGAGGTGCTGGGCGGTGGCGGCGTGCGGGAGAAGAGAAGGTGGGGTGGATCCGGTGGAGGTTTTGGAGGTGGGTTCGCATTGGGTGGGGGACAGGGAATGCGATGATCCGGAGCGATAAGGCATGTCATTGCTTTTGCCAGAGGTTGCCAGAGTGGCTGAGGTCGGGGGAGCAGCAGGATTGCTGCGAGTTTTTGAAGTGAGTGGGCCGGAACTCCAGGCACATGGGCATGGTGGGTTTCTGATGAGCTCACGACCCAGGTTCTTCTTCGACCGTATTGAGATGGACACCCGGCACCCAACACTGCAATCTAATCCAACGAGCGACCCTCCTCCTGCGCCATCACCTGTCGCCACCGCCACGCCATACACCCCACCCGACCTGATCCGCTGGTTTCGGGGCATGTCATCAACGCGCACGACATGCCGAGGATGCGGCACTGTGTCCGTGCGCAAGGAAGCGTTTTTGGACCTTGCTGTCCCCATACCCACCTGCGAGGATTCGGCGCGGCCGCCGGCGCCGCACCTTGCGGACATGTTGGAGCGGATGTCGTGTGAGGAGGAGCTCAAGGGAGACGACATGTATCACTGCGACACATGCACGGGGCGAAGGGAGGCAATAAGAGTAAGGTCAGGAAGGCATGTTGCGGAGGGATGGAATGATTGATTCGACCGTCGCTTTTGCCCTCCCTCTGGGTACCTAACACTGCCCTGGCACAGGTTACGCGAGTGAGCGAGACGCCGACATACTTGATCGTGGCGCTGAACAGGTTCGCGTACAGCAGGGAGTTGCTCAAGAGGGTCAAAATTGGTCTCAAGGTGCGGTACGCGCGCGGGTGCCAGACGGCGATGCGCAAAACTGTTTGTGCGTGGGGAGCTTGATGAACTGAAATGAAATCCGCCTCCTGCTCGTAGGTCGAGTACCCGATCGATTTGGTTCTTCAGGTCCAACCTGATGGGGGAGATGAGTTGCAAAGTATGCACTACAGTCTCTACGCAGTGATTTTTCATGCCGGCGCAAGTGCAGAGCACGGTCACTACTACGCTTTTGTGCGGGAAGAGGATGAAGGTCAAGGCACTCGAGATGATGATGGAGCTGTGAGTGCGAGCGCAAGCGGCGGGACCAAAGATGAATCCGGAGGGGGACCAAGCGGCTCGACCAAGAATGAATCTGGAGGAGGAGGACCAACCACCCGTACCACCACACCGACGTGGACCGAACTCAACGACAGTGCGGTGAAGCGGAACATTTCGACGTCGCACCTGCTGTCCGCTGCCAAGAATCACGACACGCCGTACGTGTTCTTCTATCGGCGACTGGACAGAGACGGTGCGGACGACGTGGACGACCCGGAGAACCCCGTGGTTCTTCCCGCGCGGCTGCTCGAGTACGTCAAGGCCGCGGACGCTGAGCGGAGCCGCAAGAGGCAGGTACGGTTCACGGACGCGGCGAGGTGGAGGGTCAATGCGAGCAAGGGGCATTCGTCTGGGTCGGGGGGGTTTGACATACATGATAGATGGCGGCGGGATAGCGGACGGGATGAGGATGACGAGTACGGTGGTGGTGGTGGGTTGGGAGGTGGATCTTATGGTGGGGGATGGATGGGTGGTGGTCCGCGGTATGTCACGTAGGGTGAGATATATTGGTTGATGACATGTAGAAATTTGATTCGTAGAAATTTGGAATGTCGAAACAAGTTTATTGCGTTTGAGGATTTCGATAATATCCACAACCGCGACTTGTACATGCCCGGGTGCACTCAAAATCCAGCCACTGAAAAAAACGCCCACTTTCCAAACGTGCGAGTGGTTTCGCCTTTCGAAGTCCTGCGGCCGTGGTTGACGTCACAAATGGTGCGCTGTCTCGACACGATCTTGAGTTGCTCGAGCAAGCTGAACCATTCATCTCGTCTGTGGGGGCGCAGAGCCTGTCCTCGCGCTCGCCGTGCAGCTCGTCGTCGAGACTTGAGCGCGCACATCGGGCGTTGCAGCGTGCTCGCAGCTGCATCTTCTCAGGGCGCATCTAGCGCAAGTCGGGGGACCTTGGCTGCGTTGCTTTCTTCACTTGCAGTTCACGTTGATATGACATAAAATACACACGGGAAAATTGCCTCCGCGATTTTCGGAGACAGATTTAGCCGTCCCGAAAAGCACCCTCAGAGACTTGGGCGACGTTTCGCACACAGGAAGACTTGCATCGCATCCACGTGATTAAGGTCGGGAGTTTTGATCTGTGTCCCGTGGCCCCGTCTCCCTTGGGTCGAGTGCGATCAGTAGCGCGGCTGCCAAACCTGGGGAGCCAACGAGAGTGTACAGCCAAGTGCTCAGAAAATTCTATTATACGTACCAGACAGCCCAGATGTGATGGAGACAGATCAAGGTACTTGTGCTTTGAAGGGGGCGCCGCAGAAAGCTTCAAATCCATACCATGTTGTCTCACGTTGCCGCATGCAGAAGTGGATCCCCTTATATCCGAGTTAAAGCCGGGCGATTGGGTCTGTCAGCATTGTAAATACCACAAGTGAGTGCCGAACGTGGCGAAATAATGGTTGTGATGTGGCGTGGTTGGTGCCATCCGCATGAACTGTGTCTCTTCAGTTTTGCAAACCGCCGTATTTGCCACCGCTGCAAGTCCGTCAACATCATGCCAATCTACCCACTATACATCGCCGCAACGCCTCTCACGACTCCGCTTTCTCCTCCTGGCTCGCCAATCTCAACCACCTGGGTCGACCCTCCCGCGATGCTGTCACTATCACCAACTCAGGGATACCAACAGATCAATGACATGGGCAACTCACCTGTTGATACGCCTCAAGGGACATTAGGAGATTGGATATGTCTCTCGTGCAACCTCGCCAATCCCGCATCGCGGGAGCAGTGTCAACGGTGCCATAGCTTCCGCAGGCGCCCGCGAGTGCGATCTGCCGGTCACGGGTACCAGAACTCATACGCGCACACCAATCCTCCTGCTCCTCCTTACCCTCTCACAATCTCACCGCAATGGGTCACAGCCGAGTGGCTCTGCCGATGTGGGGCAGTCAACCCCAAGACCTTTGGCGCGTGCCCATTGTGCGGCGGCGTGAACTCGCCTCCCCAACCTGCACTTCACTCCCCAGGTTATAGCTATTTCTTACCCGTCGAGGGCCCAACATCGGGTCCCCGCCCAAGGCCCACTGATCGACCCGGCGACTGGATGTGTCCAACATGTAGCTATTTCAAGTAAGTTGCACGTCATTTGCCACACACGGCAACCGCACAACAACTCCGTAGCAACCGTTTTATCACTGCCCCAGCTACTCATCTCGCGTAAATTGCCACCGTTGCGGCAACCCCAAAGGCCACGCACTGACTATCGGAGAGACCCACGCCTTGAAAGCCCACAGCACACTCGCACGACTGAGCGAGATGATGAATCCACCCACGGGATGGGCTCAGGCTCAGGTTCAACATCCAACCGCGACAGGCTTTCCCTCAGACCCCCACCCCCACGCGCACCCCCCGGTCCTCCTCTCCCCCACCCTCCCACCACAGAATCTCGGCATGCGAGCAGGAGACTGGGTGTGTGAATCGTGCAGGTTTTGGAACTTTGCAAAGCGTGACGCGTGCGGGCGCTGTCAGGCGATGCCCCCAATGGCAATGGCAAGTGCCCCAAACGACGGGGTCGTGCAACGAGAGTCCACAGATCAAGGACTTGTGGGCGACCTTTTGTTGGACACTGTCGCCGCGCATGGGCCTCGCCCGCTCCCTTACTATGCGCTTGGTGTTGCGGCGCCTGAGAACGGGACGGGAAGAACTGAACAAATTAGAAAGGAAAATAATGATGGCGTCTTGCGAATTGAATAATATTCGACTGCTTGAAGCAGACCAAGCACTAATCTTTGACTCTTGCCGTTTGTGAGGCACGTGGACACGACCTCCCTTGAAATTGCACCATTCATTGACCAAACAGAGAGCAAGATGGTAGCAGCTTGGGCATACGACGAATCCGCCCCCGGCGACCAGGTACGTTAAATTATTCGCAGCTCGCGCTCTGCACCAAGGTGACAAACTTGCCTCGATCGCCTTGCGTTCGGTTTCCAGCGAGCACCGCACCAACACACCCCAAACCGCCCAGTCTCGCTCGATTACCTTGCAAAATTTGGCGTGCTCTACTACTATTTCCCCCATCAAGAGGATGGCTCTCACTTGGAGAAGATCGAGGCCTTGTGTCGGGAGAGGGACTACAAGAACCGCGACTCGGTGAGACCAATGCTTTCGTTTCCGCTCGGGAAGCCTGATCCAATGACCAACCAGACTTCGCCCTTTCCCCCGAAAAACAGCTCACAATCTCCAAGGAGAAGATGGGCGATGTGTACGACAGCAAGCTGAAGATGTTCTTCCAGGAGCACATCCACGAGGACGAGGAGATCCGATACTGCCTCGACGGGTCGGGATACTTTGACGTGCGGGATCCTCAGGACAAGTGGATCCGCGTCGCGTGGACGAAAGGGGACTGCATCATCCTCCCCGCAGGGATATACCACAGGTTCACGCTGGACGAGAGCAACTACGCACAGGCGATGAGGTTGTTCAAAGATGACCCGAAATGGTGATTGCGATGGCTGGAATGCTATAGAAGACTTGAAAGTGATTGAAATTTGGTATTGCAGGACCCCTATCAATCGGCCCGGAGCGGACGAGAATTCGTACCGAAAAGGTGTGTGTGTGTGTGTGTGTGTGTGTTTGTAAGCATGCGTCTTTTTTGACTGATGCTGTGTGATGTTGCGAGCAGAATATGTGGAGAAGATTTCCAAGCTGCCTGTTGTGGTTGCGAGCACGTAGATTCTGATAGTGAAAATATAATTTCCGTTACATGTAACGTTTCGTGGTTGGAAGTTGGAGATGTTCACTTGGTACTCGTTTTGCGAAGACGACTTTCAACTTTCCATTCCCGCTCCATCCTCCCCATTGTCCCCATCGTCCCGGAAGGGCAAACTATTTTCCTTCAAATCAGAAGTACGCGGGGCACGAGGATGGAGCAGCCCCGAAAGCCACCACCTTACGGATCAGCTCAGAGCGGCGGTCACCTCTTTGGGCACATACACTTCACGGATCGCGAGGCGGCTGAAATCCAAGGGAGGCTGAAGCAGCAACTTGGGCCCGAGTTCGTGAGGTGGGCATCGTGACTGTGGAATCGAAGGAGATTGGATTCTTGAGATGGCATTTCACGTCGGGTGTAACTTTTGACGATCCAATGGATATCACGGGGCTTGGATAGCCTTGGTTTAAAGCTCTCGGATGTGCTCTCAAGCATATTTTTTTGGGGGATCTGTCTGTCAGTTGTCGCTTCTTGACAACCTAAAAACATGCCAACGATAATTTCGTCGTGTCTGCCATCTCTTACTGGTTCTCATTTCCGACGAATAAGCACTCGCTCTGGGCCTGGGGGCTCCAAAGTGTCTTACATCGAAGGGTGGAAAGTGGTCAACTTGGCGAATGATGTGTTTGGCTTCAACGGCTGGAGCTCGGTGGTCGTATCGACCGAAGTGGACTTTGTAGATGCCACCCCTGATGGCAAAATTGCGCTAGGAATGTCTTGCATCATGAGGGTCGTCTTGAAGGATGGTACCTTTCGCGAGGATATTGGATACGGCCAGTCTGCAGGGAGCAGGTCCAAGGCGGATGCCTTTGAAAAAGGTGAGTGATATGTTGCAACGACTGTCCCAGCACGACCTGACCGGTGATACTACCGGGTGTTAGCGAAAAAGGAGGCTGCAACTGATGGGCTGAAAAGGGCTCTTCGTCATTTTGGTAACGTTCTAGGGAATTGTTTCTACGATAAAGAGTTTATTAAGCAAGTCGGCAAGGTACCAACTGGCCTGGTGAGTCCCATTGGCAACACCCCTGTGGCAATACTCACCTCTGTCTACCTTTCACTCCCAGCAAAGTAATCGGTTTGATCCCCAAGCTTTATTTCGCCACGGTGACTTCAAGTCGAAACAAGCCGCAGACAATCGAACACAGATTTCGGCAAGCATTTATGATGCGTCTGACGGGGCCAAGGACTGGGAGAAAGGTTCGGCGCACATCACTAAGGTCGTTTGTGCGTCTCTTATGTTTTATGTACCTTAACGGTGAACTGTCGCAGCTCAAACACGGCTAGATTCAAGGCCGATGAATGATCCGCAGAGGCATACCAGCAGTGCTCCACTACCGCAACAACCGTTGCCCAATTTGCAATCTCCATCACTACCTTCAGGTACCTATGGCTAGAGTGGCGTTCTTTCCCCCCTTTGAGCTGTAACTCATAGTATATCTTCGAGCAGAGCAGTATCCACCAAACGAGTTTGATTCTCTTGATTTCTCCTTGGCGGAACATCAACTGATTCTGGACGCGTAAGTGCTGTCATTGAATCTCTCATATTAATTTCTCATTACTTTTGATTGGGATTACAGAATGGAATCTCCCCATTCCATAGCTCCTAATCTCCGCCCCGTTACCGCAGGAAACCTTGGAATGCATAAGGAGAATCAATCCATCGCTGCAAACTCATCTCTCACCGGGAATATTCGGCATGACTCAAGTGGACCCGGTGTTTCCTCGGGGGTGAGACACACAAACAGCGGGATCGGAGGTCCGAGTTCAAGCAATGGGGTTGCAAATTCCTTTAACCAAGGAAGCAACTCAGATTCTGGTGGTCCTCTGGTATCTGCGAGAGGAACGATGCAGGGCGCCGCTTTCACACATCCTGGAAGCGGAGATACCTCTTCGGTGCTTCAAGGAGACACGCGAATTAAGCGAAATGGCTCAAGTGATGTTTTATACCGGGGAAGCGGGCTTCATGTCCCAGAAAGTGGTGTACCGAATGTGGGACCACGGTCCATCGGACAACAGCAAGTTGCTCGAGAGATGGGCACTCCAGCACAGAGAACACCTCAGCGTGGAATTGTGGAGCGCAAAGGGATTGCGCCGGAATTGGGTGAGTCTATTGCAGTGCTTAATCATTCTATTTCAATTAACGCGCATTTCAGCGTCATCGGTCCAAGGATTTATGCCTCAACCAGTTCCAAGGCAAGGTTCGGGAAACTCTCTACAAGGCAGCCACCGCGACCACACCTCGGACAAGATGGAAGTGCCTGCAAATGACTGTGTTCCTTTCGCTCAAACGGGAACGAGTCGAGCTGTTCAATCTGCAAACGGACACACTTCCGCCCAAAGGCATCCTGGAATTGTTGCTCAACGATGTGAGATTCAGCAGCGGCCACTGCAAACAATTATGGCTGTTAATTCCGGCAGTTCAACGAACGCACACAGTGGACAAGTCCCAAGTTCATTTGTCCGAACTGGTCCAAATCGAAACGGACCACCAGTTCAGGAATCTTTGGGCGGAGGACCACCTGCGAAACGTAAAACAGATAACAACATTGGTGCGAATATGATTGGTCGCGAGAACTTCGGAAACCGAGAAAACTTTGCTGGAGTGGAAGAGACGCCTCCCGTAAAGAAACCAAAACCTAGTTGAATCGGTCGTAATTTTCCATACCTTTTGTACATACTAATGTAACAATGAAATGAATCGGGAATGAGGCAGGCGAGCTGTGGCTCTGCCACGTTCGGCCGTGATTGAAACCCCCTCAGCATGGCGACTGGAATTGACATCCAAAATGTAGGTGATGCTATACTGAAGGTTCCTTCGTTGATTCCCGGGAATTGCTCCATCGTGGAGCAAGTTCTTGATCCAAAAAGCTTGTTGCCCAACAACTGACACGGAGCTCACCTACGATCCAAGGTTTTTCACTTCGAGCCATTCACCAATGTGCCTATTCTTGATCTTGCGCTCGCAGATAAGGTGTGTGTTCGAGAGGATAGCGTCCTAAATTAATGTTGTAACGTTGTTTCGCCGATTGAAAACCAACAGCCCGAGACGAAGCCGGTTTTCATCTCCTGGCTTCGCTATGCTCTTTTGAACACGGGTAATTGGTACCTCGTTGGGCATGGTGTGGACGACCAGTTGCTGGGTACAGTCAAGGAACTCGCTACGAAGGTTCGCTCCAACTTAAGCGCGAAGACATTGTTCGGCGTTGCCATACAAGTGTTGCATCAAATTTCAGGTCTTTGACCTTCCAGCGAACGAGGAGAACCGCTTGGACGAGTCGAACTCACCACATTTCTGGGGTTTGACCAGAGTCGGACGTGGAACGACAGAAGGGAAGCGAGATTACCGAGAGGACTTTGATCTTGGGAATGACTTGCCATGTGAGGTCAAGCAAAATACAGATCTTGTTTCTGGTATCACGGTTGACCCAGAACGACACAGGTCAATGGAAAGAGGGCGACCCTCTGTACGTGAAGACGCGACCGTAAGTAGCGTCTTGAACTTGATTTAAGGCAGCTCCGAGATCTTTTGTTTTGATAGAGGTCCGAATCTGTGGCCTTCGAAAGAGTTCCTTCCTGATTTCAAAAAAACCTACCAAGTTTTCATCGCCGAGATGACCAAACTGGGCGATAAGATTGAGGGCCTCATAGAAGAAGCCCTAGAGCTACCAAAAGGAACTTTTGCTGCATACAAGGACGAGAATGTCAAGGCTGGGGGCCGTGTGAAGATAGCTCGCTATCCTCCCCTCGACAAGCTGCAATCCGAAGGCGAAGAAGGTCCCAAGTTTGGTGTAGGCCCTCACAAAGATCTGTGGCTGACTTTCACCTTGCCCGCGAATGAGCATGCCGGACAGGAGGTTGCCAACCCCGCTGGTTTGTGATTACCATGTGGAGCAACCTGAACACGAACTCATCTTTATGTTCACTTTTCAGGATCGTGGATTCCTTGCCCCCCTCTCTCCGGCATGTCATCATTTGTTGTTCATATTGGCTCGGCGCTCGAATCGATTTCTCGAGGCTCCATAGTTGCCACCCCTCATCGCGCAATGAACCCCGCCTCTGGTACCTCTCATTTCACTGTGTACTATCTTCATGAGATTTCTCCACATGTCACTTTCGCGGACCTTGATAAAGGGGCCGAAGGGCTCAACCAAGAGTTGGTTGCCACTGCAAAAGCGAGGAGGCGGTGGTGGATTTTAAGGAACAGTCTTGGGAAGTCGAAGCTTCAAAATCTGATTTCCGCCGCCAAGAGGACCGCAGAAGCGTCCTCAGACAGTGGTGAGCCATTGGTCCATCGGCATTCTGGAGTACTTCTGATATAGCTCCAACAACAGGTCCTTCGGAACAAGTCGCCAACGAATCAAAGAAGCCAACGTGGCCTACCGCAGATACACCGATTGGCGAAGTGTTCCTTGTTAGCAGGATCAGGTACGAAAATGTTATCGTTTTCAGCGAAAAGTTTATCAGATGTAACAGAAGTACGGTTGAACATAGGAGCCGCCCGAAAGTTGCTCGGTGAGACTGTATTTCCATTTGGGTTCTTTGCTCTGCTTTATTTCTCTTCCCCATCAGAAAATTTTACCCCGAGTTAGCTAATCTCATTCTTGGTCCCCCAAAAGCTCACTGATAGTCATTACATAAATTGTAAAATGAGGGTGATTTGATTCAGTTCAACCGTGACAGACGGATAATGCACACCGCGCCATCGTCTACGCAACAGCAAACGCCTGGATCTGTACCAAGGCGCTTGCAGTCTGTCCAAGCTGCCTTCGAGTACTTCTGCCGGACTATAAATCCACCACCATTTACATCTCTTGGATCTCAAAGAGCCCAGACCGAACAGAATGACTCGAAATCCGAAGCGATGGATCCTCGCCCAATAGGCGAAGATGTGAATCAGAGAAGGGCTCGCACCCACTCGATTTTGGACGTACAACTTCAGGCATTAACGTTTCTGGTGATAAGAGATTTCGTTCAGGGCTGGTATTATGCACACATCTCCACGGACGATGAATTTATGAAGGAGGTTGTGCGTGCGATTGCAAGGGTGGCTCGAGAGCTGGAGTCCAGGTTCGAGAAGGTGGGCTTCTTGGGACATGGTCGAAGTGGAAGATCGTGACTATTAACGATGTAAAACTCAGTTTCGGAGATTTGGAAGTCCCTTATCATTTCTCTCGCTTATAGGTCGATTTTATTCAACTGTTTACTTTGGACCTGCCGAGGGTTCTTTCGAACCACCTTGCCGATTACCGCCTGGCGCGCCGACGTTCTGAAACTCTGTATGCCGGTGCACTTAGTACAGAAGATGTTTTTGACGCACTTCAGCCTCACTTTGCAATGCGCGGGCCTGCGGCGGAACAAAGCTACTTGAGCGGGGTGGCGGATCTACTGGTTACAAGTTTGCTTCCTCGGAGAGACGCAGAAAGTGATAGCGTGCGGTATATTTTACGGGAAATAATTTCCGGGAAACTGGTGACAAGAGCGTTGGACTCTCTGTGCGACCCGGAAACAATCAATGACATTATCCAAAAGGTAATTGTCCTTTTACTATCACCCGTCACCTGCGTGATGAATCGCTTGTGCAATTAGTGCTTCAATGTATCCGATGGACCTTCACCTCAAGCGTTTCCCTTTTCTGATACCGAAACCAGCACGAATAGATTTAACCCTGGGGCTGACCCTCCTCCAACGACTGGTACTGCACACATGACCAACACAACACCTATAAGCACAACAGACTCAGTGGTCCGTGCCTCTGCGGGAGTGAAATCTCAAACTTCTCTTTTGGAAAAAGGACCACAATCGTCACTGCTTCGCAGTATTTCGACGACTTTCCCTCGACCAACATCAGGAGTCATACGGAAAGCCACTGCGGCGGAACTCACCGCATCTGAAAACGTTGGAGAATCTGAACCAGCTGTTCAGCCAACCATACAGTTCGTCCATCCTCCACGTCCGTCCACCCCGGAACCATCCAGCTCACCTTTGCAGTTTTTCGCCGACTTGATACCGAGATTTCTTCACACCATTGGAGCGGTGGGCAACGCATCAGCCGCATATTTAATTTTACCAATAGCAGCCCATGGAAAGTCTGCTGCCTCTAATCTCTTTGCAATTCTGGGCTTGGCATCTTTCCTTGTCTCTAAAATCCGACGAGGCTTGACGGATGCCGGTGTTTTATCACCCACCGAAAATGCCGTTGAAGTACCAGAGGACAAAATTCAAATAAAACGATGGCGCGCTGGGCGCTTGATTCCTGGTCTACGTCAATCTTCTCAGGAACAAGTTCCCAATTTGCTGATCACACCAGCATATAGGAACTCTTCCCTTCACTTAACGACAGAAATCCACCACGGAGCATCGCCACCCCGGCATTTGGATTCGTTTCTGGGCAGTCGTTGGGATGCGGCTCCGCGCAATGGAGAAGGAAGTGGTTCTTCGCCATTTACCCAACTTTTTGTTCCCAACGAGAGACGTCAAATTCTTCCTGCGGATGATGTCTTCCAATTCGATGAGGTAGGTCCCATCTTGTACCGACGCCAGTGCGCTACCTAAAAGTTGGAAAGGAAGCCGTCTTCGCTCAGTGTACCACCATCTGCTCTACTTAGTCCTTCCCTACCTGGAGCATGGGTAGATGTACCGGTTGTGCACTCAGAGGAGGGGTCACCATTAGTTTTACCAGCTATTTCAGAGCAGATTCAAGCACTCATCGCGGACTATCGGACACTTGTTGATGGAGAAGCGTTTGGACCACTCGATGTAAAGGAGGAGAGTGCGTATAGTTACGCAGAAAGATGCCAACGCGACGAGCTGCGGTACACAGACTCAAGGCTTGAGAAGAGTTGGCTCGAGTTTCTCGGAGAGGTTGTGGAATGGCGCGAGAAAGGATGGTGGGTTTGGAATCAAGTTATGTTTTTTGTGGTGCCAATGGTTCGATGGGTCTTTGGCAAGGGACTAAACCGGTGCGTGATCTCTGTTCTCCTGGGTCGTGATTGCTCTCATTCCCCTGTTGTAAGGCTTATTATTCGGTCGGTTCACCGGGCGCTTTCAGAGCGGACAGCAGCACTCATCATCCGGTCCATCCGGATGGGTGTTTGGCCAGGTGGTCGGTTGGCAGATCGCAAAGATGCGATCAAGCGCACAGAACGGGAGAAATCCGAATTGAGACTACGAGTTAGAGACTTGATGAGAGAGAAAATTCCTGGTGGGTGCTTTCTTATGTATGTGTCCCTCCCAAAGGGACGTACTGCTATTGGACGGCGACGGTACTTTCCCAATATACAGCTGCCATTTCAACCGTTTTGGGACCGACCTTGACTGAATGCTGCATCGACGATATTCACGGGTCTCTCCAGAATGCGAGGATCAATAGACACCTTGTGTTTGTCGTTATTGATATTATCCTGAGGTATCTGTTTCCAGAGGAAGTGTAAATAAAGTACATAAAACCATTCGCCGCGGAGGGCCTTTGCGTGCAAATGCCAAAAGTTATGAAAAAGGAGAGGGGGGGTAGGTGGAGGGGATGAGAGGACAGTTCTGCTTAACAACATTGCCGCTTGTCCCGATGCTGTCCCCTAGCGCTCTGACCGTGGAACAGGGGACGGAATCGACGCGGACGGGCAATTCTCGAACGGGTTCTAGTTCCTCGTCTTTGGGATTGCGTCCACTGTCCCGCTCCCAGCACTCCCATGTTGCTTTTGCGCCTGGGGAACTTCCGGTTGTCTCACAGCAACTGGGAGGTGGAACCGATATCCATCATGGACAGAGAATCGCGAGAGATACCGGTGGTGCTATACTGCTGCCAACGTCTAATGAAATGACGGCAACTTCGGAAACGTTCGAGAACCCTCCAAACAACGATCTCCCTGCACATACGGCTCTTGATATTCAACGAGCATTAACATCAAAGGAACTGCGACAGATCGAACGAGACTACCGTGCTCTTCAAGAGGTCCTCGGGGTTCCAGTGACTGGACTTGGTTATGGCTATGATGCTATCCCGGTGGAAGATGAGGACGAAAATGTTTTAGAACTCGAAACAAGGTGAGCAAATGTAGGGCAGAAAAACATATTCACCTCACCGATTTCAAGCTCGTTTCTTCTCGGTTCTGAAATCGACTAGTGCTGCCGCCACGAAGCCCACCCCACCCCCCATCCCCACATTAATGAGCTTTTCTCGAATGAAATCATCCGCGGGGAGCTCTGCGCAGCAAAGATCGTTAAACTACCCTGATAGTGCGATCATAGCTGGATGGACGCCACCCCAAAAATCGGGGAAACTTCAGTTTTTTCAGGGAGACAAGAGAAGGAATACTTCTCAATCCACCTTGCGGAGTAAATCCCCAGGAAATTTTGGGACGGGAAACATGCGGGAACCAAACAATCAAAAGAGAACCTTCAATCAGAGTTTCCATTCGCCAAAATCGAACAGTGCCGCTAAGGACATAAGGCATAAGAAGCAAGTCCAAGCAAGAGCCATGGCCAACACTTCTAAAGTTGATACTGATGTGAGGATGTGAAAGTTTGTCATTGTTCCAACCATCGACACCGTCCTTATTGATGATTCATCCATTGTTCCTCATCTACTGTTCTATGTTATGTGATTGATTTGGAAAGCCCCAAACGTATGACTCCGAGCAAACTCTTCTTCCAACACCACCATTTCCAGTGATTTCGTCACAATCAGCAGTTCCTCAAATATTATTTGATGGGACATCAGTGTCTCGAGTGGTCACAACCCCGTTCCAGCATAATCGTCCTCTAGGATCAGAGCGAGATCTTGCTCCCACACCAATGCACTTAGTTCCAACGATGACATCAGGTGTCGAGAGTTCAGATCACATGAGCATCAGTGCTAATGCTTTAAAGGTTGGATTCATTGAACCTGCAGTTTACAGGGATGGCAAAAGTGCCTTGCTAGCTCAATTAAAGCCTGTTCCAGCAGCGCACGAAGCACAAAGGAGGCTCGTAAGAAGTGCTCCAGGGGGTGAATATGGTGGAAGGGTAAAGCTTCGGGGTCATTCATCAGGGTACGTTGAAATTTTTGAGGAAACTTTGGGACTTTCAAAGGAGTTTCTGCTTTTTCTAATATATATGTACTTTTTTGAATTAGCATTCCACCAAAATATGAGTGCACTCATTCCTCTTCTTTGTCTCCCTTTAGAGGAGTGTCTGATACCCAAATAACCTTGGTCAGTGCATTTGACACCACTCTTTGCACCTCTCCAGAATTCACACCGACAAATTTGTGCAGGAGGCTCAAGATAATCTGACGTCCATTCTTCCCCCTATTCCAGCAAATGTGGAAAAGTTTTTTGGGACTCGAAGTGCAATTGAAGCATTGAATGGTTGTGTAACTGACGAATCCATTGAATCATCACTTTCAAGATCTGCACAATTGCAGTCACAGCAAAGTACGCTGAAAGGAAAGAGATCTGTGCCTGAAAAGCAAAAAGCTCAGCAGATTGAAGTTACAAATGAGGAAACTATGGCAAACTGTTCAGACAGTGGTCCCAAAACTCCTTCAAAAAATGCAGTGGAACATCCCATTGAGTTCTTTGATGACCCAGAGACTTATGAGACAAAATCAGCAATAGAGTGGCTACAGGATGGTCCAAAAAAAGGAGAACAGTATACTCGTGGTCTTTCCCGGTACCGCTTGCATGCAAACAGCAGCCCAATGTTTAAGAAAGAACTCTCCACTGGTGGAGTAGGCCAGATTAGCCCTCTGTCACTTGATAATAATGATAACTGGGATTGGAGACCATGTTGGGTCCTTTCTTATGACAAGACCTTGCATCTTTATGAGGTTGAGTGGATTGATCGACCAGGGCTCCAAAAGTGGGTCAAAAGGCTTAATCTCATTTTTGAAAATGAGAATCGGGAGAAGTTCCATGAAAGATACAACATGGCACAGCAAAGGAGAGCAGTGTGGTTAAAACAACAAGAAGAAATTAGGGAAATAGATAATCTTACAGTGGAAAGTGGATTTCCACTTATGCAACCCAGCATCAAAGCAAAAATATTCTCTCAGTTTGAAAAGTCCGTTTTAGAGAGGTCTGACAAGGCAAATGATGTAGCAGAACATTGTTGGCAAGAGGTAGCAGATGATTGGATATTTGCAATGAAGAGATCTCATTGGGAAAGACAGAGAGCAGTAAAAAATAAGCATGACATCAATACAGACATTTTTCAAGTCTCTATAACATTAATCAGTACACCTAAGGGAGATAACACAATAGTTAGCAAAGTAAAGCAAGGTACAAATCCCAATAATTCAGAACACACCTCATCATTAGGCCCCCGCTTTAGTGAAAGGGAGCCTATTCAACCTAGCAGTGCAGATCAGGGAGCTTTGTCTGACCCAGGCCGATCTGAAAAGACAGCACGTCAAATGCTCATTGATTCTGGTGCTGATGACGCTACAGGAGAACTACTCACTAGGGTTAGTCAAGCAACAGAAACCCTCTCCACATACATGTTTACAGGGAACAATGTAATACAGCAATCAATTGTTCATATACTTGGTGCTGTTAGAACTATTATTCCTCCAGGAGAAGGGTTCTTCAGTAGAAAAGTGCTCACACCAACATCATTTAAGTCTTTTGAGAAGAGACTTACTGCGCAGGGTCACTACATACAATCAAAACTCATTCATGAAGTGAGTGTTATTTGTGTATGTTGATGTTAACTCATATATCAAATTTTCACACAATTTAGTGGCCCCATGTTGTTGCAAGTTGCATTGAAGACAGACTTGCCAATGTATTTCAATTTCGAATCAACAGCATCAAAGACTATGAGCATACACGACTAAAGGATTTTCTTTGCCTCATTGGGAAAATGTTAGAAGTCCAGCTCAAGCAGATTGTAATTCGAGGGCTGGCAGGTTTTCTATCATATTTTAGTATAAATGTTAAGGGTCTACTTCCAGAACGGTCTTCAGAAGAAAAGCCAGCTGGATTCTTACCTGTTTATATGGACAGTGTTGAAGACCTTTCTTTAGAAGTCCCTCCAATTGAAGCACGGGACTCCATTCCAATTGTTTTTGCAGTTTCTGCTGTTATAGAGTGTGCAGAAGACATTCAATTTGAATCTGGGGAACCATCAAGTGATGTGCCCCAAAATTTGCATTTGGGAATCATGGATCGTTGTTTCCAGATACCACACCCAGCATTTTCTTTGAATCCACATAATACAATAAGTGTATTCCCGAAATTACAGGATCTTCAAAATTCTGTTCTTCAACTTTACAAGCTTCCACTGAGTCTTTCAGAAAATGTCATTCCAACCCCAGAGCACACGGTAATGACAAGTATTTATGGAAATAAGGAATCTGCAGACCCCATACATGGAGGTGCAGGATGGCTTCAAGTTCACATGAAGGAAGGAAACATTCTTCTCCAAAATGCACCAGAAGAGATCATAAAATTTATTCAAAGGAGTGAACATGGAATGCAAACATTACTAACTCGCTATCAGAAATTTGAATGGTTGGTCAGAGACTCTCCACCAGTCGAAAGCACTGAAGAAGACCAAGAATATATGCTAATAATCAATCTGACACAAATGGATTCTCTTTTGGATCTAAGTCAATGGGAGAAACCTCTGAAAAAATACTCTAATGCTCTAAGAGACATAGATGCTCTCCCAAGTAAACAAGCATTTCCACCAATAATAATTGATTGCAGTCAGGTTAAAGAAGTTCTCCTAAATGCAGCTTTATCTGTCAAAACAAGTCTTCAACGGTCGTTAATGAAGAGAGTCATTGGGGTTTGTTTATGCTTATCACGTGGCTATGAAGAGCTATACGAAAAAATTGCAGTTGATCCACAAGGAAATGCAGAACAATGGAAAATTTTGAAATTAGCAATAGAACAAGCTGAAGCAAGGTCTACTGTATATGACTCTAAACTCAAAGATGTTGTGACTATTTGGCAGACCATGTATGATGGCAACATTGCAATTGATGATGTTGCAAGTGAAGCGTACTGGGAAGCATGTAGTTGGCCACGCAGGGTCCAACTGGAATATGCTGGTGCTCATGCAAGACTTGATGAAGCAAAAGGTCGACTTTTGTCTGAAATAAATGTAAGTGTACTTCACAGCCAAAAACTCATTAATGTAGCTATCACATTTTGAACTTCCTTTAATTTTCAGATTGATGTTGTTTTTGCCAGAGACTCTCTTATGGCATATTGGAATGAAATTCAATCCTTTGACCAGGTTTCAGATATTAATCGACTTCCTGACATGATTGAGAGAATCCAAAGCATAAGAAAGAGATTAGATAAATGTCTTTCCCTCATTACGTCCATACATTTGAGACAAGCTAATATTGAAGTTGAAAAAACATCTTTCTCAAACATGCAACCAACCATTACACTCTTTGACCTGAATGAATCCCTGTGGAAGCTTGCTTATGACCAGAGAAAGTTTCTGCAAGAGTGGAATGAGTGTTTCTTTGTTGACCTTAATGCAGAGGAGATTATAATAAAAGTCAATGAATGGAAAAGGACCTCAAAGAAGCTGCAAAACCTGGTTGAAACAAAAACAAGTCAACGAAAAGTATTGCTTGCAATTGTTGCAGAACTTTCTGATTTTGCAAGGCACTTAAAGATCATTCAGGCAATAAGAAACAACTCCTTGCATCAACAACATTGGGAGAAAATATCATCAGCTATTGGCATATCTCAAAAGGATATGAGACAATTATATCTTAGAGATATTGTGGAGATGGATCTTGAGCTCGTCCAGGACCTGTTGGCTGATATAAGCAATGAAGCTAGTATTGAAAATGCTCTTGATACTGGTCTTGAGCAGATGAAGAGGGAGCTCACTAACCAAATGTTTGTTGTCACTCAATTTCATTCGGATTTTACACACCTGCCTGGAAAACTGCAAGTTGTTCAAAATATTCAGGAAGCATATGAGCTCATTGAAGATCACATTATTCGATGTGAGGAATTGCGAATCCAAGCTCTGCAAGCATTAAACAAAATGAAAGTTGCAAAAACTACTGATAACTCAACAATTGGTCGAGGCTTACAAAACAAGAAGAATATCCCACCAAAGCAACCTGCTGATGCAGATCTCCAAGCTCATGTGTTCTCTGCAAAAATAGAACAGTGGCAGAAAAAACTCTTAAGGAGTCAAGAAGTACTAATGCAATTACAGGAGGTTCAAAATATGTTATTGTTGTTGTGTCCAATCATGGTACAATTCTGGGATGATATGCCAAACACACTGACAGAGATAAGGGATATTTTCATCTCTACATATAAAGTGACCTCCACTGTGTCATTGTTTATAGTGAAGAGTCCTTCTTGGTAAGAGACTTTCTCTTGAAAATTCAAACTGCCACATAACCAGAGGTTCAATTTTTCAGGATTTCATTAATGACACATAGAGATATTTTTGAGCCAATTTTAAGCTCTAAATCACAGATACCAGAGTATAGCAGGCGCATTGAGAGCTGGCTTAATATTCAAAGAGAAAAGTTTCCCAGGTTTTACTTTTTGGGAGATGAAAGTCTACTCTCAATTATCTCCAACATACTCTCACATGATGTTAGCCTCACAGTTATCCAGAAGTGTTTTCACCACGTTGGGGAAATTTCTGTACAGCAAATTAGCACATCAAAGTATGGTGAGCATACAAATATACTTGTAACCAGGTTTTGCAATGTTACATTACTAAAGATTTTGTTTGAACAGAACCAGATGGGAAAGGTTCTAATTCAACCACTGTTGCACAAAAGCAAACACAGCAGAGTATTGTTGTCGGGATTAAAAGTCTCCTTGGAGAGCCATTGACATTTCAAGGACATAGTGTTCACTACACAACTGACATAACATCTCTCATGAGGGCAATTGAAAGTGCTATCACTGATACATTAAGGGGTATTACTGGACAGTCACTTGATTCATATTGTGCAGGCTCAAACGTGGCAAAAGCAGCACAGAGCACAATAGATAGTAACCCAGCAACATTTGTAAAATGGCTTCTTAAATGGCCAAGTGAGTGCTAAATTTTAGCAACTTAAGATTAAAGACTAAGCACTTAAATAAAGGCCAGATTAGCTATTTAATTGCTCAGTGGAGGTACACAATCAAGATTGAGGAAGCCTTTTCAAAAGGTGAGATACACTAAAAGCCTACTAAATTTAATTCCTGATATCTCTCTTATGCATTTCCCCCTTTCAGGAATTCAAAGTATTAATGCCCTTCGTGAGCTCAGAAGACAGACCCAAAAAGATAGTGAAGGCCTTATTGGCTTTTTAAGAAGTGACACAGCCCCCTACATTCGGAGATCAATAGAAAATCTCTTATTAAATGCATTGAGTACTGGAGATTTTATAGAATATCTGATTACAGGTGATGTAACCAATGGAATGATGCCAGAGTGGACAAGTCAGATTCGGTTCTACCGGGAAAATGTAGAGGACCTTGATAGTGTTGTTGCAGCCCATGTGATGGAACATAAAATTCCCTTGGGCTTTGAGTACACCTGCTCAGCACAAAGGCTTATCCTAACACCATCACTCTCAAAAGCATTCAGTCAGATCATCAATGCTTATTGCTCAAATATGGGTACAGTAATAATAGGGGGGGCAATAACTGGGAAATCTTCTTTGATGCATGACTTATCAGTTGCAATGGGAAGACTGCATATACAATTGGACTGCACTATTAGCTCTACTGTCTCTGATCTTCAACGGGTCTTTCTTGGGCTCTTTTCAAGCTCTTATTGCAGTCCATGGTTGTCACTGGAGCACATAAATGCACTTTCCTCAAATATTCTTGCTTTTGTATCACATCAGATGTCCATCCTGCAGTCAGTGTTTTCTGCAAAGCAAAAAGCCAGGCCAAATGGCCTTCATGTTGGATACAATGATATTCAACTCAAAGGTAGACCCTTCATATTGTGCAGCATGCAACTGTTGCACTCTAAGGAGTGGTGGAACTTGCCAAGGTCAATGAAAAGTCTTTTCAGGCCAATTTTTTTAAACCAAATTGATTGCCAAAAAGTTGCTGAAATTGCACTTTCAAGTTTGGGGTTCAGATCTTCCAAGTCATTGGCTAGAAAAGTTAATTCCTTTCTGCAGATGTTTTCCATACATATCCCAAAGAGACCTCAGGTGCTCAAGAAAGGTTTAGTATGGTTAATACTTAAAAAACTCAGCTCACTTGGAATCCGACCACTTAAAGGAGGGCTGTCTGAAATAACTGTTGTTGGGAGTGCAATTTTGAGTGCCATTATCCCCCAAGTGCCTTCTGAAAATAAAAGCTTGTGTGGTCGTCTTGTGTCGGAAATTTTTGGAGATCTCCCAGAGTATTCTAAACACACTGATGTTGATGCAGAAGAGCTACACAGGGCTGTTCAAGACTTGCACATTTCAGTTTCTAGTGAATTTATTGAATGCTGCCAGCACATACTGTCTTCAATCTCTGAAAAACATATCACCATTGTACAGGGCTCCATTATGTCCGGAAAATCAACGGCAATTCATTTAGTAAAGAAAGCTATTGAAAACAGAATCAAGAGAGCAGCAGATGCAAATGGCTCTTCTCCTTTACCATTAATAGTTAAGAGAATTTACCCAAACAGCTTTGTTAATTTAGATCATTCAACAGTTCATTTGGAAAATACCTTAAACTTTATTTTGATGGAAGCTGTAAAAAAAGCCACAAGTGGAAGAACTGTTTGGCTTTGGTTTGATGGTGACATTGGGGAATCCTGGATCCATGTGGTTGCCCCACTTATTCAAGATCACATCTATTTGCATGCCCAAAATTATTCTGACGTACATACCATTTCAAACAAGATTAATTTCATTTTTGAGACTTCACCTGTTTCAAATATTTGCAGTTCCATCTTGACAAATGCCAAAATAATTAATATATCTTCTGGCTGCCTAACATCCATTTGCTTACTTCAGACAAAACTGGGTACAAAAACCGGAGAAGCTCTTCAACACCATCACAAACTCTTATGGATAGTACTCAAACACATACTGGAGCCCTGCATTGACTATTCTATTAGTAAAATTACAGATTTTTCATCCTTACCAAAGACAGCTTATATTTTGGGCTGTTGGGAAATATTCAATGCCCTTTATCATGAGCTTAGCCCAGAGGGTTATGATAGATTCACAGATTCAGAGCAAATAGCCTGGATTATTGCAGGTGAGAAAAAGTTCGTATTTTTAGAATGTGAGATAAGATGCAACACATTGTTTTAGCATTGATTATGTCCACTATATGGACAGCTGGAGGATTTGTGAAATCTAAGCATCGCTTCTTATTTAATAGATTTCTTCGTGATGTTCTTGCTTCTGTATGTGAAAATATTGAAAGGGAAATTGCTGTGCCTTGTGAAGCAACTAGGATGGGAGTCACAATTCCAAAAGAGAAAACAGTTTATGATTATTATTTTGACAGTAAAACTCTTTCATGGACTCCATGGAATGCACTTGCTGGACATATTGTAACCACAACACCAATAGTGCCAGGTCATTTGATTGGGGCAGAGGATGTTGTAGTTGATGAAGTAGTAATTCAAGTTGGCTACTTTGTGCAACTTCTTCTTCAGCAAAGTGTTCCTACAATTTTGATGGGACAGAAAGGGTCTGGCAAATCAACAATTGTAAACACAACCATCCAAGCTTGTGGGCAAAAAGACAAATCTCAACAGGTCTATTGTGTTCCATTTAGTTCAAGTGCAACTTCTAAAGAGTTCAGGAACACTCTGCTGGAAAGTCTCCAAAGGAAGAGGCAGAATGCATTTGGAACAATAAATGGTAAAAAGCAGGTGATGCTCTTTGATGAACTGAATTTGGCTTTTCAAGCTGAATCTATAAGCAACCTTGAATCCTTGAGGGAGTTTTTGGAACAGAGGGGCTGGCTTCAGGAGACTAGTGAAGTAAAAACAGAAGATTTGAATCTTGTGGCAACATTTGATGTATACAATGGTATTGAGTTACCATCAAAGATTTTGAGACACTTTGTCCCAATTCCAGTCTTAGAGGATGATGGTGAAAGACTCCAAAATATTCTCACAACCTTTGCTGATGGAGGTTTCAAAGATGTGAAAGGATCAGAGGACCATTTTGAAGATCACTTGATTGATGCAACTGTTGGACTTGCCAAATCAGTTTCAAGCCAATTCTTGCAGTCATCTGGGGGATTTTATTACAGGTTCTCAATTTTTGAGCCTATCACTATTTTTCGAGGATTACTATTTTTGAGTCATGGCTCTGACAAAACAGCAAAAAACATTCTTCATATGTGGGGCTACAACTGCATGTGTGTATACCAGAGTAAACTCATTGGAAATGATAAACTACTTTTTAGAGATGTTTTTCATAGAATATACCTTTCAGTGAGTGCAATCCCATACAACATATATACATAATGGTTAAGTTAACATAAATAACAGCATTTTATGACACCATTCAATGACACATTCCCCCAGAAAGATACACTTCTATACATTCCAAAAAAGTTCATGTCAAAAGAGTCACAACAAGCTTTAAACAGCCTTTTATTTGATCAAGATGAATGCCCTTTACAGCCATTAGGCAATTTTGAAATATCACTTCCCATAGTTCGGCAGAATCTTGATGCCATTGGAAAAGTTTCAAAAGAAATTGAGCTATTGCTTCATGAATGGGCAATTGCCTGTGCCTGTACAATTACTTGGGCATCATATCTTCCAGGAGTACCAACAGTATTGATTGGTTCTCCAACTGGAAATTGGTCAGGGACTGCAAAACTTGCTGCATTGTTCTCAGATAAAATATTTGAGGTTTTCTCTCCTTCACTGGCTTCATCACTTGAAGAAAATCCTGATAAGAGGTGGAGAGAATGGCTCAGCCATATTTTTGAGCTATCTGTAACAAGCGAAAAGAGCATAATTGCATTTGTTGATAGCACAAAACTGCACACAACATCACAGTGGCATGATTTGAATCATCTTCTGAAAGTTGGATGGTTACTTCCAAGCATCACACGGAGCATTGATTCTGCAGATAAACTTGCTACTATCATAAATAAGCTTCGAGAAGAAGGATGCAAGAGCATTCCTCCAACCCACATGAAAGAGCTTCTTATAAAATTTTACTTACGAAGACACATTCACTGGGTCATCTCATTAACAGATACGTCTTCATATCAAAAATCTGGAAGCTTGGAAAGATCAATACCTGCAATAAATAATAGTGCCATTGTTCTCACAGAGAATTCCATACTGGGAGAAAAACAAATGCAATCACTCCTAGATATTTATCTCAGAGAAGCAGAAATTGATGAGATCACGGCAGAAACGCTGCGTTCCACTGGATCAAATGCATTATGCAAAATTTCACAGATGCAGCAAGACTTTCATAAGTGGATAAAGTCAGAGAAAAACTTAACCTTACGTTCCACATCAAGCGGATCCTTAGATGTTGCTGCCAGGTGTTTAGTTTCATTGAGTGCCAAAGTTGGTCAGAGACTCCTCAGTAGTCTTCGAAAGTATAGAAATGCTCTTGCAAAGACATCTACACTAATGCAGGCAATTGCCAGAATTGAATTTGGGCATAACATGTACTTTGCTGAACATGACTCATGGAGCTCAAAAACACAACAACATCTGATTTCAATGGAAGAAGAGAATACCATCATGGCAAAAGTTGTTGCAGAGATGCAGAAGAATGATGATAGTAAAAGACGATTGAAGGATGAAAAAGAGCAGTTGCAGTCTAGACTAGATGCTGAACTTGCAAAAGCCTTACCTGCCATCCTTGGTGCACAGAGAGAACTTGAAAGGTTGGACAAAACTGAGATAAATGAAGTTCGTGCCATTATATCACCACCAAGAGGAGTTGCTACTGTCATGGAGGTGTGTATATAAGAAATTCTGCACTAGCTAAATTTTTATTTAAGTTCCTCAAACGTTTTTTCCAGGCTTTATGTATAATCTTAAGCTATATTCCAGTTCAGGGTGAGACAAACTGGGAGACTTGCAAGAGGATGCTCTCAGACCCTAAATTTCTTGCAAAGCTGTATGCATTCAATAAGGATAGCCTTTCTGCATCAACCATGATCAAGGTGGAAGCAATGACAGGCAGCAGGGACTTTGAACCAAAGCAACTTGAGAAAGCTTCCAAGCTTGCTGCTATTCTAGCATCCTGGGTACTTGCAATTGAAGCATACTATAATGCTACTTTAATGTTACTACCGCTCCGACGTCAACTTGGAGATATTGATGGCAAAATGGTACAACTTGATAGCAGCAATGGAAAGTCAAAAAAACTTCTTGAAAGATGTGAGGCTAAGCTCAATGAGATGAAAGGAAAGTTTGATCAAATGGCAAAGCAGAAAGAAGCTGCTTTCAAAGTCTTACAATCATTTCAAGTTAAGCATCGAACAGCACAGCAAATGCTTGCAACTTTAACAACATGCAAGGAAAGATGGTGCAACTCAATATCAAAATGGGAGCATCGTTGGAACAATTTAATTGGGGACTGCCTTCTTGCCGCAACAACTGTGACATATCTTGCAGAGGCATCTGTGCAATTGAGAGTTAATATCCTTGAGCAGGTTAAATCTGTGCTACATGAGCTTAAGATATCATTCTCAATTGATTATTTACTGCCAAAGCTCTGCATGCCATTTGCAATGCCACACTACTGCACATTGTTCAGCATCTATCCTGATGAGTCTGCATTGGAAGCCTACTATATAGCAAAATCTTATCCTAAAACTTCTATTATACTTGATACCTCAAACAGAATGACAGCTTTGTTCTGTGCAATGGAAAGGGAGAGTTCTGTAGTACAAACAGTGAATTATAGCGATGATAACCTCCAGGGAAAGCTAGCTACAGCAGCAAAAGCAGGACATACACTTTTACTAAAGATGAATAGTGATGACTTCAAAGTGCCAGAACCTGAATGGCTTCAACCTCTAGTAGAGGTTAACAATTACCACAACTCATTTGAGCAAGGTGTTGCACATTTATCAATTGGACATTCTTGCATTGTTGTGAATCCAAGCTTCAGACTTTTTATTTTGGGCTCAACAACAAGTGCTAGCTTACCTCATTGGCTTTGTGCTATGTTACAAGTGATTGACAGTAATGGTCAATATCATAATGTTATCCAACAGCAAGTACTTAGTGCAGTCTTGGAGATTCATGAGCCACATCTCAATCTCTTGCATAAACAGAGGCAGGGGGAAAAACATAGAGTCTACATTCTTGCCCGTGACCTCATTGAAAAAGAGGTCATTCTTTTGGAGAGAGCAACTGAGTTGGACGTTGAGGGTGGTGAAATCTTTGAGTCAATAAGAGAGTGTGAAAAGGCTATTGTTCAGGCTTTAAAGCAAGTTTGTGAGGAAAATGAAGTTAACACAAATGCCACTTTAATGTGGTACTCCAACTTTGCATCAGAAATCGCTTTCATTTTTTGCAGAACAGTCAGTCCACTTACAAATTTGAGGGGAGCCTACAGTTTTACAACAGCGTGGTTTCTTGAGTTTTGCAAGGCAAATGTTCCAAAACTCATATCACCAACAGACTTGCCTAATTTGGCAAATACTACCAAAGCTTTCTTAGCTTCATTGATTAAAGTGGTTTTACCAAGCCTTGAGCCTCCACAACGCACTGTTGCATTATTTGGTACATGTGCAAATTTTTGCAGATCACTTGGAGTTGGTACCCTGCACATATCTGATAGTCAATGGGAATTTTTCCTTGGTGTTATTGGCTCAGACCTACATGAAGTGTCTGACATTTTCATTTTCAACCCTTCTGAGACTGAAGTAAAGTTTTCAAGCAACCAGAAAAACCCTTCTAATGGTTGGCTGTCAGAAAAAGATTGGAGGTGAGAAACCTTTATTGCAAGTTTCTCTTGTTTGTATATTTATCATCATAAATTTTAAGGAGGGTTGCAAACCTATCAAAGCTCCCAGAATTCACCAAACTTGCTGTTGAATTTTCTCGCAATGCTAATATAGCAACATCACCAGCTTCTGAAAATAGTTGGGAAGAAGTCACCAGAACCTGGATTCCAACACAAGTGAAGCTTCCTGGAAAATGGGAAACTCAAATCTCTTTATTTGAACGTTTCTTGCTTCTTATTTCATTGAGACCAGATCTTTTGGTCCAAATTGCAACTTGGTTTGCAGATGAAGTTTTAGAAACAAAAATTGAGGATAGCCTTGAAAGTCCTTCAGCTCTTGGGCTTCTCTTCCCATACTCCTCTTCTAACACTCCAATTATTGTATTTGAGCATCAACGAGACACAAGCATAAGGGTCATCCATGAGTTTGCTCAGGTTAGGAGTATGACAACATTTCTTCTGATATTACCATTTGGTGCTCAGAATGATCCTCATACAGAAATGCTTCTTGATGAAGCAACAACAAAGGGCCGTTGGTTGGTCATCCAGATAAGTTCTGAGGATGACCCTGTATTGCATTTGGTAATGGACAAATTGAATTGGATGGACACCCACAGGGGGCTGAGCTCTGGTTTTCGCCTCTGGATTCTGGCAGATCCTCAATTATATGAGGTCCCAGAAAGTGTTTTGCAAAAATCTTTGAAAATTTACTTGGCTGAAAAGGGGAAATTCCAACCAACTCTTTTAGATTCCATGAGTGTATTGGAATCAAATCTTTCTCCACCAGAGTTCCATCCAACAATGTTGTACAGAAATATACTTTTTGGTTTGTCTGTCTTTCATACAACAATTGTTTTAAGAGCACAGTTTGGTCCTTTGGGATTCATACATCCATACAGTTTTGCCTTTGACAACCTTGTCCTCACTTGCAATCATCTAAGACAGCTTTTTGAAGAAAGTAGTGATGATGAAGGTGCCCAAAAAGAGAGAAATGTAATTAGAAAGCTCATTATGTTTGGAAATGACTTCTCCTTTGGCACTGAAGTAGTTGATAATTGGGACAAACGTGTGATAAGCTCTTTACTTCTTGATTGCATCACTACTGATTGGACAAATCCAGATCAAAACAATATTGGAGTAAATTTGGCACCCATTGCAGAAAGTATCCAGCAAAACTCATATGAAAATGCGCTTTTGCTTGCAAAACAACTTCCTTTTGAAGCTGGTCCAGCTTTCTCCTTGTTGCCAGATGCAGGCCAAAGTTTCAGGGTCAGGCACCTAGTTAATCCATTTATCACAGATATTCAATGCTTTTACAGCAGTAATGTTGGTGAGACAATAACACATTACTGCAGCATTCAGGACATCATCAAAGTTTGTGAGTCGTGGAGTCAAGCAATTCAAGGAAATATTCATGCATCAATCTTGGAGCACACCCATGTCCTTGACCATATTAGAGGAAGTTGTAGCTTTGAAACATTGTTTTCAACCTTCACAACCCATAAAGCATTTTCAAAGGCCCTTGATGCTGTTCTTTTTGAGAACATTGTATCCTACCGCTGTCTCTTGGATCTGGTGCTACAAACTTTGGAGTGTGTTTCAAAGTTTTCATCACCCAAGAAGGAGCCAGATGATGCCTTGAAAGAAATCCTGAGTGACATTTCCAGAAATCACGTGCCACTTCAGTGGTGTAAAAGTGGACTAATGTATCCTACAAGAATGTCCTTATCATCATGGATCAATGATTTATTGGAGAGATTAATCTATGTGAAGGGTTGGTATGAAGCTAGGAAAAGTGCAATGGCTGCAAAGCTTTCTGGATCATATCACGTTGGGATCATTAGTTATGACTTGTCAAAAGTCTTCTCACCACATGCATTCCTTAGTGGTAAGTAAGCACAATCAAGGGAAATAATTGAACACACCATAATGACAATGCTTTGCAGGGATTCTGAGAGATCATGCTGTTAGCTTCAAAGAACCATTAGAGCACTTGCAGTTTGATGTAGTATGCTTAACATCAAAGCAGATTGCCCCACCGGAGACAGGGTGCTTTATAACTGGTCTCAGTTTATGCAGTGCTGCATGGGATGTAAATCGAAATCACCTGAAGGAACCAAGAAGCTCAGAAAGTTATGGCAATATTCCCCTGGTGAGGCTCATGATCTTGTCTGCAAGTGAAGTTTACTAAATGCCATCAATTCCAGATGTGGTTCCAACCAACTCATGGAGACACTACATCTGATAGTGTGACTAACAATGGCTCCAGTAGTACAGCTGTTGCAGCCAAAAAGAACTATCAGAGATACAGGTGTCCTTTGTTTGTATACAGACCAGATTTGGCAGCACCAAAGGATGTCATAGTCCACCAATATGATGGGGAATCTGGACTCTTTATCACAAATGTTGACTTGAGCACAGATACACCAGGAAAGCACTGGTTAAAACGTGGTGTCACATTAGTGTGTCAGAGGGACTAAAAATTACATATTGCTGTGCATAAGTTGTTAATGAAATTATATTTAATTTTGATATTTTGTGCAAGAATTACATTAGAGTTAGTGTCATTGTAGATAAAGGCTTTTGACTTTTTGACTGTCATATAAAAACAATATCATGCCACACAAAAAATCACTCTGATGAGGGTATTTGTGTAGCCAGTCATTGTTCAAGTTTGATCAATCACCTTTCCACCCCATCCCTTTCTTTTCTTTTCCTTTTTTTTTACCGAGTGAGGAGGGGCGCCTGGCGTGTCGTGTTGTTGGCGCGGGTCGTGGTTGCTAACTTTTAAGCTTGTGGTTTTCGAGTGTTCTCTACTCAAAACATTTTTTGGAACAGAAAGCTTCATGAAACACTAAATTTGGTACATATGCTTGAAATAAAACTGCTCTGGATCTTTGATATGGGAGAGGAAAGACCAGAAAGCATTACTTCCATCTCAACAGTTCCACTGATAGACTTAAATTTTCTTTCTTGCTACACAACCTAGGTGAGCTGCACGAGCCTGTAATCTGCAGGAACGTGTATGTGTGATCAAATATACATAAAAAGTTGTAATGTGCACGGAACTCACCTGCAGGAATGTTATGCCAAACTTAGGGCACGTCCTGCAGGTGTGCACATCTAAACCCGCGGCCACAGTAGTGGCACAGCAGCTAATACCCAACACTCATACTACTCTATGGATTCCACATTAGTGGATCTCAGTGTGACATTTCTTTTTTTAAAGAATTCAAAATAATACTAAATTTCCAGCACAATTCCAGTCCTTGTTCCTCCAGAGCTGTGTGCCATTCTTTGGTGAAGGGTTGGAGACAAGAAATTTGTGGGCATTCCAGGCCAGGAAAGTGGGGAAGGCGCAGAATGAGGAATAGATACAATCGTAACAAGGTAAGGTGCATTAGGCTGGATGGTTGGGGACAGGGTGGTAGAAAAACAGATTCATGGTTAGGAGCATCAGGTTTGCCAGAGAGGGTTGAAAGCCACTGTTGCTACACAACCTAGGTGAGCTGCACGAGCCTGTAAACTGCAGGAACGTGTATATATGATCAGATGTACATAGCAAGACGTAATGTGCATAGAACTCACCTGCAGGAACGTGATGCCAAACTTAGGGCACGTCCTGCAGGTGTGCACATCTAAATCCGCGGCCACAGTAGTGGCACAGCAGCTAATACCCAACACTCATACTACACTATATACTCCATGTTAGTGGATGTCAGTGTGACAACTGTGGATTCAACAGAGATGATCCAGAAGTAACAAAAGATGATAGTGCAATTCACGTGGGAAAGGTTGATAGTGAAGTAGAAGTGTATTGTTTTGCAACAGTGTGCAATTCAAAAGGATCTGTGAAAACCCAACAAGGACTCATATTTTAAATGACAGTACGCTGGTAAGAATGTATGAAATGTGGGAGAGCAACTGGATAGTGGTTGGTTATGGTTGACAAAATTGCAAGTCATTTTGACATGACATCTAGGGAGTATTGAGGTGGTGACAGCAGTCAACAGGTTGTGTGGCATATATATAGATGAGGTGTGGTTGCTGTGATACAGAATCAGCAATAACATGCCCACATGTTGGAGTCCAGTGCAGTCCCAATTTTGGCAGCACAGAATGACAAAAGCTGCTGTTGAGAGACTAAATAAGATTGAAGAAGAACTGAAGCCCAGAATTATTTTGGTTTAAACTATAAAAAGCAAATCTGGTCAGCGTGGGTGTATAAACCTTTTCTGGAACACATGTAAGGTTTCCATTCACAGCTCAATTTGATCTTGTTGTTGAGAAACAGAAGATATATGTTCTTTTGTATCAAAGATAATGAAAAGAGGTCCCCTTTCATCATCAAACAGCTAAATCTTTCTTACTCCCCCTTTCTTTTTTTGTAAGATTGATACACAATCCCTCCAGCCCAGACATTTTGGCTCTCTCTACTGCTTTTGATGGAGTCTTGTTGAAGATGCTTCCAATTTGCTTCCACAATGCTCCTTTAATTTGAATTTTACCAATTAAAACCTTTCTGTAAGTTTCAACTTTATTCCCATTCATTCATGATTTCCTTTGCTTTAAAATTTTTGATAATGTCCTATTATATTCTCCTTGAAATGTTAAAACTACATATGCTTCTTGTTGAAGAAAAAGAGACAGTCTTTGTGCACCAACAGGGCACAGCAGGTATCCATCAATTAACAGAACCTCACCTTTTGGGGAGTCTGTACTTGAACTAACACTCACAAGGGGTAAGTCTACTAGTAAAGCCTTTGGGTAGGATGTGACAATGAGGTAACCTTATATCTATTTGTGTTGCCTTGTCTAGCTAGGCCAAAACATTGTATTTTGTAACCAACTCTCTCTATCTATCTCACTGTTTGGTCC
Source organism: Gonapodya prolifera JEL478 (assembly GCA_001574975.1). Taxonomy (NCBI): domain Eukaryota; kingdom Fungi; phylum Monoblepharomycota; class Monoblepharidomycetes; order Monoblepharidales; family Gonapodyaceae; genus Gonapodya; species Gonapodya prolifera. The sequence continues at coordinate 1,183 of KQ965750.1, read as the reverse complement.
CTCTCTAGTCTGGCACTGCAAATTAACCTTTGGATATAGTCCAGGAGACTGGCTGACCAAATGTAAGCTCTACACAAATCCATGCTAGTGAAAGGAATGATCCAGTGCACCAGGTTCCTTGGTCCCTGGACTGCAGAAAGATGACCTCTTTTCCTTGTTCTTGTTGAAGACGTCCTTACTTCTGGAAGGAAACTTGATTATTCAGGGGCAATTGAAAGGAGCAATTGAGAGACTGTGTGTGTGTGGGGGGGGGGGGCAGGGGCTTAGGAAGCACTACTGGAAAGAGTGTTTCACCAAGTGAGAAATGATCCTGAGCACCTTCCTGATTAAAGGGCATGCCTTGTTGGTGCTGAGATGGGCACTGACTAACCCTAACGATATCAGTGTGTTTATTATAGAGGGGATCTCCTCTGTCCAAAGCTACTACAGTAGTGCGGTAAATCTAGAGCAAGTCAAAGACTAATTCACAAATAGTATGTGTCCAACAACTGAATTCACGCCAAGTGCCCAAAGTTCATACCCTCAGTTCATCTAAAGAACCCATTCTCTGTCCGCTCTCTGACTCTGCAGTCTTCCTCTATCTTGGTGATTGCCTTCACTAAGAGCTCCGAGTCATGTGAAGACATGTCCCCTGCCAATGCATTGATGACCCAGTCAATTGGGGTCTTTCCAAATCTCTTGTCATGTGGAAGTCCCACAAGAAGAGGCTGAAGTATGCCAGTGATGTCTGCACACTGGATGGCATGCTCTCGAGAGAGATCACCTCCACACTTGGTGCACACATTGTGGTGTGCAACCACTCCAATTTGCCATCTTGTGATGGTCACCCGGTGTTCTCGGGATACTGGAGACTTTGCAGTAAGGAAGTGGTGGTGCTTCCCATCCTCCTTTACTAGCACAGAAGCTGCAATGTTACCCTCATCTTTGTCCATGTTGATGAGTGTGGTGATCATCCTCTTTTTCCTCTCAGGCTTTGAGAGGGGGGGAGGTGTGATTGTTGGGTTCACTCTGGTGAGTGGAGTTGTGCTATGGTTGATGAGCTTATGTCGAAGCTCTACACACCAAGTGTTGTGGGTGAGGGCCCTCTTGGGAAGTGAAGAAGCTGGGGGTGTTCGCAGAGGGGCAGCGGCTCTGCGCCAGATATCCACACCCAAGGTGGACTTGTCAGTATTGTTGTGAAAAC